>CM038141.1:416268245-416398245 GCA_021437245.1 Aegilops speltoides | reverse complement strand
ATAGCAACGAGAGGGGAGAGTGTTCGTCCACGTACCCTCGTAGACCATAAGCGGAAGCGTCATGACAACGCGGTTGATGTAGTCGTACGTCTTCACGATCCGACCGATCCAAGTACCGAACGTACGGCACCTCCGAGTTCAGCACACGTTCAGCTCGATGACGATCCCCGGACTCCGACCCAGCAAAGTGTCGGGGATGAGTTCCGTCAGCACGACGGCGTGGTGACGATGTTGATGTTCTACCGGCGCAGGGCTTCGCCTAAACTCCGCGACGATATGACCGAGGTGGAATATGGTGGAGGGGGCACCGCACACGGCTAAGGAACGATCCGTAGATCAACTTGTGTGTCATGGGGTGCCCCCTTGCCCCAGTATATAAAGGAGCAAGGGGGAGGGGGCCCGCCAAGGAGAGGAGGCGCGCCCTAGGGGGGCAATCCTACTCCAAGTAGGATTCCCCCCTCTTTCCAAGTCCTACCAGGAAAAGGGAAGGAAGAGGAGGAGAAGGAGAAGGAAGGAGGGGGAGGAGAAGAAGGAAAGGGGGGCCGGCTCCCTAGTTCAATTCGGTTTGGGCTAGGGGGGCCGCGCGCCCTTCCTCTTCTTTTCCACCACTTGGCCCATGAGGCCCAATGCTTCTTCCTCGTATTCCCGTAACTCCCCGGTACCCCCGAAAATACCCGAATCATTCGGAACCTTTTCGAACTCCGAATATAGTCGTCCAATAAATCGATCTTTACGTCTCGACCATTTCGAGACTCCTCGTCATGTCCCGATCTCATCCGGGACTCCGAACTCCTTCGGTACATCAAAACTCATAAACTCATAATATAACTCGCATCGAAACCTTAAGCGTGCGGACCCTACGGGTTCGAGAACTATGTAGACATGACCTAGAACTATTCTCGGTCAATAACCAATAGCGGGACCTGGATGCCCATATTGGCTCCTACATATTCTATGAAGATCTTTATCAGTCAAACCGCATAACAACATACGTTGTTCCCTTTGTCATCGGTATGTTACTTGCCCGAGATTCGATCGTCGGTATCCAATACCTAGTTCAATCTCGTCACCGGCAAGTCTCTTTACTCGTTCTATAATGCATCATCCCGTAACCAAGTCATTGGTTACATTGCTTGCAAGGCTTATAATGATGTGCATTACCGAGAGGGCCCAGAGATACTTCTCCGACAATCGGAGTGACAAAACCTAATCTCGAAATACGCCAACTCAACATGTACCTTCGGAGACACCTGTAGTACTCCTTTATAATCACCCGATTCGTTGTGCGTTTGGTAGTACCAAAGTGTTCCTCCGTAAACGGAGTTGCATAATCTCATAGTTACAGGAACATGTATAAGTCATGAAGAAAGCAATAGCAACATACTAAACGATCAAGTGCTAAGCTAACGGAATGGGTCAAGTCAATCACATCATTCTCCTAATGATGTGGTCCCGTTAATCAAATGACAACTCTTTTGTCCATGGCTAGGAAACATAACCATCTCTGATAAATGAGCTAGTCAAGTAGAGGCATACTGGTGACACTATGTTTGTCTATGTATTCACACATGTATTATGTTTCCGGTTAATACAATTCTAGCATGAATAATAAACATTTATCATGATATAAGGAAATAAATAATAACTTTATTATTGCCTCTAGGGCATATTTCCTTCAGTCTCCCACTTGCACTAGAGTCAATAATCTAGTTCACATCGCCATGTGATTTAAAACCAATATTCATATCTGTATATGATTAACACCCATAGTTCACATCATCATGTGACCAACACCCAAAGGGTTTATTATAGTCAATAATCTAGTTCACATCGCTATGTGATTAACACCCAAAGAGTACTAAGGTGTGATCATGTTTTGCTCGTGAGAGAAGCTTAGTCAACGAGTCTGTCACATTCAGAGCCGTATGTATTTTGCAAATATTCTATGTCTATAATGCTCTGCACGGAGCTACTCTAGCTAATCGCTCCCACTTTCAATATGTATCCAGATTGAGACTTAGAGTCATCTGGATCGGTGTGAAAACTTGCACCGAGGTAACTTTTACGACGGGCTCTTTTATCACCTCCATAATCGAGAAATATTTCCTTAGTCCTCACTAAGGATATTCTTGACCAATGTCCAATGATCTACTCCTAGATCACTATTGTACTCCTTGTCAAATCTGAGCAAGGTATACAATAGGTGCTGTACATAGCATAGCATACTTTATAGAACCTATGACTGAGGCATAGGGAATGACTTTTCATTCTCTTTCTATTTCGTGCTGTGGTCGGGATTTGAGTCTTACTCAATTTCATACCTTTGCAACACAGGCAAGAACTCTTTCTTTGACTGTTCCATTTTGAACTACTTCAAAATCTTGTCAAGGTATGTACTCATTGAAAATCTTATCAAGCGTCTTGATCTATTTCAATAGATCTTGATGCTCAATATGTAAGTAGCTTTACTGAGGTCTTTCTTCGAAAACTCCTTTCAAATACTCCTTTATGCTTTGTAGAATAATTCTACATTACTTCCGATCAACAATATGTCATTCACATATACTTATCAGAAATGTTGTAGTGCTCCCACTCACTTTCTTGTAAATACAGGCTTCATCGTAAGTCCATATAAAACTATATGCTTTGATCAATTTATCAAAGCGTATATTCCAACTCCGAGATGCTTGCACCAGTCCATAGATGGATCGCTGGAGCTTGCACATTTTGTTAGCACCTTTAGGATTGATAAAACCTTCTGGTTGCATCATATAAAACTCTTATTTAGTAAATCCATTAAGGAATGTAGTTTTGACATCCATTTGCCAAATTTCATAAAATGTGGCAATTGCTAACATGATTCAGACAGACTTAAGCATTGATACGAGTGAGAAAATCTCATCATATTCAACACCTTGAACTTGTTGAAAACCTTTTGCAACAAGTCGAGCTTGGTAGATAGTAACACTACTATCAGTGTCCGTCTTCCTCTTGAAGATCCATTCATTTAACATGGCTTGCTGATCATCGAGC
Organism: Aegilops speltoides; assembly: GCA_021437245.1. Classification (NCBI taxonomy): domain Eukaryota; kingdom Viridiplantae; phylum Streptophyta; class Magnoliopsida; order Poales; family Poaceae; genus Aegilops; species Aegilops speltoides. Next base: position 416,395,212 of record CM038141.1, on the reverse strand, counting down.
AAGTGAATCAAAGTCCATACTTTGTTCTCATACATGGATCATATCTCAGATTTTATGGCCTCAAACCATTTTGCGGAATCTGGGCTCATCATCGCTTCCTCATAGTTCGTAGGTTCATCATGGTCTAGTAACATGACTTCCAGAACAGGATTACCGTACCACTCTGGTGCGGACTGTACTTTTGAAGACCTACGAGGTTCTGTAGTAACTTGATCTGAAGTTTCATGATCATCATCATTAGCTTCCTCACTAATTGGTGTAGGAATCACTGGAACTGATTTCTGTGATGAACTACTTTCTAATTCGGGAGAAGGTACAAATTACCTTATCAAGTTCTACTTTCCTCCCACTCACTTCTTTCGAGAGAAACTCCTTCTCTAGAAAGGATCCATTTTTAGCAACGAATATCTTGCCTTCGGATCTGTTATAGAAGGTGTACCCAACTATTTCCTTTGGGTATTCTATGAAGACGCACTTCTCCGATTTGGGTTCGAGCTTATCAGGATGAAACTTTTTCTCATAAGCATCGCAGCCCCAAACTTTAAGAAACGACAACTTGGGTTTCTTGCTAAACCACAGCTCATATGTTGTCGTCTCAACGGATTTAGATGGTGCCCTTTTAATGTGAATGCAGCTGTCTCTAATGCATAACCCCAAAACAATATTGGTAAATCAGTAAGAGACATCATAGATCGCACCATATCCAATAAAGTGCGGTTACGACGTTCGGACACACCATAACGTTGTGGTGTTCCAGGTGGCGTGAGCTGTGAAACTATTCCACATTGTTTTAATTGAAGACCAAACTCGTAACTCAAATATTCATCTCCATGATCAGATCGCAGAAACTTTATTTTCTTGTTACGATGATTTTCCACTTTACTCTGAAATTCTTTGAACCTTTCAACTAATTCAGACTTATGTTTCATCAAGTAGATATACCCCACTACTGGAATTTGGCACTTTGCCATCTGCCATGGCAGATGGCAAAGGCATGGTCGGCGGATGGCAAAGGCTTTGCCATCTGCCAGCAGATGGCAAACCAGTCGTCCGAAACCTGCGGTAAAGGCTTCTTTGCCGTCTGCTAGCTGATGGCAAAGAGCACGTGGCTTTGCCATCTATTTGGTGATGGCAAGAGCTCGTTGCTTTGCCATCTGTTGGCTGATGGCAAAAGTTCTGGTTTTGCCATCTGCCAGAGATGGCAAGGCTACATCTTTGCCGTCTGCCGCCAGATGGCAAAGAGATTTGCCATCTATTTGGCAGATGGCAAAGAGCCCAAATAGGCCAGCCCAAACATGACAAGTGGCCTCTTTGCCATCTGCCGGTGATGGCAAAGCTCTTTGCCATCTGCCAGCAGATGGCAAAGTGCCTATATTGCCCCATTTAATTTAATTTTTCTTATATCAATTCATTTTCACAGAAAATCAAACACAAATATATTTATATGACCAATATAGCATATTCAACACATATTACCAATAGTCATGAACACATATATATATCCAACAGTTACCAATAGTAGCAAGTTTCATCCATACATATACATAGTTTCATCAATATTACACAGTTTTATCCATAGGTAGCAAGTTTCACAAGGTCAAAACAAAAACTAAATACAAGCACTCCATCAACCTAAGCTTCCGTGATCTTAAGCAAATCTGTAAGATGGGAAAAAAGAAAGTTAGAAGAAGAAGACTAGAAGAAGAAGATTATTATGATGCAACTAAAATGTGAAGATTATTATGATGCAATTTATATCTGTAAAATAGGTCATTTTGTTTTCAAACGGCGACGATGTTGTTTTCAAACAACTCCCTATTAAGATGAGAAGATACATCATTATGCGGGAATTGTTTTGCGTAATTTGACAAGTTTGCACTTGGTAGGAAGTTGCATTAGTACTTACATGTTGCAAATGGAATGGAAGGAAAAATATGTCACCAGGAGCTTGGAAGCAATTGTACTAATTATGGTATGGCCCCTTACTCTAAGAAGCATAAGCAGCTTCTCTAGAACAATAGGAATGCTAGCTACAAAACGTTGATGAATTACTCATTGGCACGGTCTCTATTTTAACATCAGGTATCCTAGCCTTATTTCTAAAGAAAGTGATACTTGGCCTGGGTATATCAACTCCAGTTTTTTCAGGGACATCATGTACAAAGCATTTAAAACAGGGCCATGAGGAAAACAACAAGAATATACTCCCTCCGTTCCTAAATATAAGTCTTTGTAGAGATTCCATTATGAACCACATACGGATGTATATAGATGTATTTTAAATGTAGATTCATTTATTTTGCTCCGTATGTAGTCCATAATGGAATCTCTATAAAGACTTATATTTAGGAACGGAGGGAGTACATTAGATGATGAACACTATAGTCGAAGGATTTTTGGTGACACCAAATAGTATGCAGGCAGTGCATTTATAATAATATTAATAATCTACGAATATGTAACATTTATCCTATGTTGTCTTTTGATAATTTCTTCTCCCTCAAATTTAGCTGCAGGACTTATGACTTGGCACTATTAATTCAGTAGGAGAATCACGAACTTTATGGAGATTGTTCAAGACATAAAAATATAAGTGAAGCCTGAAGCAAGTGGTTGAAAGCAAGATGAGGGTGCTCTCTTACTATCCGTTGATAACACTACTCTTTAAGTCTGTTTAAACTGGCTTTTAGGAGAGCATGGAAGCAACATAAAGATTTCTTCCAAGGGATAAAGCACCAGGAAGGGTAAACTGTTGATTTCTGAAAATGGTGCAAGGTATGACATTATAACTAACTAGCCAACAACCGCAATGCAGTCTACACGGGCTAGTTGTACAGATTATACTTTATTAGTAGAATATTTTTATAATATTAACTATATTAAAAATGACTAATTATGAGTGTATATTTTTTAGGTTGTTGAAAGTTTATTGTTAAAACAAAAAACCATTTATCCATACACAAAAATAGTATTTAAATTTATTCAACATGATGATACTATTTTGTTGCCTCATAGTATATGAATTTAAATTTATTTCACTGTCAAGAATGTTTTGGAAACAATACAATTGTGGGAACAAATAATATTCCGATATTTACAAACAATGACAACTTTCTTAAAGTCTTGCCATTCTAAAAATAGTTAACTAATTCTTCATGCATACTAATTCTATATTATCAAAGTGGAAACATTGAGAAGATGTACAAAGTGAAGATCACAATCACAATCGACTATGTGTTTTCCATCCAAAATAATTAACATACGTGCAGTCTTGCAACTCATCGGTTGTGAGTTGTGACCATCAAAATAATTAAGCCTGAAACTTTATTAAAGTCTAGTATATGCCTCTTTCACCTCTTGCGCCTTATATATGCCTTGCAGCAGTTTTTGGGACACAAAAAATATTAAAGTCGAAAAAGCTAAAAGCAAATTGTTGACTAACCTATCATCTATCGGGATGGATGCATCTTGGATCAAGTAAAATAGAAAAGATAAATATCTCCTAGCAAATGCACTTGGGACATGGGCGGACAGCAGCAGCCCCTCACGTAAGTTTGAACTATAAATCCACCGATGATGTAAGCTGTCTTGATGCATTATTAACTTTTTCGTCGACACATTTTCCTGCAAGTAGCGACCAATTTACTAAGATACGCATGAAAGATTGAGAACTAAATTGAACCTTGTTGAGTATCCCCACTCACTATTTCGTAATAGCATATTCAAAACATCGCGATCGTGAATTTTGTTGCAGCTCGTAATCATTATCTCGTAATCCTTATCCGAACTAAATTTCATCAATGCCAAATATCCTCGAAATCTCTCACTTGCGAATGACCTCCGAGCAACGGGAAGCGCGACGTTAGCAATAATAACCACGATATGTGCTGTGTAGACCCATAACAACAAAAAGCAGAGAAGTAACCTTGCAAATATGTGTATGTTCGACCAAGAAATAAGTATTGAACCGGCCATGTGCCCAGATATAAATTTGAAGTTGTTAATTATACATATGTATGCATACTCGTATTATTACAACATTTTTTCATTTTCCCTCAGGTTGGAAGATAACACTATACACTACGATGCATGCATATGTGCAGAGGTATAAGTGGCCAACTGTAAGATATCGGTTTGAAATATGATTAAGATATTAAAAGCAAAATGTGGTGCACTTGTAACCAATTCAGGTCTTTAAAACATTTAGCCCAACAATCAACGACGAAAGGAAAAGCACCATGATTTCTCTTCACATTACACAATGGATGTGAAGCAAAATTTTACCAAAAATAATTTAGTGGATCATTAAGAAACCTGCATGTTTCTCTCACTTGAACAACAGAAGACACATGCATGCCCCTCATCATGTAACCTCTCCATTTCACAAACATTATAGTTCCATGTTTATTCAATCACCAAGATTTCTGGGCTTTCGCCACAGTCCAAATTCCTGAAGTTGACACAAGTGCAACTCCTTGAGGTAACATGCTAACTTTTTTGAAGAAACATATATGTATTAATCTACATGGAACTCTCAAATAAGTCTGAGGTAAGTAGGTAACCAATGTTATCCAGCGGACATGTGATACACTAACAGTTCGGATTTATTATGGTAGTATGTGTTTTGTAAATGATGCAGCATATGAATGAAACTAAGGGTAGAAAATACAGTAACAAAAATCAATAGCTTGCTATGGTACCTGAGAGAACAGGTCAGCAAAGCTGGTTAACATGTTCTCTTCACCATCTTTGTAACTTTTATTGTTTGCATAGTACTCCACTAATTGCTCCCGTAAAGAAACCTAGAAGTAAAGTGCCCGCAATGAATCACGAAAGAATTTAGCCAATCCCATAAGGCATATAGATATAAATCTAGAAAACATAGTTGGATGGCAGGACAAGAGGTGTTTGTTGTCGATGCCGGCGTGCAACGGCAGCACGGCGGCAAGAAGGCGCGGCAGCAGCCCCGTGCCCGTGGTGAAGCGAGCCGCGGCAGAGGCGCAGGAGGAGGTGGAGGAGGAGGAGGGGGAGGAGGGGAGCCGACGTCCCATGGCGGCAGCCCTGGATCGGTGGCTGCAACGGAGGCCTGGTGGGGCGGCGTCGCGTCCCACGCCTGGTGGGACGGGCGTCTTCCTCGTCTCCTGGCCGACACAGGCGTGGCGGCCACCGCGTGTCGCTGCTCTGCGTCGAGCCCAACGGCGCCGTGGCGCTGCCAGCAGCGCCCGATTCTGTGCAAGCTCTCGGTGGAGCACCAGCAAGGCAACAAGGATGAGATGGTCATGACGGCGCCATTGCGGCTGGATCCAGGGGGGGAAGGAGGGCGGGCGGCTGGGCTCGGTCGGCAAACGGCGAGCTCGAGTGTGGTGGGGTGGTGGGGCAGCGGGGTGGTGGGGCGGTGGGTGGTGCGGGCGCAAGCGGCGGGGTGGTGGGGTGGTGGGGCGGGGTGCTTGGGCGGCGGCGGGTGAGATGAGTGGGAGGGAGGGAGAGGAGGGGAGAAAGGGAGAGGAGGGGAGAGAGGGAGGGGATAACCCCACAGTTTTTTTTTACCTAGAAAAAAATAACCCATCTCTTTGCCATCTGCCAGCAGACGGATGGCAAAGAGGTGGGGCTGGTACGCCGTTACACTCTTGACGGCCACAGGATTTGCCAACCTCTTTGCCATCTGCTGGCAGATGGCAAAGATTATTTGCCATCCACTAGCAGATGGCAATGAATTGGCTGATGGCAACCATGTTCTTTGCCGTCTGTCAGTTCTTTGCCATCTATTTTTTATAAGCAGATGGCAAAGACGTTCTTTGCCATCAGCTGGCAGATGGCAAATTCCCAGTTTCCAGTAGTGCCCATCTCTGCTCAAATCATCTTGTGAAGGTCAGAAAATAATGATACTTGCCACGAGCCTTCATACTCATTGGTCTGCATACATCAGTATGTATTATTTCCAATAAGTCAGTAGCTCGTTTAATTGTTCCGAAGAACGGAGTTTTAGTCATCTTGCCCAAAAAGCACGGTTCGCAAGCATCAAATGATTCATAATCAAGTGATTCTGAAAATCCATCTTTATGGAGTTTCTTCATGCGCTTTACACCGATATGACCCAAACGGCAGTGCCACAAATAAGTTGCACTATCATTATTAACTTTGCATCTTTTGGCCTCAATATTATGAATATGTGTATCACTACGATCGAGATCCAACAAACTATTTTCATTGGGTGTATGACCATCGAAGGTTTTATTCATGTAAGCAGAACAACAATTATTCTCTGATTTTATATGAATAACCGTATTGCAATAAACATGATCAAATCATATTCATGCTCAACGCAAACGCCAAATAACATTTATTTAGGTTCAACACTAATCCTGAAAGTTTAGGGAGTGTGCGATGATGATCATATCAATCTTGGAACCACTTCCAACACACATCGTCACTTCACCCTTAACCAGTCTCTGTTTATTCTGCAGCTCCCGTTTCGGGTTACTAATCTTAGCAACCGAACAAGTATCAAATACTTAGGGGCTACTATAAACACTAGTAAGGCACACATCAATAATTTGTATATCAAATATACCCTTGTTCACTTTGCCATCCTTCTTATCCACCAAATATTCAGGGCATTTCCGCTTCCAGTGACCATTTCCTTTGCAGTGTAAACACTCAGTTTCAGGCTATGGTCCAACTTTGGGCTTCTACGCAGGAATGACAACTTGCTTGTCTTTCCACTTGAAGTTCCCTTTCTTTCCCTTTGCCCTTCTCTTGAAACTAGTGGTTTTGTCAATCATCAACACTTGATGGTCTTTTCTTGATTTCTACCTTCGTCGATTTCAACATCACGAAGAGCTCGGGAATCGTTTTCGTCATCCTTTGCATACTATAGTTCATCACAAAGTTCTAGTAACTTAGTGATGGTGACTAGAGAATTCTGTCAATCACTATCTCATATGGAAGATTAACTCCCACTTGATTCAAGCGATTGAAGTATCTAGACAATCTGAGCACATGCTCACTAGTTGAGCGATTCTCCTCCATCTTTTAGCTTTAGAACTTGTTGGAGACTTCATATCTCTCAACTCGGGTATTTGCTGGAAATATTAACTTCAACTCCTGGAACATCTCATATGGTCCATGACGTTCAAAACGTCCTTGAAGTCCCGATTCTAAGCCGTCAAGCATGGTGCACTAAACTATCAAGTAGTCATCATATTGAGCTAGCCAAACGTTCATAACGTCTGCATCTGCTCCTGCAATAGGTCTGTCACCTAGCGGTGCATCAAGGACATAATTCTTACAGGCAACAATGAGGATAAACCTCAGATCACGGATCCAATCCGCATCATTGCTACTAACATCTTTCAATACATTTTTCTCTAGGAACATATCAAAATAAACATATGAAAGCAACAACGCAAGCTATTGATCTTACAACATAATTTGCAAAATACTACCAGGACTAAGTTCATGATAAATTTAAGTTCAATTAATCATATTACTTAAGAACTCCCACTTAGACAGACATCTCTCTAGTCATATAAGTGATCACGTGATCCAAATGAACTAAACCATGTCCGATCATCACGTGAGATGGAGTAGTTTCAATGGTGAACATCACTATGTTGATCATATCTACTATATGATTCACGCTCGACCTTTCGGTCTCCGTGTTCCGAGGCCATATCTGTATATGCTAGGCTCGTCAAGTATAACCTGAGTATTCCGCGTGTGCAACTATTTTGCACCCGTTGTATTTGAACGTAGAGCCTATCACACCCGATCATCATGTGGTGTCTCAAACGAAGAACTTTCATAGCGGTGCATACTCGGGAGAACACTTCTTGATAATTAGTGAGAGATCATCTTAAAATGCTACCGTCAAACAAAACATAATAAGATGTATAACAGATAAACATCATATGCAATCAAAATATGTGACATGATATGGCCATGATCATCTTGCGCTTTTGATCTCCATCTCCAAAGTACTGTCATGATCTCTATCGTCACCGGCACGACACCATGATCTTCATCATCTTGATCTATATCAATGTGTCATCACATGGTCGTCTCACCAACTATTGCTCTTGCAACTATTGCTATCGCATAGCGATAAAGTAAAGCAATTATTTGGCACTTGCATCTTATGCAACAAAGAGACAACCATAGAGCTTCTGCCAGTCGCCGATAACTTCAACAAAACATGATCATCTCATACAACAACTTATATCTCATCACGTTTTGACCATATCACATCACAACATGCCCTGCAAAAACAAGTTAGACGTCCTCCACTTTGTTGTTGCAAATTTTACGTGGCTGCTACGGGCTTAGCAAGAACCTACGCATCAAAACCACAACGATAGTTTGTCAAATAGACTCTGTTTTAACCTTCACAAGGACCGGGCGTAGCCATACTCGGTTCAACTAAAGTTGGAGAAACTGACACCGCCAGCACACGTGTGCAAAGCACGTCGGTAGAACCGATGTCGCGTAAGCGTCTGGCGTAATGTTGGTCCGGGCCGCTTCATCCAACAATACCGCTGAACCAAAGTATGATATGCTGGTAGGCGGTATGACTTATATCGTCCACAACTCACTTGTGTTCTACTCGTGCATATAACATCAGCGCATAAAACCTAGGCTCGGATGCCATTTGTTGGGGAACGTAGTAATTTCAAAACAAATTTCCTCGCACACGCAAGATCATGGTGATGATATAGCAACGAGAGGGGAGGTGTTCGTCCCACCCACGTGAGACCATAAGCGGAAGCGTCATGACAACGCGGTTGATGTAGTCGTACGTCTTCACGATCTGACCGATCCAAGTACCGAACGTACGACACCTCCGAGTTCAGCACACGTTTAGCTCGATGACGATCCCCGGACTCCGATCCAGCAAAGTGTTGGGGATAAGTTCCGTCAGCACGACGGCGTGGTGACGATGTTGATGTTCTACCGGCGCAGGGCTTCGCCTAAACTCCGCGACGATATGACCGAGGTGGAATATGGTGGAGGGGGCACCGCACACGGCTAAGGAATGATCCGTAGATCAACTTGTGTGTCATGGGGTGCCCCCTCTTTCCAAGTCCTACCAGGAAAAGGGAAGGAAGAGGAGGAGAAGGAGAAGGAAGGAGAGGGAGGAGAAGAAGGAAAGGGGGGCCGGCCCCCTAATTCATTTCGGTTTGGGCTAGGGGGGCCGCGCGCCCTTCCTCTTCTGTTCCACCACTTGGCCCATGAGGCCCAATGCTTCTTCCTCGTATTCCCGTAACTCCCTGGTACCCCCGAAAATACCCGAATCATTCGGAACCTTTCCGAACTCCAAATATAGTCGTCCAATATATCGATCTTTACGTATCGACCATTTCGAGACTCCTCGTCATGTCCCCGATCTCATCCGGGACTCCGAACTCCTTCGGTACATCAAAACTCATAAACTCATAATATAACTGTCATCGAAACCTTAAGCGTGCGGACCCTACGGGTTCGAGAACTATGTAGACATGACCTAGAACTATTCTCGGTCAATAACCAATAGCGGGACCTGGATGCCCATATTGGCTCCTACATATTCTACGAAGATCTTTATTGGTCAAACCGCATAACAACATCGTTGTTCCTTTGTCATCGGTATGTTACTTGCCCGAGATTCGATCGTCGGTATCCAATACCTAGTTCAATCTCGTCACCGCAAGTCTCTTTACTCGCTCAGTAATGCATCATCCCGTAACCAAGTCATTGGTTACATTGCTTGCAAGGCTTATAATGATGTGCATTACCGAGAGGGAGAGATACTTCTCCCACAATCGGAGTGACAAAACCTAATCTCGAAATCGCCAACTCAACATGTACCTTCGGAGACACCTGTAGTACTCCTTTATAATCACCCGATTCGTTGTGACGTTTGGTAGTACCAAAGTGTTCCTCCGAAACAGGAGTTGCATAATCTCATAGTTACAGAACATGTATAAGTCATGAAGAAAGCAATAGCAACATACTAAATGATCAAGTGCTAAGCTAACGGAATGGGTCAAGTCAATCACATCATTCTCCTAATGATGTGATCCCGTTAATCAAATGACAACTCTTTTGTCCATGGCTAGGAAACATAACCATCTCTGATAAACGAGCTAGTCAAGTAGAGGCATACTAGTGACACTATGTTTGTCTATGTATTCACACATGTATTATGTTTCCGGTTAATACAATTCTAGCATGAATAATAAACATTTATCATGATATAAGGAAATAAATAATAACTTTATTATTGCCTCTAGGGCATATTTCCTTCACGAGGAAATGACAAGTGCCAGATGTTGACTTGCGGTCCACACGATTACCAGCATAGTCAGAGTCAGAATATCCGATGAGATCAAAAGTAGAGCCCTTGGGGTACCATAATCCTAGTGTTGGTGTGTGAGCTAGATATCGAAGAATATGCTTCACAGCCTTATGGTGTGATTCCTTTGGTGCAGCTTGAAATCGGGCACACATGCAAACACTAAGCATTATATCTGGCCTAGATGCACATAAGTACAATAAGGAACCAATCATGGAGCGGTATACCTTGTGATCAAGTCAATACCATTTTCATCGATTGCATAGATGGCCATTTGTGGGCATAGGAATTTTGACGCCTTTGCAATCTTGCATGCGAATTTCCTCGAGACATCTTTGAGGTATTTCTCTGAGATATGAATATGCCATTCTTGTTCTTTTAATTTGAAGACCTAAGAAGAATTTCAACTCTCCCATCATAGACATTTGATATTCTTCACTCATCATATAGGCAAATTCATCACTATAATGTTGGTCAGTACAGCCAAAGATAATATCATCAACATATATTTGGCACACAAACAGTTCACCATCATATGATTTAGTAAAGAGAGTAGGGTCGAGTGAACCGGGTGTGAAGCCATTCTTCATGAAGAATTCCTTCAATGTGTCATACCACGCCCGAGGGGCTTGCTTGAGGCCATAGAGAGCCTTATTGAGTCTGAAGACTTTGTCAGGATTTTTGGGATCTTCAAAACCTGGGGGTTGAGCTACATATACTTCTTCCTCAAGCTTACCATTGAGGAATGCACTTTTCACATCCATTTGATATAAGATGATATCATGATGGTTAGCGTAAGCAAGTAATATGCGAATAGCCTCAAGTCTAGCAACAGGTGCAAAAGTTTCATCGAAATCAATTCCGTCAACCTGTGTGTAGCCTTGAGCTACTAGACGTGCCTTATTCCTCACCACAAGGCCATTTTCATCTTGCTTGTTGCGGTAGATCCACTTTGTGCCAATGATATTATGCTTGCGAGGATCAGGCGATTAACCAATTCCTGCACATTGTTCAGCTCGAACTGATGTAATTCTTCTTGCATAGCCTGAATCCACTCCGGCTCGAAATGCTTCATCTACCTTAGTGGGCTCTGTGATAGAGACAAAAGCATAGTGCCCACAAAAGTTAGATAAATGTGAAGCTTTTGAGCGTGTGAGAGGACTGGTGCGCTAATGTCATCGATGATCTTCTCCACTTGCACTTCTTTTGCAACGCGGATGAGTTGGTTGTCACGAGGATTTTGATCAGCATTTTCTTCACACCATTTTCCTCATCATGTACTTCTGTGTATCACTCGGCGTTCTTCATGAACAGGAATGAATTCTTCAGAGATTCTTGATCGGAATGACATCCTCGGTTGCCTTGAGCTTGATAGCATCTTCAGGTGCTGGTTCATCTAACACGAAGGTAGGTGCTCTCTTTGCGAGCCATTAGTTTCATCGAACCGCACATCTACAAAGTCAACAATCTTGTGAAGAACAATGTTGAAGACTCTGTAGGTGTCTGTAGTCCTTTCCGTAACCAAGCATAAAACCTTCATGTGCTTTCGGTGCAAATTTAGAGTTGTGGTGAGGATCTCTAATCCAACATTTAGCACCGAAGACTTTGAAATAACTCACATTGGGTTTCTTGTCAGTGAGGAGTTCATATGCAGTCTTCTTGAAGAATTTGTGAAGATATACTCTGTTGATGATGTGGCACGCAGTATCAATTGCATCAATCCAAAAATGCTGAGGCGTTTTGTATCATTCAAGCATAGTGCGAGCCATCTCAACAAGAGTTCTATTCTTGCGCTCCACGACGCCATTCTGCTGAGGAGTATAGGGAGCAGATAACTCATGAGTAATACCAAGTTCATCAAGATAAGCATCAAGACCGGAATTCTTGAACTCAGTTCCATTGTCACTTCTGATATGCTTGATCTTCACACCAAAGTTGGTTGAAGCCCTCGAGGAAAATCGTTTGAAGACTTCCTGCACTTCATGTTTGTAAGTAACAATGTGTACCCATGTATATCGAGAATAATCATCAACAATGACAAAACCATATAGAGATGCATCATTAGTGACTGCTGAGTAATGATTAGGTCCGAAGAGGTCCATGTGAAGCAATTCAAATGGATGGGTAGTGGTCATTATAGTCTTTGTTGGATGCTTGGCCTTGGTCATTTTTCCAGCTTCACAGGCTCCGCATAAGTGATCCTTGAGGAATTTGACATTCTCAATGCCAATGACATGCTTCTTGTTCGCAAGCGTGTTCAAATTCCTCATGCCTGCGTGACCAAGTCATCGATGCCATAGCCAGCCTTCTGAAGCTTTTGCAAGTAGACATACGGCTGGTTGTGGTCCTGTAGAGAAATCAACAATATACAGATCTCCTCTCCTAAAGCCTTCGAAGACTTTGAAATTGCCAGCTTCCATAATCACAACACAGCGATATTTGTCGAAGACAACAACCATATCAAGATCACAAAGCATTGAGACTGACATGAGATTGTATCCTAAGGACTCAACAAGCATGACTTTGTCCATGTGCTTATCCTTAGAGATAGCAACCTTACCAAGACCCCATACCTGACTTTTGCCTTTGTCAGCAAAGATGATATGCTTCAGAGGTGACGGTGATAAGGGAGCATCCATCAATAGATTCTTGTCACCAGTCATGTGATTTGTACATCCACTATCGAGGACCCACTCAGTGGTTTTGGGTTGATCATCCTGCAGATGAATTAGTGCAACTTACAATCTCATATGCTTCATCAGTGAAGAATATGATATCAAGTTCATCAGATGAATGTCATCAAGCAGCAAACATATATATAGCAGTATGAGGACGTGTGAAATGAAAGTTCATTTCATCATGATTTACTGCGTCCTTTCGGGCATTTTTGTCAGGTCCCCAAAGAAATTCTTCAAGCGTTAAAGCACGTCCGGAGACCTGACCCTGCAGAAGAGATTAGTTCTTTTTCTTCACCACCCACATCTGGAGGGGTGGCAAAGAGTTCATCATTCTGCGAGCACCATATGAGAAAGGTGGCAAAGATGCCAAACCATTTCGTTTCACATAAGAGGGTTAGGGTAAGCATATGAATAAGCGAGTAATTCTTGAGGACTTATGAACATAATGGTTTGAAGAATAATGCACATATTCATAGCCCTTAGCTCTACCCTGCGAGACAAAGTTGTTAGCACGATGATAATCATATGAGGACTTTGATCCATTTGAGGAATTCAATCCATGTGAAGAATTTGGTCCATAAGAGGACTTGGATCCATATGAAGAATTTGGTCCATATGAAGAATTTGATCTGGGGTCCCTGTTCTTCACAGGTGGTGTCATGAGGACATTCACCTGAAGACTTTCAACACAACTTTTGGGAACCCAGATTTTCTTCATAGGGGAACCGTTCCTGCAGTTAGTGCCAACATATCTAGCAAATACTTCACCATTCTGATTTTTGAACAGTTTATAGTTGGAGTCAAAAGACTCATCAGAAGAGTGAGGAGATTCACATGTAAAGCCAGACAAGTTAGATGGATCAACTGGAGGTCCCTTTGCAGCCACCCACGAGGTTTTGGGGTACTGCTCAGGCTTCCAATATGTTCCATCAGCATTGAGTTTCCTCTCAAAAGGAAATACCCTCTTTCCTAGGGTTTCTGTTGAGGATCTTCTTTTTGAGCACATCACAAAGTGTCTGATGCCCTTTGAGGCTTTTGTACATGCCTGTCATATACAGTTCCTTCAGCCCTGCATTGTCAGTGATACTAGCAATGTCCTCAGATGAGGAATTAGTGATAGCAGGGGCAGATGAAGAATTTGTAACAGTTGAAGCATTTGAACATTCAGGTGAAGAATTGGCAGATTCACGTTCAATGCACTTTAAGCATGGGGGAACAAATTCTTCTTGAGAAGCGCTGATTTGTTGAGCTAGTAATGAATCGCCCTCCTTCTGAAGATCTTCATAACACACTCTTAGCTTTTCAAGATCTTCCTTTCTTTGAAGAGATTCAAGGGAAAGACTCTCGTGATCAGTCAAGAGGGTATTATGTTGATCTTGAAGGGCGTCAAACTTGGAGTGAATTCTCTGAAGACATTCACCCAAAGCTTTTGACTGATCCATTTCTCTGCGCAACATTTTATCACTTTTGTCTAGCATATCTTGAGTTTGTTCTAAAGCCGTTTGTTGTTTAGTGGCAATGCAAACAAGTTTGGTATAGCAGGATTCAATATCATCATCAGATTCATCATTGTCAGATTCATCATTATCAGATTCATCATCACAAGACTCGGATGAGGAGCATTTGGTTACCTCAACACCGTTTGCCATGAGACAAGATGCAGAAGATGATGATTCTGGCTCGAAAGTCATCGTTTTGAGAGATTCCTTGAAGTCCTCAAACCAGGGATCATGACGAGTTCGATGACCTTCATAGACATCAGAGATTCGGTCCCAGATGAGCTTCGAATTGCCAAGATGCATAATTCTCCCGAATTGATCTCTGGATAGGCAGGAGCAGATGATATCCTTCGTTATGATGTCAAGTCGAGTGTACTTGCGAATATCATCAGCATTCGCCGTCTTGCATAAGTCAGTAAGACCAATCTCAGTGACGGTCCACAGCTCGCTGTTCCTTGCCATGAGGCGCTTCCTCATCATGGCCTTCCACTTGGGGTAGTCATGACCGTCAAAGATAGGGCATGTCACTTTCTTCATACTGCGGTCGACATAACTAAAACTCGAGCGGTTAAACCAAAATCACACGTAACAAGGGAGTACCTTGCTCGATACCAATTGAAAGTCGTTATATCGACTAGAGGGGGGTGAATAGGCGATTTTATGAATTCTTCAGCGAGGAATTTGTTGGTGAGGAAATTCCTTAGCGAAGAACTACTTGCAGCGGAATAAGTACTCAGGAGTAAACATAACAGGATACAAACATAGTCATCATGATGAAATGAAGACTAGCACAGAGTACGGAAAGCGTAAACACAGGATAACAAGATGAAGACACACGCTTGAAGAAATTGAACCGAGGAATTTGTAAAGTCTTGATCAAAGTCTTCAAGCACGATATGAACAACATACAACACAGTCATGAGGAAATGAAAGAGTTGAGGAAATAGAACCAGTTAGTTGGTGAAGACAATGATTTGGTAAACCAGTTCCAACTGCTGTCTCAGTTGTACGTCTGGTTGGAGCGGCTGAGTATTTAAACTCGAGGACACGATCCGGACACCCGATCTCGAGCCGCAACTCAGGACACCCAGTCCTCACCGTATTCTCCTTGAACTAAGACCACGCAGGTCTCGTCCAATCACTCGTGGTAAGTCTTTAGGTGACTTCCAAACCTTCACAGACTTGGTCACTCGGCGATCCACAATTCCTCTTGGATGCTCTAGACCTTGACGCCTAACCGTCTGGAAGAAGCACAGTCTTCAAAGGTAACAAGCGTTGGATCCACGCAGGATCAATTTCTTCAGTGATGCTCAATCACTTTGGGTTTGTGGGGGTTTGGTTTTGGGATTTTCCTCACTTGATGATTTTCGCTCAAAGTCCTTGGAGGATGGGTTGCTCTCAAATGACAAGTGTCAAGTTCTCTCGGAGCAGCCAACCAACTAGTGGTTGTAGGGGGCGGCTATTTATAGCCTAGGGAGCAGCCCGACATGATAATACATAAATGCCCTTCAATGATATGACCGTTAGGTGGATAGGATATTTTGGACAGCGGCACAAGAAGACAAAGAACGGTCGGAAATTTGACTCTCAAATTCCTCGTGGCTATCATGTTCCTCATTGTGTAGGCAATTCGCCTTTGGCGAATTTCTAACTCCTCGATCGAGCAAAGTCCTCGGTGACTGAAGAACTGCGTCTCTGTCACTAAAGAAATTGATGAGCTGTATGAGATTTCCAATGGCTTCACTCGAAGGATTGGTAGGTGTAGGATTTTGAGTTGAGCATCACATGGAAATTTTTCCTTAGTATTTCCTCGACCCCTTTAACGATGACGGTGTTTCCTATGACTCAAGAAAGAGAAAATGAAACTACGAAAACAAAAGTCTTCACGCTTCATATTTCTCGAATGAATACCAAGTCTTCAAGGTCACACCAATTTCTTCACTTTCAAAGTCTTCAGAAAGTCTTCGAATATCAAAGTCTTGATCGAAGAACTTCATTTTAGGGTCGACTTTCTCTGTAAATATCAAACTCCTCATAGACTTATAGACCTGTGTACACTCACAAACGCATCAGTCACTTAACCTATAAGTCTTCAATACACCAAAATCACTAAGGGGCACTAGATGCACTTACAGGTGGGTAGTAGAAAGATTTGTAGGCACCATAAAGTGGGTGGAGAGATGGGAGGTCAGCCCCTCTCTACAGCTTTGCATCCCCAGTCTCTAATGTGTCTGTCTGCCTAGGACTTTGTTGAACTTACTGAATAAGTGGTTGTTCTCATTGTATAGTACAATTTGATGTGAAAACATTGCAGTTTAGTTTCTGCTGGTTTGGCAGATTGTGCTACTCCGTTGAAGCCAATTATAAATATCAATAAGTTCCCATGGTTTCAATCATACCCTAGGATTCTACTTAGTTTGAGATGCAGTTGAATTACTTGAGACTAGCTTGAATCTTCCCCGCAAATAAATAAATAAAAATAATAGCTTGAATCTGATTGTGGTTATCACTAGCCAAGCTTAGCTGATGTTGATAATCCATCCGATTCAAATGTATCAACACTACATACGACAACCATGCTCTGCCAGGTCAACACATGATACAGCTAGTGAACCCTAGGATTGTTTTTTGTTTGTTTTGATAATTCCAATTAGAGATGAAGGCGACATTACATGTTTTTAGAGGAAAGACATCAGCCCGACTTTATAAACAAAGCCATCAGGCAGCGTACAACATAACCAAACATAAGAAAGAGTAGGCCATAACAACAAAGATAGTACAGAGGTACATGGCATATAGGCCAGAATCAAGCGGCGCGGAGGCCGATAACTACAAAGGTAAGCAAGAAGCTGAGCAAAGGCCACCACCTAGAACCAACAGAGTCCAGAGAACTCCCTAGACGACTAGCCACTTGGCTCCTGCTGCGAGATAGAAGAAGCCGAAGCCCGAATTTTAGCACACATGAGGTAGAAAGCATCACGGTCGCCAACCTTAGTTAATGATCCCCACTGCTGCATAAACATGTAAGTTTTAAATAGGCAATCAGCAGGCTTAGAAGGAAAAATATGCTCAATGGTTTGATCTGATTGAGGTCATCACAAGATGCAGCCAGAGGGCTCACTCGAATTGTCCTCACCATTTTGTTTTGTTTGTATAATTCCAGTTAGAGATGAATCCTCTTCAGATGTGGGTACCCAAGCTATTAGATGTGCTAAGATAACATTCCATACAGCCTTGTGAAATCTGAATACAAGTGCATGAAGATTTATCTGTCAATTTTATAGTCCACTATGTTGTCCTCTTGCAGTAGTTTGTTCTGCTAAGGCAAATCCATGTTTTGGGCTGTTCCAGGGCTCATTAGAACTTTTCCATGTCTAGTTGACCATTGCTTCTACTTTGGGTTTATTGAGACGACGTTCATAAATAATAATGATGAAAACTAATATAGCAGAATATTTATAAAGATTGCATGCCTTACTGATATTCGTTGGTCTTTCCAGTTTCTGTATGAACCAGTCTGTTTATGCTGTGGCTTCGTGCTTATTATTAATGACTAGTGGTTAGGGCCCGCCATTGCGGGCCTCATGAGAGGAAGTTGGGGCGTTGCCAGGTGGAGACACGCCCCTTCCACTTTTTTTGTACCACAGGGCGTTATTCCATCACTCAAAGTACATGCATGTAACACCATTAACAACCATGCACTTAAATTAAAAATCTGTAGAGAACACAAGTCACCGTTCACAACTAATTTTCCATCATTGTGAGAGGATCATTTGTGTTTTTTCTAATACAATGATTATAACTTTCCTAGATAAAGCTGAAATGCTAAGAAAACCTTAATTTTTTCTATGCGAGAGCTTCAAAACATGAGAGAGAGACATGGAACGCCTAGTCTGATCCATGCAATATAAGGAAGAGGTGAGGGTGTGTAAGACCTGCAACAAACCAAATGCACAATGGGAAGCAAATGAGAATAATAGCTGAGTAACATCATGATTTATATATGTAGTCATGTAGTCAATAAGATACACCTAAAATCTGACCATGCATCATTTTTTCAGTTTATGAACATAAATTAAATACCTCGCAATAACCTCACCAAGCTAAGAGCAAATTCAAAGCATGAGTGGGTAGGCAAGGTAGTAGAGAAACAAAGAGATAGTGCATAGGCTAATATATACATGTGTATGGGTAGCAGCTCATGTCTCTGAATGCTCTTGCTACGGCTACAGCCAGCTTCCCATCAACTCGTGCCACATCTTCTGCAAATGATACATGTTTGGAATTGAAATTAATTAATTGTACTAACATGGTATGACCGGAGTTGTGTCTATTACCACTAACTAATGAAGTGCCATTACAATATTCTCCTATCAGCAATATAGAAGAAAATGATGATGCAGGGTAGAATATATAGACAAGACATATTATTTCAGACCAGACAAAAGAGGAAACATCAAAGAAAATCGAAGAGAGTTGTAATGTTCATTCCTTGCTGCAGTTCAAATAATCTGATGGAACTAATCAATCATTTTAATGGTTGTAACCAACAACTATTGCCATAGTAAATCAAAACTAATTTTTAATATCCACTAATTTCCATTTTAGATGAACCATCTATAGTAATCCAAAGTACCATCACACAAAACCATATATGTGGAATAATATAGCAACCTATTGATCTGCTTGGGCTTCTCCTCCTCACCCTTCAATCCGATTATGTGTAGCTACAACAACAACTTAGTTTCTTCCACTAATAGAAGTGATTAAGTAATGTAATGTTGGCACAGAAAATGTAGTACAAAGTTATCATGTAATATATTGAGATTCACTTCAAAAATATGTGCGATCTGGGATGATTTCTCCTTTGCAAGAGCTACAGCCAGTTTGGCTTTTGCGAACTCTTGGATCTTCTCAACTTATTGGCTTGCATTATCCTCCTATTATGCCAGACATAGTACAGTTACATAAAGAATTGATGCAAGGACGATGCAAAAACTACGGAACAAACACATAGGAGAGACCATCCACTGAAAGTCCCCATGGCTTATACAATTTGAGCACAAACTATGGCAGAAAGAGAAACTATGGCACAACATTACCATTGTGGTTTTAATTGAATGGAGGCTTTTGTACCACGACTTATACAATTTGGGCATCATCTCTTTGTGTCAACATCAGAAGCGAATGGACAAAAAAAGCGACCAATTATTCATGTGAGCATGGGCTGATTCTGCAAACAATCTTACCGTCCACTGCTGCATCAAAAGCTACCCGTAAGAAGATTCAACATCATGGTATGGAGCGAAAATATAAAATAGCACAGCTGCACCCAGGCCCTCTCTATCCAGCCATCCATTTTGCGCATCGCGATTCGTGCAAACACATTTCTTTTTTTTTGTTTCTCTCACATAAAAGATGTCTTGAAGTTCAAACCTTTGCAGCGTGGCAAAGCTTTCCATCTAGAATCTAGGATAAATCTTTCAGATTTTTTGGTCAAATATAAATATACAAAAAATGATTTTTTAATACGAAAGGTTTGAACTTCAAGACATCTTTTATGTGAGAGAAACAAAAAAGAGAAATTTTCATACGAAAAGTTAGTTGTGTTGCACAGATCTTAAAGCAATATTGGACATCCAGGATACAAGGGCCGGGGTGCAGCTGTTCTAAAAATCCACATCCTGGTATGGAGTCCACCAGATTCAGATCCTAATAGTAATTGAACGATTCAATCCCAATCCCACCCAGTTCCTTCAAACCAAAGGGAACAATTCTGCAATCCTAAACCCAAAACAACACCAATATTCGTACATACACACACATCTTCATAGTGCATACCAAATTCACAACAACTTTCATTTTCTTAATACTACTAACTAACAAGATGTAGGGCCACACTAATTTGTTCATCACCAGTTAATAGCGAAAGGGGGAGAAGAATAGAGATCCAAGTGTTGTAGAGAGGAAAAGAGTGAGCGCGCCTGAGGTGGTGAAGATCAGGTTGATGGTGGCCATGTCGGCGATTGGGAGCGGGAGGATGGAGATCGGCGCCCTTGCCCTTCGCTGAATCCAATCGCTACCTCTTTGCAGCCGCAACGAACACCCCGAATCTCCTGCATCGGATCGATACGCTGCCATCCGCGTCAAAGAAGATGATAGATCAAAACTATCGTCGTCGCCCTCTCCTCCCACCACTCGAGATGGCGATGATCGTGCGGCTGTGTGGGAGAGCAGATCGAGAGAGAGAGAGCGAGAGAGGAGGTGGCGTGCGTGTGCAGGGTAGAGAGAGGGAGAGAGGAGGTGGCATGCATGGGCAGGGTTGTGTTGGTGTGGCGGCACTTGCGGCGGCAGGTTTGAGGAAACGAGAGAGAGAGAGAGAGAGGCCCGTGGCTTCGTGGAGAAGATTTACAGGAAAACCAGCCATCACTAGTTTTATCCGAGGGAGGTGTTACCTGGGCATAGTAAAATCGCGTGGATCAACCAGCGGTCGCCATTCTCCCGCGCCTTATTGTTTTGGATGACACGTCTGATCTGGGACCAAACCTTCACAAAAATGGACTATTATTCAATTTTTTCTTTTCTTTTTTCACGAATACGCAAAGCTTGCGTATCTTTACATTGATAGAAGGAGTAGAATGAGTACATCAAGGGATACAACACATGACACGAACACAGACATGCGTAAACATGGTGCCCGGAGCAAAGAGAAGGGATGCTCAGCCTGAATGGAGGATACAACACAACTAAACCTACCAAACGCAAAACCAAGAGTGGCCAAGCCGAACCAGGCAGAACTCCAACATCACCCGAGCCAATACGACGGACACCGTGAGCGAGCAAGATAGCGCCTTCAAGAAGGAAAACGACACCGAGACATCGTCACCATCCGGTCCGGAGGAACCAGACCTAGGGTTTCCCTTGAGCTCAAAGAGGGGCGCATTTAAGGCCTTGACAACGCCTCCAAGAAGGAACGACACTAGCAGTGCCGCCGTTACCAAGACCGAGAAGCCGAGCAGGATTTCTCCACGGCTGGTGAGCAATCCCATAGCCGCCGAATGGGGGATCAAAGATGAGAAGCTAATGTTGGTCGGAACCACCGTGTCGAAAGGTGGGTTGGCGGGGCTGCACCTGCCGTTGGAGGGTGGCACCGCCTCCAAACCCTGGAGCATTGGATCTGGCAAAAGGAGGAGGATTTGAGGCATATAGGGAAGGGCAGCAACAAAGCAAACCACGCGGGGGTGTGGACGACGGCATCAGCAACGCCGGCAAGCAAGGACTGGAGGGACGCAGATCCAAAACTGTCGTGGCCTTGCCATTGGAACATGGGCGAACCAGGTGAGCCGGAAGGGACACATCCACCCGGTTGCCAAGGTCGGAGCCGCCCTGCAGAGCACCGACGGCACGGGACACCAGAGAGATGCGGGCCTGAGACCGCTGGGGCCGAAACAGTGCCAACAAGTACCCTCCGTGAGGGCCCCGTGTCTGCCTTATCCAGAAGTCGTCACCAAGGCTCGGGGAGAGAGGAGGGGCACCCCCCCGGAAACGAGGGAGGCGCCTGCATATGGAAGGCCGTAGGCTGCGAACACTCCCGCTGGTCCGACATCCCACCCATAGCCGGCAGCAGCACCAACAGCGCGAGCAAGACCGCTGGGGAAGGCGCCGAAGGCCAGGAACGCCAGAACCACCGCCGGATCGGCAAGCATACGCAATAGGTGGAGAAGACGCTGGCGAAGCACCGGGGAAGAGGCCCGGGGCCGCACGGGAGGGGGAGGCAGATGTGGCGCCATCGACGGCCAGGGGAGTCATGGCGAGCCCAACACGGTGGGGAAGGACTGGATCCGGTCGCCCAGCGCATCCTGGGTGCACCGCAGCCGCGCCGGACCAACTAGGGGTCGCTGCCAGGGAGGGAGGGGTGATGGAGCCGCGAGGCCGAGCGGGGCCGGGGGTGGGGAGCGTGAGAGGTCTGATCCGCCCCGCCGCCAACTTCCTGGGGGCCGGTCCTCCGGCGGTGATGCGGGGGTGTGTGCTGGAGGTGGACGCTAGCTTCGGCCGGTCCTCTGGCGGCGGCGATGCGGGGGTGTGCGCTGGAGGTGGCCGCTAGCTTCGGCGGCTAGGGTTCCCCCATTGTATGCCCATCCACTGTCCGTCGGCCCTGCTACATCGTGACATTAAAACGAACAATTAGAACTTCCTTCTCTGGCGATTTATAATTCTTGCATACAATCTTTCTTCAAGCTCCTGAACCAACTTGCCTTCTTTTTTTCCTGCAGAGTGTCCATGTAACCTGAAAGCTCTCTTGGTATTCTGCTGCACCTGTACATTGATCAGCCATCGATGCTCTGTATGAAGCACGCAATACATACTTCTGCTGACATTGTATTTCTATTGCTTTGGGAGTGTGAAATAAAGAAAATGCTTGTGTGTGACTGTTGGACATATTATTTTGTTGTTGCTGCAGTGGGATTCTCGTTTTCAGAATTGACATATGACGCGCCTGAATGAATGCATCCCGTTCTTTCGACATTTGCCTGTTGAAACCATAGGAGCATGTCTGAGGTAGAAGGATATGGATTCAAAACAAGGTTTAGCTTAAGTGACCGACCTCATCCAAATATTCCCAAGGTGCTATCCGAACTGAAATGTTATAATCCCAAAAGATGTAAATAAGCACATGGCTCGTCTTGCAAAGATGAGATGGTCCACTGGTGGTGGCTGTTCTCAATGGCGATCTTGGGCTTAGCCATGCAGCCACCTTCATGCAGAGGAAACCTGCACCCGTTGCTCTCCCTCAACCGATTGGTCCACGCAGGGTGCACACCAAGGGAGGAGTCACGGGATGAAGCTCGTCGTGGCCACTGTCAGCGGGCGGCCTAGCACTAGGATGAACGAGTGGGCCAGCAAAGCCACCAAGGAGGAGTGTGCCTTGCTCGTTGATGTGAAAGCGAAAAAGAAAGATGGGCATAATTGGGCATATTGAGGGAATGCTTCACACTCATCGGTTTTAAGATGAGGAGGGACTCTCTCAAGGAAGGCAGCTAGGTTGAATTACTTCCCAATGTCGCTCATCCCTAAGATATTGCCATATCCCAAGTTGCTTATTCGCTCAGGATATGATACTTCACTGAGGGTGGATGCAAAATCCAGCACAAGACAAGAAGATGATATGTTGCATCGTTTGCTAGCTTCACTACACGGGCGACCCAATGCATGATATCCTTCATATTTCGGGCATATGTAGAGAGAGAAGATGCATCATATGTTAGACAAGTAGGCATGGCTTTACTCACCGAACAAATCATTTCTGCAGTAGATATTTATTCATCTTAGTTGTTCTGGTACAGTTTATAAGGAGAAGTAGCTTCGGTGGGTAGAAAGATTTATTGGTACCATAAAGTGGGTGGACAAATGGGAGGTCAGCACCTCTCTACAGCTTTGCATCCCCAGTACCGTAAAGTATTCTGCATCTGTACATCGATCGGCCCATGATGCTCTGTATGAAGCCTGCAGTATATACTTCTGCTTGTATTTTGCCTGCTTGGGAAGTATGAAACAAATAGGATGCTTGTGTGTGACTGTTGGACTGGTTATTCTGTTGCTGCTGCAGTGAGATTCTCATTTACTCCCTCTAAATATAAGATCATTTAGATCACCAAAGCTTCCAGACTCTGATCGGTGATCAGGAGAGATGGGAGGTCAGTATCCCTTTGCAACTTTGCATTCCTAGTCTCTGATGTGTCCGAATAGGTGTTTGCTCAACACTTGCTGAATAAGGGGAATTGTTCTTCTTGTTACAGTACAATTTGGTGACAAAACGTTGCAGTTTGGTTCCTGCTGGTTTGGCAGATTGTGCAATTATGCTCAAGCCAATGATATGTTCTAACATTCCCATAGTACTCTGGATGATGTGCTAATAATCTACTTAGTTTGAGCTGCACTTGTAGTACTCGAGAGTAGCAGTAGCTTCAGTCTGATTTGGCAGGTCATTCTCTGCAGCAGAAGCACCAGTCTCTGATGTGTTTGTCTCCCTAGATGTTTGCTAAACTTACTGACTAACGGTAATTGCTGTTCTCATTAAAATACGATTTGATGTCAAACAATTACACTTTGGTTCCTACTGGTTTGGTAGACTGTGCTATTGCGCTCAAGCCAATTATAAGTACCAACCACTACTAGGGAAAAGGCTAGCGGCAACGCGGGTTTTAGATGTATCAGTAGCGCGGGTACACACGCTACTAATAAGGCGCTACAGCTAACGCATAGCAGTAGCGCGTGTGAGCACGCGCTACTGCTACACAAGTGTAGCAGTAGTGCGGTTAGAGGAAGCTCGCTACTGCTAGTAGCGCTAGCGCGCTTTGCCTGGACACGCTACTGCTACCGAGGCGCTGCTGCTAACTTTTATACACTCGCTACTGCTAATTTAAGTAGTTTTTTTGGCATATTTGTTTTGTATTTGAACAGGCTTTGTAGAAGAATCTTTAGCACATAGAAATGTCATCATGATACACATACAAATGCTCATGAGACCACAAATGTAATCATAGCATGTACATACAAATAGTCTCATCATAATCATCATCCAACACAAAGTGATATCTTGTCATCATCTCGAAAATAGCGATACATGCAAGTCTCAATACTTGCAACTACAACAATGTCATCCATCTAAACAAAGGTATCGCAAGAAGTGCTATCACTATGAGTGAGAGCGAACTATGCATACATGAGGTGGCGATTCTGAGTCCTCTCTCGCTAGCGTGAACCTCATGTAACTAGCTTCTCCTTCTTGTCTGCTTTTGAAGCCTTTATGGCTGGCGCCTGTGAGCCCATTCACTTGCGCCTGACACTCATGCCACTCGTTGTACACCCCCGGAACCTTCCCTTTGTACACGACATAGCATTTCCATCTCGCCATCAAGAAACTAGGTACCTGTTAGAGATGCATGTTCATGAAGAGGATGTACAATCATATATATGCAACAAAATATACTAGAGCAACACCGAAAAAGAAAGGGTTAGCAACTAGATGCAACATATACAGTACGCAAATTAATTAACTAGAGGTACGCAGGTCATTGTACGCAAACTAACAAAGTAGCATTACACAAGTTCGGCAGGGACCGTTGACTTCACAAAGTTTCATCGCTACAAAAAGTATACAAGTTCAACCGACACATATCATCATCATCGGCATCATAAATCACTAGAAGTTCCATCCTTCCATATCATCAAGGACGAACCCTAGCTTCTTGAACGGCGTGAGGTCTAGACGTTGCATGCCTATGCGAGTTCGACGTCACCGCGATATAGGGCCATGGTGGAACATCCCTTCTCATCGGCGACTTCTTTCATGATGATCGCCGCAATGTCGCCTGGATGCGAAAGAAGTCATCTCTAAGTTTATAATTCGCTTCTCCATGAGATTCTAGCCACTTGTGGATATGATCATCATTTCTGCTGTTAATGCGAAGCTTTTGGTGATCCGTGTTGAACTGAATCATGAGATGGACGATGTAGAATCCATCCTTCTTGCTTGGTTTTGGGACATGGATGCAGGAGAAGTTAGTTTTATGCGCGAAACCCATCTTCTTGTTCCTTTGTTTCTTGATCTGCACGTGGCCACCTCTATAGCTGAAGCCTTGGAGAGCATCATCTAGAATATTCATTATGTGGGTGTAGTCCTTTTTCTCGTAGTCTCTGGAAGGGTCAAAATACACGGCGTGGGAGACTTGCGGGTAAAGAACGATAAGGACGGCGCGCCTGTTGCTGCGGGGAAAAGACACCTCAAATTATTCCCCATATGAGAGAGAAGGAATGATTGAAATGTACGAAAGGGTTGTCCGTAACTGACTTACTTTGGATGATAAGGCACGAGGACAATTTCTCGGTCCTTATTCTGTACCATGAAGTTTTGGAGCTACTCCCTAGCAGTTTAATCCTCAAAGTCGCCGAGACTCAAGAAAGACTCGTGCATGTAGTACGGATCCGCCACACAAATTTGCGAGATTTCTTCACTCTTCATGACGGAGCTCATATGTAGCGCAAAAAGGCAGACGCTAGTAAAATCAAGCCGCCTTGTTAGAAACATCTCAAAGATATGGTCAAACCGCAGGAAGAACACCTCCGCGGGCCGTGTGTCGACGTAGCACTTCCCTCGTGCACACGAGCCGCGTATGTCGGATATCCCGGATCCTTTGAGGCTAGTAGGCTTTTCTCACGACAAGACATGGTCGTGCAGTCTCCGAGATCCCTCGATAGTGCCTCCAGCGGTTTCGGCGGTAGCATCGGCTCGCCTGTGAGATGGAACATGACCGCACCTTTCACGGGTACACGCTCTTCGAATGCATCGTCTGCTGCTGTGTGCTCGCTTGTTTGGAGGCGCACCTTCCCGATCTCTTCCTCTCCTTTTTCTTAGGCACACCTTCCGACCCTTCCTTAACCCATGCCCCAGTGTTCCCGGGCTAAGCATCTTTGTATGACCTCGCGCCCGCTAGTTGAGCCTGTGTTGAGGCGGCATCTTCAGCGTGTCTGTGAGGATTTCATGAAGAGAGACTTTTTGCAATCCATGGTACGACCCTGCCCAGGCATATCATCCATATCCTCATTAGCAAGCTGATAGCCCGATTCGTCATATGGTTGACTCATCATATCTATGTCACAGTCATACGCGTTTGTATTGAGGTAATCCATAGGGTCGACCTCCGTCTCATCATCCATTCTCTGTTCTACAGGAGAAATTACATTAGCCAGTACTATTGCACCCCCTTCATCATGTCGTCCGCCGCTCTCACCCAGCACTACAGGAGCTGGTAATTGCGTAGGCGGGGTGGTGGTCTCCACACATGCTTGTTGATGTGTGGTAGTTATTGGTGTGCTCTCGGCCGGCTCCAGACGAATAAGATTCTTCAGCCATAGCAGCACCCAACCCTTGCAGCTTCCAATCCGCGACGGGGTCTCATCGTCCGCTCCCACATGCTATACTGGAGGAGGCAAATCCTCGTGCCCCGATTTCACACTGGTCAAGCTAACCCTGAAGTGCCTAGCGGGGATCGGCTGGTTGTGGAACGTGCGTTGAGAGGGGTCCATTATCATCCCCTTTCCCACGTCCACCTTCTGGCCTTTGATGAAGTAGAGTATGGTGCACGGGGTTTCTTTCGCCCGCAAACACATATGTCTGTGGCGTAAAACAACCGAAAGGCAACAAAAATGGAATATTATCTATATATATGTTGGTGCGACATGTAATTACCGTGACGGCGTCGAGCTCAGCCAAAGACGAAGGCCCACCTAGCGCGCCTGAGACTGAGGACGGGCTGCTATGAGTGGGAGCGGCTGCGAGAGGAGGCCCGGTTGCTTGAGCAAGTGATGGTGCGATGGTGTTGTTGTTCATGGAGTTGCTCGCGACGAAACTGGGCATCGGGAAATCATGTACCGTCTTGTCTGGATTTTCCTTCGCCCAGTTGATGATAAGTGGAACCAAGTTAGTAGCGAAATCATTTCGCAGGCGATTATAGCTGCATTGACTGCCTCTGTAGCAACTCATATTTGTCCTCGATCGCTTTTTTCGCGTCCTCGGCTGCTTTTTCTCGACCGCAAGCTTCACCTTTGCGCCGATGTCCGCCGACTAAACTTCTTTTTTGCTTCTTGGCCTCCGGCCGTCGTTGTAAAACACCTTCCACGTGGCGCCGTCTCGGCGCCGTGCACACGACCATATTGCGGCCGCTGGTCCAAAGGGAGTCCCTTAAGTTCGTTCAAGGCCGGTTGAGAGGGTGTCCCACTTGGGCCTCATCGAGAAGTAGGGCTTTCGGCTGCAAGCTGGTGTTGCTTCTCCAGTAGTCTAATCAATTTCCTCGTGATCTTGTCCGTGTAAAAAACCTTTTTCTCCTTGTCCCACTTGTAGCGGGCCCTAATGAAGTCATGCTCCAAGGGGTTGGTGAACTTCGCGAAGGGTGCAGGAGACCAGCGGCTTCATGTTCCGCGTCCTCCTTATCCCATATGGGCCTTTTACCGAGGTAGCCACGGCTTCCGAGGCGATGCTTCCCCGTGTTCCTTTGCTGAAGGCTTTTGAATTTCGCAGCCTTAGCCTTGGCTACCTCGGTAGCGCAAGTGTCCTTGAACTTTTCGAACTCCTCTCCCGTAAGTGTCGGATTTTCCTCCAGAATCTTGGACAGGGGTTCATCAGCCTCAATAGCTCGTTTCACCCTCCCTTTCCAGGAGGCCAAATCATTGCTGAACATGCCCATGGCGTGATTGTTAATCTTTTTCATCTTCGGATCATCCCACGGTTGTTCTATGTTATCATCCCGGTCGGGGAACTTGAATCTCTTGTGCAACCGTTAGGAGCAAGCTGCGTCAAATGTTCTTTACTCCTTAAGTCATCGTCGTTGATGCTCAAGCATTCCGTAGGATGCATCCTACTTGGTTCCCATAGCACTTGCGAGGTTCTTCCGGCTCTAACGGCTCAAACTTGCCAGGTGCCATCTTTGTGATCACAAGTCGTCCAATCCCTAGTTTGTTAGGTTTTCGTATCCTCTGCTTCTTATGCTTCCTCGGTAGCGGCATCGGGGCCGGTACCTTCCCCGTCGGTACCTTCCCCACCGGTCTCGGTGCCGCCATCGGTGCCGTCGCCGTGGTGTCGATGTCGGCGTTAGTACCATCATCGATGCCGACCTGCAAACCTTGCTTAGCAGTCAAATAGTCGAGGTACTCTTGTTCACCCTCATAATCCATCTCATCTGCATCTTGGTCAGAAGGCCCAGTTTCTTTGTTGTTCGACATGTTTTCTATGATTAAGTGGCCTCATTTATTTCTAAAAGTATGAATATATGAGAAATGACATAAAAAGAAAGCTATGTGCTAGCACTCGATATGCCAACTATGTAGCATAAATCATGCCTTTATTCACGGGAAATTTTAGCATGACCTTTGCTAAAAAATGGACATATCGAGCACCTGAAGTTCACCGGAACGGAAATGAATCAACATTCCGGCATGACATAGGCCACTCGGATCATTTTCCAAACATGACATGTCCAAAACATGACATATGCACATATCACATGTCCAGTTCAAATTTGCATATAAATTCAGCTAATTTTGAAACCTAGCTAAATTCATAACTAAATAGATAACCTAATTAATTAACATAACCGAAGAACCCTAGCAGAGAGAGGGGGGGTTTACAGAGAGTGCAGGGGCGAGGAGGCATGCCCGATGATGGCCGGGGGAGAGGAGGGAGGCGAGGCCGACGGTCGGGGCGAGCGCTACTGGGTCGGGGCGAGCGCCAAGCGCCGAGTCGGGGCGAGGGCCGGGCGGGTCGGGGCGAGCGGCGGGTCGAAGAAGGCCGCGCCGGTTCGGGTCGAGGGTCGGACGGGCGAAGCGCTGGTCGAGGCTAGCGCCGGGCGCTGGTCGGGACAAAAGTGATTTGGAGGAGAGAGAGGGGGATTTGGGGAAATGGCGGGATGAAGCAGGGCAAGTGAGAATTTTGGGTTAAGTGGACGTAGCAGTAGCGCGTTATGTCAAAACGCGCTGCTACTAACATCAGTAGCTACAGCGATTTAGGAAAAATGCGCTACTACTAAATTCAGTAGCTGCAGTGGTTTATGCAAAACGCGCTGCTACTACTGTCACTACTGCCAGTTTTCCTTTTCCTTTTCCTTTATTTTATCCCACTTTTATTTCCCGAGGGCAGTGAACGAAGGGAGGGCGATATATATTGCATCATTTGACGGTTAAATATGTATGCAAAATAGGAACATATATATTAGACATCATTGGACCCATGCATAATAATGGCTAAGTGTGTATACAAAATAGGAACATATATATATATATATTACACATCATTGGACCGATAACATACGTTTCCTCAGTGCTGACGTTTTCGTTTTTGAGTCAGCTTCTTTCCCTTCTTGTTCGTCGAAGAATAATTGAGCCCCTCATTGTGACTTTGCCTTTTCCATGGAGTACGATTTTTCTTAGGTAATGTAGTATTGATTCTTATTTTGACGTATACTTCATCATCATCGTCATCTTCCCTCATTGGGTTGCCGTACTGATCATAGTCTTCCTCGTTGGCGACTCCATCCATTCCAATGATGTTCCTTTTGCCTCTCCTCACGACAACACTGCTGGGATTGCGCGGGTCAGTTATGAAGAAGCATTGTGTCACGTGCTTAGCGTGTACCCATGGCTCGTTTTTTGCGATGCGTTCACGGTAGCGCTCTTGGTGTCGGGTATAGTCATGGTAGTGAACATCCGGCTTTCTCTTTCGACATTCTTAGCCCATCTGACATGGAACATCGTCGTGTTGTGCAGTCCAGAGTAGTCAAGCTCCCAGATCTCCTCAACCCTTCCATAAAATCGTTCAGTTGCGCCGTTGTCGCTGCCGGTCATGCATTCCATCGTCACCCCTGAGTTCTGATCATCACTATACATATATTTGGCCTCCGTGTAGAACGTGTATCCGTTGATATCATATGCCTGATAGGTTACGAGGTTGGGCGAGTGGCCATGTGCTAAGGCGTATATGAGCAATCCGTCCTTAGAGCCCTCCTCCGGGGGATTAGCAATAATATGCTCTCTGAACCAATGCAGGAAAGTGGAGTTGTGCTCTATAGTAACTTCGGCGTCCGTCCTGCATACCCCCCGGTCACGATACTTCTGTGCGATAATTTCTTTGTGCGATTGCCACAAAAGGATCTACCTCGTCTAGGTGTTGTAGCACTACCAAGTTTGCTCTGTCAAAGTCGCTGCGTCGATCCGAGTATGCCACATGCGTTCCTGCGATCGTTGCGATGACCATCTCCTTCGAGCCTCCCATCGTGCTTGTTAACGGCAAACCAACACTAACACCAAAGCGGCTAGTCTGCGCCATATAGAAAGTTCTCACGAAAGAGATGCACTCTTGTGCCAAATAGCCCTGACGATGCTTCCATCCGGACGGGACATATTCTGAAACGAATCCTTTGATGATCCCATTCATCCTCTCAAACGGCATCATGTTGTACAGAATGGCGGCCCCAGTCTATTATGTCATCCACAATATGGACACACAGATGCACCATCACGTCGAAGAACGTGGGCGGAAGTACATCTCAAGCTCATTCAAGATCACAACGATCTCTTCCTCGTAGCCTTTGGAGCTGCTTCACACCGATCGACTTTCGAGATGGCGTCGAAAAAGTTGCGAGACCAATAAGCGTGTCACGGACGTGCTTGTCCATTATCCCTCTAAGGGCAACAGGTAGTATCTGCGTCATCATCACATGACGGTCATGAGACTTCATCCCGCTGAACCTTTTCTTGTCCGTGTCTAGATATCCGCTTATCTTGCCACGATGTCGGAACTAACTTTGACTCGGTAAGGCACTTAAAGAATTGATTGATCTCAGCTGACTTAAGGTGAAGCAAGAAGGGGCAATAATCCTCTTTCTTTATTTTCTTGCCC
The DNA here is from genome assembly GCA_021437245.1 of Aegilops speltoides. Classification (NCBI taxonomy): domain Eukaryota; kingdom Viridiplantae; phylum Streptophyta; class Magnoliopsida; order Poales; family Poaceae; genus Aegilops; species Aegilops speltoides. The sequence goes on along the minus strand of CM038141.1, from coordinate 416,363,256 downwards.
TTCTTCTCCGTGCCTCTGTCTCTCGCTCTCTCTCATCGACATTTTACGGGGCGGCATGTGCAGATCTTCCCTGATTTTCAAATCTTGCAAGTCTTTTCTTGCCTTCGGCCCATCCTTGGTCTTATCCGGCATGTTCACCAGTGTTGCGAGCAAGTTCTCAATGACATTCTTACAGATATGCATTTGATCAACGCAATGAGGTGTATCGAGTTTGTGCCAGTACTCCAAGTCCCAGAACACAGACCTCGTCTTCCATACCTTCAGCAGTGGCTCCGGGGCCTTTCTCATCGTCTTTCCCGGCGCGGGGCACTCCTTCCAGTTTTTCAACAACTCATCGATTTCGGCACCGCTCCGCTTACGTGGAGGTCCTCGATGCTCAGCGTGACCAGTGAATAGATCTCCACAGTTTCTCCACGGATCGTCCTGTTCAAGCCATCTTCGATGCCCCATGTACACGATTTTCCCAGACCCGCCATCTTTCCTTGACGTTAGCTGCTGAGACATCGTATCATCCATGCACCGCGTGCATCCGCAATATCCATGGCACACCGGCCTGCCACATATCTCATGTCGAGATAGTCCTGCCTTTGTCGTGATCAGCGTGGCTCTCATGTTGAAATACTCACCTTTCTTTGGCGTCCCATGTCTTGGCCGGTGTTTTCCATAACATGTCTAACTCCTCTTGAAGTAGCCCTAGATACAAATTAGTATTATTTCCTGGTTTTATCGGCCCTTGAATAAGCATGCTCATGTGAATGTACTTCGATTTCATGCAAGCCAGGGGGGAGGTTGTACATCCATACAAACACGGGCCATGTGCTATGGTTGGTGTTACGTTGCCAAGCAGATTCATGCCATCGACACGCCGCCGAGCACGATGTTCCTTGCATCACATTCAAAATACCGATAGAAGCTGTTCAACGCTCTCCACTGGCTTCCATCCCTCACGTGTCTTAGCTTCGGATCATCTCCATCGTCGGGCTTCTTCCTCTCCGTGTGCCACCACATTAGCTTAGCTTCCTTGGGATCTACAAAATACCTCTGGAGACGGGGAGTGATCGGTAAGTACCATACAACTTTCTGGGGACATTTCTTCCCGGCCTTCTTGTATCGAGAAGCATTGCACACCAGACAACTTGTTTTTTCCGCGTGCTCCTTCCGATAAATTATGCAATCGTTGATGCATGCATGGTATCTAACATGTGGCAGATCAAGAGGGCACACGATCTTCTTGGCCTCATCAACACTAGTAGGACATAGATTACCCACGGGAAGAACATCCTTTAGGTCCTGGAGATGCTCATCGAGGCTAGTGTCGGTCCATTTGTTTTAGCCTTCGTCTTGAGGAGTTGGGCGTGAAACTCAAGCGGGTCACCTCGAGTTGCAACCATCATACAATGGAGTGTTCGAGTCTACCACCAGTTGCTCCAGCTTAGCCTCCTCTCTAGAAGCAGCTCTCTCAGTACTCGTCTCCTTGCGAAGCAATGCTTGAACATGAGGGTCCCGCACAATTGAACTTAGTACCGACGGATTCTGCTGCGTGGAGTCCATGTCGTTCTCTCCGCCGCCATGTCCGGCCCCTTCTCCTCCGCCATGTCCGGCCCCTTCTCCGCCGCCATGTCCGGCCTCTTCCCCGCCGCCATTATCGATCATCTCTTCGTCTTGCCCCGTGTCATCATTGCCTGCCCCGTCGGCATCCTCAACATCGTCATCCTCATCTTCAATTATCCACCAAGTATAGCCATCCATGAAACCAGTCATGAGCAGGTGCGCTTCGACACGACCATCGTCATGGGGGTCGAGCCAAACTATTCCTTTGCATTTTCGACACGGAGATAAAACCTCTGTCCGGTTATTTTCTTTCATGCCCTGCACCACCGACCGCAACCACCTGTCCACTATCGTTCCACTGACCATCATCAACTCTGCACGGTAATAATAAACAAATTGATTATAAAAATGCATGCATGCATCAAAGTCATAAAAAAATTTGGCATGACCTTCCCTAAAAATAGGACATATATGGATCTAGAGTTTGCCCGGAATTCGCCGAAACGGAAATAAATCGACATTTCGGCAAAACATAGGCAACTCAAAAGCACAATTTGGCGGCGTCAACTCATGCCACACACACAATTTCCACAAACATATCACACACAAACATATTTCAATTTTGCAAAAGCATGAAATTTTCATCACCTCTATCTCGATCGAGATCGAGCACACGGTGGAGATGATGTTGTAGGGAGATCAAAAGTGCACAAACCTCTTCTTGACAAAGATAGATCTAGTTAGGGGGCAAATAGGTCACTTAACTAAATCCTACATCTACCTAGCTACCTAATTTGGGAGGAGATAACTTCAACTAGTGGAGGGAAGGAAAAGAGAAAGGAGATGCATTAATGGAGGTGGTGTAGTTATGTAGGAGTAATGAAGAGAGAGAAAGGTGGAAAGAAGAGAGAGAGTAATGGGGAGAAGTATTGAGGAAGAAGAAGAGTGAGAGTGGGAGCATGTGGTGGAGGTAGGGGAAGGGAAGAGAGGAGGGAGGGGAGGTAGGGGAAGGAAAGAGAGGGAGGGGAGGGAGGGACGGGTGGGGAAAGGTGTTGGGTTGGTCTTGGGTTAGCGATGGCCTTGGGATCTAAAACGCGCTGCTGCTAAGGAATTAGCAGCAGCACGCTTTGTAGTACGGCGCTACTGCTAACAGGGACAAAAAAGTGTGGCAATTTGAAATTTAGCAGCAGCAATCTCGGGAAAAGCACGCTACTACTACCTATTTAGCAGTAGCGCAGTTTGTGCAACCGCGCTACTGCTACTTAGAGTTAGGTGAACACCGCCGGTCGATATTTGTAGCAGCGCGTTTTAAGCCGACCGCGCTACTACTAAATCCTTAGCAGCAGCGAGTTTACAGAACACACGCTACTACTAGTTAGCAGCAACGCTCATTTTTGAGCCGCGCTGCTGCTAAGATTCTGTGTATAGGCTTTTCCCTAGCAGTGAACGTTCCTATACTTCTAGTCCACGTAGTTTGAGCTGAAGTTGAAGTACTTCAGACTAGCTTGGATCTGATGGAGCTCATCAATTCATCACTAGCCAAGCTTAGCTGGTGTTGATAATCTATCTGATTCAAATTTACCAACAGTACATACGACAAACTTGGTCTAGCAGGTCAACACAAGATACAGCTACAGGGCTCACCCATATTGTCCTTTGGCTATTTATATTTTGATAATTTCAGTTAGAGATGAAAGCATATGTCCTTCTCCAACTGTGAGGACAGCGTTGGTACCCAGGCTATTAATTTGGAGTACTATATAACTCCTTACAGTCTTGTGAGTTTCGCATTCCAGTGCATAAAGATTTGTTTGTCAAGATTAGGCTATTAATTCTGGGAAGAGACGGATTCATTTCTTTTGCTGTTGTTCCAGAGTTCCCTGTTATAAGCAGGGGCATTAGGAGATTTCCCTATCTTTGATCATTGCTTCTAATTTGGGCTTATCGAGACACCATTTCTGAATGATGGTGGGAACTACAATAGCAGAATATTGGATAGTTCATGAAGATTACGCTATTGAGATTCGTTGGTCTATCCTATTGTGTATGAACTTGTCTTTTTATGATAACCTAAATAGCTAAAAAAAGGGTGTGGCTATGAACATATGACTGCAAACTTATCATTAATAATGACACATCTGATCTCATGACACTGGAGTCTTTGGTCACCGGATCTTCACAGAAACGGCCCATTATTCTATTTGTTTTTTCACTATTGACTTGTGGCTTACATTACTAAATAGATGAAGCAGTATGATTCTAATAAGATGGGAACTGCATTGTCATGTATGTCTACACTCACAAGCCATGTTAGAACACAAGGTGTTGTTGCTGCACCAAGTTGCTACTGTATGTTCATTCACTGTGCTGGGCTGCTGGCCCTGCTATCTGTGGCACTAAAGCAAACAATTACAACTTCCTTCTCTGGTGATTTAAAATTCTTGCATACAATTTATTCAAGGTTCAGAACCAACCCGCCTTTTTTCGTGCAGAGTTTCTGTGGAGCCTGAAATCTCTCTTGGTATTCTGCATCTGTACATTGGTCAGCCATCGTTGCTCAGATGAAGCACACAAGATATACTAATATACTTCGCAGACGTTGTGTTTTTCTTGCTTTGGAATAGAATGCTTGTGTGTGGTTGTTCAGACTGATTATTTTTTTGTTCCTGGAGTGAGAATCTCATTTGCAAAATCGACATATGAGTGAATTCATTTTGTTCTTCTGATATTTGCCTATTGGAACCATGTCTGAGGTAGGAGGATATGGATTGAAATCAGGTTTAGCTTAAGCGACCTACCACATCCAAATACTCCTAAGATTCAATCCAAACCGAAATGTCATAATCTCAAAACGGGCAGATAAGCACACATGGAGCAAATGAACATTTATTCAACTTCACATATAGCATTTAATCAAAAGACTAGGGGCCCTTACGGAAGGTGAAAAACACGAGGACTGAAATGAGAAAGGAAGGAATTCAGCAAGACAACCTCAGTTTCCTTTGGTAAAGAATAAGATCACATGGTTGCTCGGTGGTGGCCATTCTCACAGATGGTCTTGGGCTCAGGCAAGAAACCGCCTTGGCAGACCAAGCAACTTGCACCCACTTTTCTCCTTCAACTAGTTAGCCCACACGAGGTACACACTAAGGAAAGGGTTACCAAATGGACCTCAGCTCGTGGACCTTCACCCTGTTGGGGAACGTAGTGTTGGGGAACGTAGTAATTTCAAAAAATTTCCTACGCACACGCAAGATCATGGTGATGAATAGCAACGAGAGGGGAGAGTGTTGTCTACATACCCTCGTAGACCCGAAGCGGAAGCGATCACAACGTAGAGGAAGTAGTCGTACGTTCTCCTCGCGATCCGACCGATCCGGCGCCGTTACTCGGCGCCCGAGTTCTTGACACACGTACAGCTCGATGGCGTCCCTCGTACTCGATCCAGCCGAGTGTCGAGGGAGAGTTTCACAAGACAGCGGCGTGGTGGCGATCTTGATGTTTCACGGCGCGCGAGGCTTCGCCTAAGCTTCATGACGGTATGACCGAGGTGGAATATGGTGGAGGGGGCACCAGACACGGCTAAGGAACGATCCGTAGATCAACTTGTGTGTTCTAGGGTGCCCCCTGCCCCTGTGATATAAAGGAGGGAGGGGGAGGGCGGCCCCCAAGGGAGGCGCTGCCGAGGAGACCTACTCCCACCGAGTAGGACTCCCCCTTTCCTAGTTGGAGTAGGATTGGGGAGGGGAAGAGGAAGGGGCCGCCCCCCCTCCTGTCCTATTCGAACTGGGGGAGGGCGGCCACCCCCGGCCGGCCCTCCTCTTCTCCTCGAGGCCCACTAAGGCCCATTTACCTCCCGGGGTTCCAGAACCTCCGGTACTCCGATAAATTCTGTTTTCACCCGAACCATTCCAACTCCAAATATAGGCTTCCAATATATCAATCTTTATGTCTCGACCATTTGAGACTCCTCGTCATGTCCGTGATCACATCCGGACTCGAACTTCTTCGGTACATCAAAATACATAAACTCATAATAACTGCCATCGAAACCTTAAGCGTGCGGACCCTACGATTCGAGAACAATGTAGACATGACCTAGAACTATTCTCGGTCAATAACCAATAGCGGACCTGGATGCCCATATTGGTTCCTACATATTCTACGAAGATCTTTGTCGGTCGACCGCATAACAACATCGTTGTTCCCTTTGTCATCGGTATGTTACTTGCCCGAGATTCGATCGTCGGTATCAATACCTAGTTCAATCTCGTTACGCAAGTCTCTTTACTCGTTCCGTAATACATCATCTCACAACTAACTCATTAGTTGTAATGCTTGCAAGGCTTGATGATGATGTGCATTACCGAGAGGGCCCAGAGATACCTCTCCGACAATCGGAGTGACAAAACCTAATCTCGAAATCGCCAACCCAACATCTGCCTTTGGAGACACCTGTAGTACTCCTTTATAATCACCCGATTCGTTGTGACGTTTGGTAGCACCAAAGTGTTCCTCCGTAAACGGAGTTGCATAATCTCATAGTTACAGGAACATGTATAAGTCATGGATAAAAGCAGTAGCAACATACTAAACGATCGTGTGCTAAGCTAATGGAATGGGTCATGTCAATCAGATCATTCTACTAATGATGTGACCTTGTTAATCAAATAACAACTCTTTGTTCATGGTTAGGAAACATAATCATCTTTGATTAACAAGCTAGTCTAGTAGAGGCATACTAGTGACATGTTGTTTTGTCTATGCATTCACACATGTATCATGTTTCCGGTTAATACAATTCTAGCATGAATGATAAACATTTATCATGAAATAAGGAAATAAATAATAACTTTATTATTGCCTCTAGGGCATATTTCCTTCAGTCTCCCACTTGCACTAGTGTCAATAATCTAGATTACATAGTAATGATTCTAACACCCATGGAGTCTTGGTGCTGATCATGTTTTGCTCGTGGAAGAGGCTTAGTCAACGGGTCTGCAACATTCAGATCCGTATGTATCTTGCAAATCTCTATGTCTCCCACCTAGACTAAGTCCCGGATGGAATTGAAGCGTCTCTTGATGTGCTTGGTCCTCTTGTGAAATCTGGATTCCTTTGCTAAGGCAATTGCTCCAGTATTGTCACAGAAGATTTTCATTGGACCCGATGCACTAGGTATGACACCTAGATCGGATATGAACTCCTTCATCCAGACTCCTTCATTAGCTGCTTCCGAAGCTGCTATGTACTCCGCTTCACATGTAGATCCCGCTACGACGCTTTGTTTAGAACTGCACCAATTGACAGCTCCTCCGTTTAGTGTAAATACGTATCCGGTCTGCGATTTAGAATCGTCCGGATCAGTGTCAAAGCTTGCATCAACGTAACCTTTTACGATGAGCTCTTTGTCACCTCCATATACGAGAAACATATCCTTAGTCCTCTTGGTATTTCAGATGTTCTTGACCGCTGTCCATGATCCACTCTGGATTACTTTGGTACCTCCTGCTAAACTTATAGCAAGGCATACATCAGTGTCAGTACACAAGCATTGCATACATGATAGAGCCTATGGCTGAAGCATAGGAACATCTTTCATTTTCTCTCTATCTTCTGCGGTGGTCGGGCATTGAGTCTCACTCAACTTCACACCTTGTAACACAGGCAAGAACCCTTTCTTTGCTTGATCCATTTTGAACTTCTTCAAAATTTTGTCAAGGTATGTGCTTTGTGAAAGTCCAATTAAGCGTCTTGATCTATCTCTATAGATCTTAATGCCCAATATGTAAGCAGCTTCACCGAGGTCTTTCATTGAAAAACTCTTATTCAAGTATCCCTTTATGCTATTCAGAAATTCTATATCATTTCCGATCAGTAATATGTCATCTACATATAATATCAGAAATGCTACAGAGCTCCCACTCACTTTCTTGTAAATCAGCTTCTCCAAAAGTCTGTACAAACCCAAATGCTTTGATCACACTATCAAAGCGTTTATTCCAACTCGAGATGCTTGCACCAGTCCATAAATGGATCGCTGGAGCTTGCACACTTTGTTAGCTCCTTTGGATCGATAAAACCTTCGGTTGCATCATATACAACTCTTCTTCCGTAAATCCATTCAGAATGCAGTCTTTACATCCATTTGCCAAATTTCATAATCATAAAATGCGGCAATTGCTAACATGATTCGACAGACTTAAGCATCGCTACGGGTGAGAAGGTCTCATCGTAGTCAATCCCTTGAACTTGTCGAAAACCTTTTGCGACAAGTCGAGCTTTGTAGACGATAATATTACCGTCGATGTCGGTCTTCTTCTTGAAGATCCACTTGTCTTCTATTGCTTGCCGACCCTCGGGCAAGTCAACCAAAGTCCATACTTTGTTTTCATACATGGATCCCATCTCAGATTTCATGGCCTCAAGCCATTTTGCGGAATCTGGGCTCACCATCGCTTCTTCATAGTTCGTAGGTTCATCATGATCTAGTAGCATGATTTCCAGAACAGGATTGTCGTACCACTCTGGTGCGGATCTTACTCTGGTTGATCTACGAGGTTCTGCAGTAACTTGATCTGAAGTTTCATGATCAACATCATCAACCTCCTCACTATTTGGTGTAGATGTCTCAGAAACTGGTTTCTGCGACGAACTACTTTCAAGTAAGGGAGTAGGTACTATTACCTCATCAAGTTCTACTTTCCTCCCACTCACTTCTTTCGAGAGAAACTCCTTCTCTGGAAAGGATCCATTCTTGGCAACAAATGTCTTGCCTTCGGATCTGTGATAGAAGGTGTACCCAACTGTTTCCTTTGGGTATCCTATGAAGACACATTTCTCCGATTTGGGTTCAAGCTTATCAGGTTGAAGCTTTTTCACATAAGCATCGCATCCCCAAACTTTAAGAAACGACAACTTTGGTTTCTTGCCAAACCATAGTTCATAAGGTGTCGTCTCAGCGGATTTCGACGGTGTTCTATTCAAGGTGAATGCGCCGTCTCTAGAGCATAACCCCAAAGCGATAGCGGTAAATCAGTAAGAGACATCATAGATCGCACCATATCTAGTAAAGTGCGATTATGACGTTCGGACACACCATTACGCTGTGGTGTTCGGGTGGCGTGAGTTGCTAAACTATTCCGCATTGTTTCAAATGTAGACCAAACTCGTAACTCAAATATTCAGCTCCACGATCGGATCGTAGAAATTTAATTTTCTTGTTACGATGATTTTCAACTTCACTCTGAAATTCTTTGAACTTTTCAAATGTTTCAGACTTATGTTTCATTAAGTAGATATACCCATATCTGCTTAAGTCATCTGTGAAGGTGAGAAAATAACGATATCCGCCACGAGCCTCAATATTCATCGGACCACATACATCTCAGTATGTATGATTTCCAACAAATCTGTTGCTCTCTCCATAGTACCGAGAACGGGTTCTAGTCATCTTGCCCATGAGGCACGGTTACGCAAGTGCCAAGTGATTCATAATCAAGTGACTCCAAAAGTCCATCGAGATGGAGTTTCTTCATGCGCTTTACACCGATATGACCTAAACGGCAGTGCCACAAATAAGTTGCACTATCATTATCAACTCTGCATCTTTTGGTTTCAACATTATGAATATGTGTATCACTATTATCGAGATTCATCAAGAATAGACCACTCCTCAAGGGTGCATGACCATAAAAGATATTACTCATATAAATAGAACAACCATTATTCTCTGATTTAAATGAATAACCGTCTCGCATCAAACAAGATCCAGATATAATGTTCATGCTCAACGCAGCACCAAATAACAATTATTTAGGTCTAAAACTAATCCCAAGGTAGATGTAGAGGTAGCGTGCCGACCGCGATCACATCGACTTTGGAACCATTTCCCACACGCATCGTCACCTCGTCCTTTGCGGTGTTAAGCAATCCGTAGTCCTGTTTGAGTTGCAAATATTAGCAATGAACCAAGATCAAATACCAGTGCTCTGCGAGCTCTAGTAAGGTACACATCAATAACATGTATATCACATATACCTTTGTTCACCTTGCCATCCTTCTTATCCGCCAAATACTTGGGGCAGTTCCGCTTCCGGACGATCCGCTTGCGGTAGAAAGCACTCGGTTTGGGCTTAGGTCCAGACTTGGGTTTCTTCTCTGAGCAAAGAACTTGCTTGCTGTTCTTCTTGAAGTTCCTTCTTCTCCCTTTGCCTTTCTTCTTGAAACTAGTGGTCTTATTGACCATCAACACTTGATGCTCCTTCTTGATTTCTACCTCCGCAGCCTTTAGCATTGCGAAGAGCTCGAGCATAGTCTTTACTAACCCTTGCATATTATAGTTCATCACGAAGCCTTTGTAGCTTGGTGGCGAGTGATTGAAGAATTCATCAATGACACAATCATCCGAAGATTAACTCCCAATTGTGTCAAGTGATTGTAGTACCCGGACATTACGAGTATGTGCTCACTAATGTAACTGTTCTCCTCCATCTTGTAGCTATAGAACTTATTGGAGACTTCATATCTCTCAATCCGGGCATTACATTGGAATATCAACTTCAACTCTGGAACATCTCATATGCTCCATGACGTTCAAAACGTCGTTGAAGTCCCGGTTCTAAGCCGTAAAGCATGGCACATCGAACTATAGAGTAGTCATCAGCTTTGCTCGCGAGACGTTCTTAACGTCGTCGGTTGCATCAAGCGGCAGGCACTGGCACCCAGCGGTGCATCCAGGCGTAACTCTTACGTGCAGCAATGAGGATAATCCTCGAGTTACGGACCCGATCCGTGTAATTGCTACCATCATCTTTCAACTTTGCTTTCTCAAGGAACGCATTAAAATTCAACGGAACAACAAAGACGAGCCATCTATCTACAATCAAACATAAACAAGCAAGATACTATCAGGTACTAAGTTCATGATAAATTTAAGTTCAATTAATCATATTACTTAAGAACTCCCACTTAGAAAAACATCCCTCTAGTCATCTAAGTGATCACGTGATCCAAATCAACTAAACCATAACCGATCATCACGTGAAATGGAGTAGTTTTCAATGGTGAACATCTTATGTTGATCATATCTACTATATGATTCACGCTCGACCTTTCGGTCTCCGTGTTCGAGGCCATATCTGCATATGCTAGGCTCGTCAAGTATAACCCGAGTATTCTGCGTGTGCAAAACTGGCTTGCACCCGTTGTAGATGGACGTGAGCTTATCACACCGATCATCACGTGGTGTGCGGGCACGACGAACTTTGGCAACGGTGCATACTCGGGAGAACACTTCTTGATAATTTAGTGAGAGATCATCTTATAATGCTACCGTCAATCAAAGCAAGATAAGATGCATAAAGGATAAACATCACATGCAAATCAATATAAGTGATATGATATGGTCATCATCATCTTGTGCTTCATGATCTCCTTCTTGCAGCACCACCATGATCACCATCGTCACCGCGCGACACCTTGATCTTCATCGTAGCATCGTTGTCGTCTCGCCAATCTTATGCTTCTCGACTATCGCTACCGCTTAGTGATAAAGTAAAGCATTACGAAGCGATTGCATTGCATACAATAAGCGACAACCATATGGCTCCTGCCATTGCCGATAACCGGTTACAAAACATGATCATCTCATACAATAAAATATAGCATCACGTCTTGACCATATCACATCACAACATGCCCTGCAAAAACAAGTTAGGCGTCCTCTACTTTGTTGCAAATTTTACGTGGCTGCTACGGGCTTTGAGCAAGAACCAGTCTCACCTCGCATCAAAACCACAGCGATACTTCATCAAATAGACTCGTTTAACCTTCTCAAGGACCGGCGTAGCCACACTCAGTTCAACTAAAGTGAGAGAGCAGCACCCACGGTCACCTTTAAGCAACGAGTGCTCGTGGCGGTGAAACCAGTCTCGCGTAAGCGTCTGGCGTAATGTCGGTCCAGGCGCTTCATCTCACAATACCGCTGAACCAAAGTATGACATGCTGGTAGGTAGTATGACTTGTATCGCCCACAACTCACTTGTGTTCTACTCGTGCAAAATATCAAACCATAAAACCGAGGCTCGGATGCCACTGTTGGGGAACGTAGTAATTTCAAAAAATTTCCTCGCACACGCAAGATCATGGTGATGAATAGCAACGAGAGGGAGAGTGTTGTCTCGTACCCTCGTAGACCCGGCGAAGCGATCACAACGTAGAGGAAGTAGTCGTCGCTTCTCCTCGCGATCCGACCGATCCCGCGCCGTTACTCCGGCGCCCCGAGTTCTTGACACACGTACAGCTCGATGGCGTCCCTCGTACTCCGATCCAGCCGAGTGTCGAGGAGAGTTTCGTCGACCTGACGGCGTGGTGACGATCTTGATGTTTCACGGCGCGAGGCTTCGCCTAAGCTTCGCGACGGTATGACCGAGGTGGAATATGGTGGAGGGGGCACCGCTGCGGCTAAGGAACGATCCGTAGATCAACTTGTGTGTTCTAGGGTGCCACCTGCCCCGTATATAAAGGAGGGAGGGGAGGTGCGGCCGGCCCAAGGGAGGCGCTGGAGGAGTCCTACTCCCACCGAGAGTAGGACTCCCCCTTCCTAGTTGGAGTAGGATTGGGGAGGGGAAGAGGAAAGGCGCCGCCCCCTCCTTGTCCTATTCGGACGGGGGAGGGGCGCGCCCCACCCCCGCCCGCCCGTCCTCTTCTCCCTCGAGGCCCACTAAGGCCCATTTACCTCCCGGGGTTCCGTAACCTCCGGTACTCAGAAATTCCTGTTTTCACCCTAACCATTCCAAACTCCAAATATAGGCTTCCAATATATCAATCTTTATGTCTCGACCATTTGAGACTCCTCGTCATGTCCGTGATCACATCCGGGACTCGAACTTCTTCGGTACATCAAAATACAGAAACTCATAATAACATCCATCGAAACCTTAAGCGTGCGGACCCTACGGTTCGAGAACAATGTAGACATGACCTAGAACTATTCTCGGTCAATAACCAATAGCGGGACCTGGATGCCCATATTGGTTCCAACATATTCTCGAAGATCTTTGTCGGTCGGACCGCATAACAACATCGTTGTTCCTTTGTCATCGGTATGTTACTTGCCCGAGATTCGATCGTCGGTATCCAATACCTAGTTCAATCTCGTTACGGCAAGTCTCTTTACTCGTTCCGTAGTACATCATCTCACAACTAACTCATTAGTTGTAATGCTTGCAAGGCTTCATGATGTGCATTACCGAGAGGGCCCAGAGATACCTCTCCGACAATCGGAGTGACAAAACCTAATCTTGAAATCGCCAACCCAACATCTGCCTTTGGAGACACCTGTAGTACTCCTTTATAATCACCCGATTACGTTGTGACGTTTGGTAGCACCAAAGTGTTCCTCCGTAAACGGAGTTGCATAATCTCATAGTTACGAGAACATGTATAAGTCATGGATAAAAGCGGTAGCAACATACTAAGCGATCGTGTGCTAAGCTAATGGAATGGGTCATGTCAATCAGATCATTCTACTAATGATGTGACCTTGTTAATCAAATAACAACTCTTTGTTCATGGTTAGGAAACATAATCATCTTTGATTAACAAGCTAGTCTAGTAGAGGCATACTAGTGACATGTTGTTTTGTCTATGCATTCACACATGTATCATGTTTCCGGTTAATACAATTCTAGCATGAATGATAAACATTTATCATGAAATAAGGAAATAAATAATAACTTTATTATTGCCTCTAGGGCATATTTCCTTCACGTAGTAATTTCAAAAAAATTCCTACGCACACGCAAGATCATGGTGATGACATAGCAACGAGAGGGGAGAGTGTGGTCCGCGTACCCTCGTAGACCGTAAGCGGAAGCATTATGACAACGCGGTTGATGTAGTCGTACGTCTTCACGATCCGACCGATCCAAGCACCGAACGTACGGCACCTCCGAGTTCAGCACTCGTTGAGCTCGATTACGATCCCCGGGCTCCGATCTAGCAAAGCTTCGGGGATGAGTTCCGTCAGCATGACGGCGTGGTGACGATGATGATGTTCTACCGGCGCAGGGCTTTGCCTAAACTCTGCGACAATATGACCGAGGTGGAATATGGTGGAGGGGGGCACCGCACACGGCTAAGGAATGATCCGTAGATCAACTTGTGTGTTCCAGGGTTCCCCCTGCCCCCGTATATAAAGGAGCCAAGGGGGAGGGGGCGGCCGGCCAAGGAGGGCGCGCCAAGGGGGAGTCCTACTCCCACCGGGAGTAGGACTCCCTTCTTTCCTAGTTGGAATAGGAGAAGGGGGAAGGAGGAGGAAGAGGGGAAGGAAAGGGGGGGGCGCCGCCCCCCTCTCATTGTCCTATACGGACTAGGGAGGGGAGGGGGCGCAGCCCACCTCTTGCCTCCTCTCCTCTTCTCCCTTAGGGCCCATGAAGGCCCAATAACCCCCGGGAGGGTTCCGGTAACCCCCCGGTACTCCGGTAAAATGCTGATTTCACCCGGAACACTTCCGATGTCCAAACATAGGCTTCCAATATATCAATCTTTATGTCTCAACCATTTCGAGACTCCTCGTCATGTCCGTGATCACATCCGGAACTCCGAACAAACTTAGGTACATCAAAACTTATAAACTCATAATAAAACTGTCATCGTAACGTTAAGCGTGCGGACCCTACGGGTTCGAGAACTATGCTGACATGACCTAGAACTATTCTCGGTCAATAACCAATAGCGGAACCTGGATGCCCATATTGGTTCCTACATATTCTACGAAGATCTTTATCGGTCAAACTGCATAACAACATACGTTGTTCCTTTGTCATCGAGATGTTACTTGCCCGAGATTCGATCGTCTGTATCCAATACCTAGTTCAATCTCCTTACCGGCAAGTCTCTTTACTCGTTACGTAATGCATCATTCCGTAACTAACTCATTAGCTACATTGCTTGCAAGGCTTATAGTGACGTGCATTACCGAGAGGGCCCAGAGATACCTCTCTGACAATCGGAGTGACAAAACCTAATCTCGAAATACGCCAACCCAACATGTACCTTTGGAGACACCTGTAGTACTCCTTTATAATCACCCAATTACGTTGTGATGTTTGGTAGCACCCAAAGTGTTCCTCCGGTAAACGGGAGTTGCATGGTCTCATAGTTATAGGAACATGTATAAGTCATGAAGAAAGCAATAGAAACATACTAAACGATCAAGTGCTAGGCTAACGGAATGGGTCATGTCAATCACATCATTCTCCTAATGATGTGATCCCGTTAATCAAATGACAACACATGTCTATGGCTAGGAAACTTAACCATCTTTGATTCAACGAGCTAGTCAAGTAGAGGCATACTAGTGACACTATGTTTGTCTCGTATTCACACATGTATTATGTTTCCGTTAATACAATCCTAGCATGAATAATAAACATTTATCTTGATATAAGGAAATAAATAATAACTTTATTATTGCCTCTAGGGCATATTTCCTTCAGTCTCCCACTTGCACTAGAGTCAGTAATCTAGTTCACATCGCCATGTGATTTAACACCAATATTCATATCTGTATATGATTAACACCCATAGTTCACATCGTGATGTGACCAACACCCAAAGGGTTTACTAGAGTCAATAATCTAGTTCACATCGCTATGTGATTAACACCCAAAGAGTACTGAGGTGTGATCATGTTTTTCTCGTGAGAGAAGCTTAGTCAACGGGTCTGTCATATTCAGAGCCATATGTATTTTGCAAATATTCTATGTCTATAATGCTCTGCTCAGAGCTACTCTAGCTAATTGCTCCCACTTTCAATATGTATCCAGATTGAGACTTAGAGTCATCTGGATCGGTGTAAAAGCTTGCATCGATGTAACTATTTACGACGAACTCTTTTATCACCTCCATAATCGAGAAACATCTCCTTAGTTCTCACTAAGGATATTCTTGACCGCTGTCCGGTGGTCTACTCTTAGATCAAAATTGTATTCCTTTGCAAAACTCAGAGCAAGGTATACAATAGGTCTGGTACATAGCATAGCATACTTTATAGAACCTATGACTGAGGCATAGGGAATGACTTTCATTCTCTTTTCTATTTTCTGCCATGGTCGGGATTTAAGTCTTACTCAATTTCACACCTTTGCAACACAGGCAAGAACTCTTTCTTTGACTGTTCCATTTTGAACTATTTCAAAATCTTGACAAGGTATGTACTCATTGAAAATCTTATCAAGCGTCTTGATCTATCTCAATAGATCTTGATGCTCAATATGTAAGTAGCTTTGTCGAGGTCTTTCTTTTGAAAAAAAACTCCTTTCAAACACTCCTTTATGCTTTGCAGAATAATTCTACATTATTTCCGATCAACAATATGTCATTCACATATACTTATCAGGAATTTGTAGTGCTCCCACTCACCTTTTTGTAAATACAGGCTTCACCGCAAGTCTGTATAAAACTATATGCTTTGATCAACTTATCAAAGCGTATATTCCAACTCTGAGATGCTTGCACCAGTCCATAGATGGATCCCATCTCAGATTTCATGGCCTCAAACCATTTTGTGGAATCGGGGCTCATCATCGCTTCCTCATAGTTCGTAGGTTCATCATGGTCTAGTAACATGATTTCCAGAATAAGATTACCGTACCACTCTGGTGCGGACCGTACTCTGGAAGACCTACGAGGTTCTGTAGTAACTTGATTTAAAGTTTCATGATCATCATCATTAGCTTCCTCACTAATTGGTGTAGGAATCACTGGAACTGATTTCTGTGATGAACTACTTTCCAATCCGGGAGAAGGTACAAATTACCTTATCAAGCTCTACTTTCCTCCCACTCACTTCTTTCGAGAGAAACTCCTTCTCTAGAAAGGATCCATTTTTAGCAACGAATATCTTGCCTTCGGATCTGTGATAGAAGGTGTACCCAACAGTTTCCTTTGGGTATTCTATGAAGACGCACTTCTCCGATTTAGGTTTGAGCTTATCAGGATAAGCATCACAACCCCAAACTTTAAGAAACGAGAACTTGGTTTTCTTGCTAAACCACAGTTCTTATGGTGTCGTCTCAACGGATTTTGATGGTGCCCTATTTAAAGTGAATGCAATTGTCTCTAATGCATAACCCCAAAACGATAGTGGTAAATTGGTAAGATACATCATAGATCGCACCATATCTAATAAAGTGCGGTTACGACGTTCAGACACACCATAACGTTGTGGTGTTCCAGGTGGCATGAGCTGTGAAACTATTCCACATTGTTTTATATGAAGGCCAAACTCATAACTCAAATATTCTCCTCCACGATCAGATCGTAGAAACTTTATTTTCTTGTTACGATGATTCTCCACTTCACTCTGAAATTCTTTGAACTTTTCAACTATTTCAGACTTATGTTTCATCAAGTAGATATACCCATATCTGCTCAAATCATCTTGTGAAGGTCAGAAAATAACGATACTTGCCACGAGCATCAACACTCATTGGATCACATACATCGGTATGTATTTTTTTTCAATAAGTCAGTAGCTTGTTCCATTGTTCCGGAGAACGGAGTTTTAGTCATCTTGCCCAAAAAGGCACGATTCGCAAGCATCAAATGATTCATAACCAAGTGATTCCGAAAATCCATCTTTATGGAGTTTCTTCACGTGCTTTACACCGATATGACCCAAACGACAGTGCCCCAAATAAGTTGCACTATCATTATTAACTTTTCATCTTTTGGCATCAATATTATGAATATGTGTATCACTACGATCGAGATCCAACAAACTATGTTCATTGGGTGTATGACCATCGAAGGTCTTATTCATGTAAACAGAATAACAATTTATTCTCTAACTTTAAATGAATAACCGTATCGCAATAAACATGATCAAATCATATTCATGCTCAACGCAAACGCCAAATAACATTTATTTAGGTTTAACACTAATACCGAAAGTACAGGGAGTGTGCGATGATGATCATATCAATCTTGGAACTACTTCCAACACTCATCATCACTCCACCCTTCAACTAGTCTCTGTTTATTCTGTAACTCCTGTTTCGAGTTACTAATCTTAGCAACTGAACAAGTATCAAATACTCAAGGGATACTATAAACACTAGTAAGGCACACATCAATAACCTGTATATCAAATATACCCTTGTTCACTTTGCCATCCTTCTTATCCACCAAATATTCAGGGCATTTCCGCTTCCAAAGGACCATTCCCTTTGCGAGGTAAGCACTTTCGGTTTCAGGCTTTGGTCCAGCTTTGGTCTTCTTCACGGGAGTGACAACTTGTTTGCTATTCCTCGTGAAGTTTCCCTTTCTTCCCCTTTGCCATTTTCTTGAAACTAGTGGTCTTGTCAATCATCAACACTTGATGCTCTTTCTTGATTTCTACCTTCGTCGATTTCAACATCACGAAGAGCTCGGGAATCGTTTCCGTCATCCCTTGCATACTATAGTTCATCACGAAGTTCTAGTAACTCAGTGATGGTGACTAGAGAATTCTGTCAATCACTATCTTATCTGGAAGATTAACTCCCAATTGATTCAAGTGATTGAAGTACCCATACAATCTGAGCACATGCTCACTAGTTGAGCGATTCTCCTCCATCTTTTAGCTATAGAACTTGTTGGAGACTTCATATCTCTCAACTCTGGTATTTGCTTGAAATATTAACTTCAATTCGTGGAACATCTTATATGGTCCATGATGTTCAAAACATCTTTGAAGTACCGATTCTAAAGCCATTAAGCATGGTGCACTAAACTATCAAGTAGTCATCATATTGAGCTAGCCAAACGTTCATAACGTCTGCATCTGCTCCTGCAATAGGTTTGTCACCTAGCAGTGCATCAAGGACATGATTCTTCTGTGCAACAATGAGGATAAACCTCAGATCACGGATCCAATCCGCATCATTGCTACTAACATCTTTCAACACAGCTTTCTCTAGGAACATATCAAAATAAACATATGAAAGCAACAATGCGAGCTATTGATCTATAACATAATTTTCAAAATACTACTAGGACTAAGTTCATGATAAATTAAGTTCAATTAATCATATTACTAAAGAACTCCCACTTAGACAGACATCTCTCTAGTCATCTAAGTGATTACGTGATCCAAATCAACTAAACCATGTCCGATCATCACGTGAGATGGAGTAGTTTCAATGGTGAACATCACTATGTTGATCATATCTACTATATGATTCACGTTCGACCTTTCGGTCTCCGTGTTTCGAGGCCATATCTGTATATGCTAGGCTCGTCAAGTTTAACCTGAGTATTCTGCTTGTGCAAAACTGGCTTGCACCCGTTGTAGATGGACGTAGAGCTTATCACACCCGATCACCACGTTGTGTCTGGGCACGACGAACTTTGGCAACGGTGCATACTCAGGGAGAACACTTCTTGATATTTAGCGAGAGATCATCTTATAATGCTACCGTAAATCAAAGCAAGATAAGATGCATAAAAGATAAACATCACATGCAATTAATATAAGTGATATGATATGGCCATCATCATCTTGTGCTTGTGATCTCCATCTCCGAAGCACCGTCGTGATCACCATCGTCACCGGCGCGACACCTTGATCTCCTTCGTAGCATCGTTGTCGTTTACGCCATCTATTGCTTCTACGACTATCGCTACCGCTTAGTGATAAAGTAAAGCAATTACAGGGCGTTTGCATTTCATACAATAAAGCGACAACCATATGGCTCCTACCAGTTGCCGATAACTTCGGTTACAAAACATGATCATCTCATACAATAAAATATAGCATCACGTCTTGACCATATCACATCACAACATGCCCTGCAAAAACAAGTTAGACGTCCTCTACTTTGTTGTTGCAAATTTTACGTGGCTGCTACGGGCTTAGCAAGAACCGTTCTTACCTATGCATCAAAACCACAACGATAGTTCATCAAGTTAGTGCTGTTTTAACCTTCGCAAGGACCGGGCGTAGCCACACTCGATTCGGCTAAAGTGAGAGAGACAGACACCCGCCAGTCACCTTTAAGCACAAGTGCTCGTAACGGTGAAACCAGTCTCGCGTAAGCATACGCGTAATGTTGGTCCGGGTCGCTTCATCTCACAATACCGCCGAACCAAAGTATGGCATGCTAGTAAGCAATATGACTTGTATCGCCCACAACTCACTTGTGTTCTACTCGTGCATATGACATCTACGCATAAAACCAGGCTCGGATGCCACTGTTGGGGAACGTAGTAATTTCAAAAAAATTCCTACGCACACGCAAGATCATGGTGATGACATAGCAACGAGAGGGGAGAGTGTTGTCCACGTACCCTCGTAGACCGTAAGCAGAAGCATTATGACAACGCGGTTGGTGTAGTCGTACGTCTTCACGATCCGACCGATCCAAGCACCGAACGTACGACACCTCCCAGTTCAGCACACGTTCAGCTCGATGACGATCCCCGGGCTCCGATCCAGCAAAGCTTCGGGGATGAGTTCCGTCAGCACGATGGCGTGGTGACGATGATGATGTTCTACCGGCACAGGGCTTCGCCTAAACTCTGCAACGATATGACCGAGGTGGAGTATGGTGGAGGGGGGCACCGCACACGGCTAAGGAACGATCCGTAGATCAACTTGTGTGTTCTAGGGTGCCCCCGCCCCGTATATAAAGGAGCCAAGGGGAGGGGCGGCCGCCAAGGAGAGCGCCCCAAGGGGGAGTCCTACTCCCACCGGGAGTAGGACTCCCTTCTTTCCTAGTTAGAATAGGAGAAGGGGGAAGGAGGAGGAAGAGGGGAAGGAAAGGGGGGGCGCCGCCCCCCTCTCCTTGTCCTACTCGGACTAAGGAGGGGAGGGGGCGTAGCCCACCTCTTGCCTCCTCTCCTCTTCTCCCTTAGGGCCCATGAAGGCCCAATAACCCCCGGGAGGCTTCCGGTTACCCCCGGTACTCCGGTAAAATGCCGATTTCACACGGAACACTTCCGATGTCCAAACATAGGCTTCCAATATATCAATCTTTATGTCTCGACCATTTCGAGACTCCTCGTCATGTCCGTGATCACATCCGGGACTCCGAACAAACTTAGGTACATCAAAACTTATAAACCCATAATAAAACTGTCATCATAACGTTAAGCGTGCAGACCCTACGGGTTCGAGAACTATGTAGACATGACCTAGAACTATTCTCGGTCAATAACCAATAGCGGAACCTGGATGCCCATATTGGTTCCTACATATTCTACGAAGATCTTTATCGGTCAAACCGCATAACAACATACGTTGTTCCCTTTGTCATCGGTATGTTACTTGCCCGAGATTCGATCGTCGGTATCCAATACCTAGTTCAATCTCGTTACCGACAAGTCTCTTTACTCGTTATGTAATGCATCATTCCGTAACTAACTCATTAGCTACATTGCTTGCAAGGCTTATAGTGATGTGCATTACCGAGAGGGCCCAGAGATACCTCTCCGACAATCGGAGTGACAAAACCTAATCTCGAAATACGCCAACCCAACATGTACCTTTGGAGACACCTGTAGTACTCCTTTATAATCACCCAGTTACGTTGTGACGTTTGGTAGCACCCTAAGTGTTCCTCCGGTAAACGGGAGTTGCATAGTCTCATAGTTATAGGAACATGTATAAGTCATGAAGAAAGCAATAGAAACATACTAAACGATCAAGTGCTAGGCTAACGGAATGGGTCATGTCAATCACATCATTCTCCTAACGATGTGATCCCGTTAATCAAATGACAACACATGTCTATGGCTAGGAAACTTAACCATCTTTGATTCAACGAGCTAGTCAAGTAGAGGCATACTAGTGACACTATGTTTGTCTGTGTATTCACACATGTATTATGTTTCCGGTTAATACAATCCTAGCATGAATAATAAACATTTATCATGATATAAGGAAATAAATAATAACTTTATTATTGCCTCTAGGGCATATTTCCTTCAGTCTCCCACTTGCACTAGAGTCAGTAATCTAGTTCACATCGCCATGTGATATAACACCAATATTCATATCTATATATGATTAACACCCATAGTTCACATCGTGATGTGACCAACACCCAAAGCGTTTACTAGAGTCAATAATCTAGTTCACATCGCTATGTGATTAACACCCAAAGAGTACTGAGGTGTGATCATGTTTTGCTCGTGAGAGAAGCTTAGTCAACGGGTCTGTCATATTCAGAGCCGGATGTATTTTGCAAATATCTATGTCTATAATGCTCTGCTCAGAGCTACTCTAGCTAATTGCTCCCACTTTCAATATGTATCCAGATTGAGACTTAGAGTCATCTGGATCGGTGTAAAAGCTTGCATCGATGTAACTATTTACGACGAACTCTTTTATCACCTCCATAATCGAGAAACATCTCCTTAGTTCTCACTAAGGATATTCTTGACCGCTGTCCGGTGATCTACTCTTAGATCAAAATTGTATTCCTTTGCAAAACTCAGAGCAAGGTATACAATAGGTCTGGTACATAGCATAGCATACTTTATAGAACCTATGACTGAGGCATAGGGAATGACTTTCATTCTCTTTTCTATTTTCTGCCGTGGTCGGGATTTAAGTCTTACTCAATTTCACACCTTTGCAACACAGGCAAGAACTCTTTCTTTGACTGTTCCATTTTGAACTATTTCAAAATCTTGACAAGGTATGTACTCATTGAAAATCTTATCAAGCGTCTTGATCTATCTCAATAGATCTTGATGCTCAATATGTAAGTAGCTTTGTCGAGGTCTTTCTTTTGAAAAAAACTCCTTTCAAACACTCCTTTATGCTTTGTAGAATAATTCTACATTATCTCCGATCAACAATATGTCATTCACATATACTTATCAGGAATGTTGTAGTGCTCCCACTCACCTTTTTGTAAATACAGGCTTCACCGCAAGTCTGTATAAAACTATATGCTTTGATCAACTTATCAAAGCGTATATTCCAACTCTGAGATGCTTGCACCAGTCCATAGATGGATCGCTGGAGCTTGCACATTTTGTTAGCACCTTTAGGATTGACAAAACCTTCTGGCTGTATCATATACAACTCTTCTTTAATAAATCCATTAAGGAATGTAGTTTTGACATCCATTTGCCAAATTTCATAAAATGTGGTAATTGCTAACATGATTCGGACAGACTTTTAAGCATCGATACGAGTGAGAAAATCTCATTGTATTCAACACCTTGAACTTTTTCAAAAACCTTTTTCGACAAGTCTAGCTTTGTAGATAGTAACACTACTATCAGCGTCCATCTTCCTCTTGAAGATCCATTTATTTTCTATGGCTTGCCGATCATCGGGCAAGTCCACCAAAGTCCACACTTTGTTCTCATACATGGATCCGATCTCAGATTTCATGGCCTCAAACCATTTTGTGGCATCGGGGCTCATCATCGCTTCCTCATAGTTCGTAGGTTCATCATGGTCTAGTAACATGATTTCCAGAATAGGATTACCGTACCACTCTGGTGCGGACCGTACCCTGGAAGACCTACGAGGTTCTGTAGTAACTTGATTTAAAGTTTCATGATCATCATCATTAGCTTCCTCACTAATTGGTGTAGGAATCACTGGAACTGATTTCTGTGATGAACTACTTTCCAATTCGGGAGAAGGTACAAATTACCTTATCAAGCTCTACTTTCCTCCCACTCACTTCTTTCGAGAGAAACTCCTTCTGTAGAAAGGATCAATTTTTAGCAACGAATATCTTGCCTTCGGATCTGTGATAGAAGGTGTACCCAACAGTTTCCTTTGGGTATTCTATGAAGACGCACTTCTCCGATTTAGGTTTGAGCTTATCAGGATAAGCATCACAACGCCAAACTTTAAGAAACGAGAACTTGGTTTTCTTGCTAAACCACAGTTCTTATGGTGTCGTCTCAACAGATTTCGATGGTGCCCTATTTAAAGTGAATGCAACTGTCTCTAATGCATAACCCCAAAACGATAGTGGTAAATTGGTAAGATACATCATAAATCGCACCATATCTAATAAAGTGCGGTTACGACGTTCAGACACACCATAACGTTGTGGTGTTCCAGGTGGCATGAGCTGTGAAACTATTCCACATTGTTTTATATGAAGGCCAAACTCATAACTCAAATATTCTCCTCCACGATCAGATCGTAGAAACTTTATTTTCTTGTTACGATGATTCTCCACTTCACTCTGAAATTCTTTGAACTTTCAACTATTTCAGACTTATGTTTCATCAAGTAGATATACCCATATCTGCTCAAATCATCTTGTGAAGGTCAGAAAATAACGATACTTGCCACGAGCATCAACACTCATTGGATCACATACATCGGTATGTATTTTTTTTCAATAAGTCAGTAGCTTGTTCCATTGTTCCGGAGAACGGAGTTTTAGTCATCTTGCCCAAAAAGGCATGATTCGCAAGCATCAAATGATTCATAACCAAGTGATTCCGAAAATCCATCTTTATGGAGTTTCTTCACGTGCTTTACACCGATATGACCCAAACGGCAGTGCCCCAAATAAGTTGCACTATCATTATTAACTTTTCATCTTTTGGCATCAATATTATGAATATGTGTATCACTACGATCGAGATCCAACAAACTATGTTCATTGGGCGTATGACCATCGAAGGTCTTATTCATGTAAACAGAATAACAATTTATTCTCTAACTTTAAATGAATAACCGTATCGCAATAAACATGATCAAATCATATTCATGCTCAACGCAAACGCCAAATAACATTTATTTAGGTTTAACACTAATACCGAAAGTATAGGGAGTGTGCGATGATGATCATATCAATCTTGGAACTACTTCCAACACTCATCATCACTCCACCCTTCAACTAGTCTCTGTTTATTCTGTAACTCCTGTTTCGAGTTACTAATCTTAGCAACTGAACAAGTATCATCTTGTGCTTGTGATCTCCATCTCCGAAGCACCGTCGTGATCACCATCGTCACCGGTGCGACACCTTGATCTCCTTCGTAGCATCGTTGTCGTTTACGCCATCTATTGCTTCTCGACTATCGCTACCGCTTAGTGATAAAGTAAAGCAATTACAGATGCGTTGCATTTCATACAATAAGCGACAACCATATGGCTCCTGCCGATTGCCGATAACTTCGTTACAAAACATGATCATCTCATACAATAAAATATAGCATCACGTCTTGACCATATCACATCACAACATGCCTTGCAAAAACAAGTTAGACGTCCTCTACTTTGTTGTTGCAAATTTTACGTGGCTGCTACGGGCTTAGCAAGAACCATTCTTACCTACGCATCAAAACCACAATGATAGTTCATCAAGTTAGTGCTGTTTTAACCTTCGCAAGGACCGGGCGTAGCCACACTCGATTCAGCTAAAGTGAGAGAGACAGACACCCGCCAGTCACCTTTAAGCACAAGTGCTCGTAACGGTGAAACCAATCTCGCGTAAGCGTACGCGTAATGTCGGTCCGGGCCGATTCTTCTCACAATACCACCGAACCAAAGTATGGCATGCTGGTAAGCAGTATGACTTGTATCGCCCACAACTCACTTGTGTTCTACTCGTGCATATGACATCTACGCATAAAACCAGGCTCGGATGCCACTGTTGGGGAACGTAGTAATTTCAAAAAAAATTCTACGCACACGCAAGATCATGGTGATGACATAGCAACGAGAGGGGAGAGTGTTGTCCACGTACCCTCATAGACCGTAAGCAGAAGCATTATGACAACGCGGTTGATGTAGTCGTACGTCTTCACGATCCGACCGATCCAAGCACCGAACGTACGGCACCTCCGAGTTCAGCACACGTTCAGCTCGATGACAATCCCCGGGCTCCGATCCAGCAAAGCTTCGGGGATGAGTTCCGTCAGCACGACGGCGTGGTGACGATGATGATGTTCTACCGGCACAGGGCTTCGCCTAAACTCTGTGACGATATGACCGAGGTGGAGTATGGTGGAGGAGGGCACCGCACACGGCTAAGGAACGATCTGTAGATCAACTTGTGTGTTCTAGGGTGCCCCCTGCCCTCGTATATAAAGGAGCCAAGGGGGAGGGGGCGGCCGGCCAAGGAGGGCGCACCAAGGGGGAGTCATACTCCCACCGGGAGTAGGACTCCCTTCTTTCCTAGTTAGAATAGGAGAAGGGAGAAGGAGGAGGAAGAGGGGAAGGAAAGGGGGGGCGCCGCCCCCCTCTCCTTGTCCTATTCGGACTAGGGAGGGGAGGGGGCGCAGC
Source organism: Aegilops speltoides (assembly GCA_021437245.1). Lineage (NCBI taxonomy): Eukaryota > Viridiplantae > Streptophyta > Magnoliopsida > Poales > Poaceae > Aegilops > Aegilops speltoides. The sequence goes on along the minus strand of CM038141.1, from coordinate 416,337,440 downwards.
CCACCTCTTGCCTCCTCTCCTCTTCTCCCTTAGGGCCCATGAAGGCCCAATAACCCCCGGGAGGGTTCCGGTTACCCCCCGGTACTCCGGTAAAATGCCGATTTCACCCGGAACACTTCCGATGTCCAAACATAGGCTTCCAATATATCAATCCTTATGTCTCGACCATTTCGAGACTCCTCGTCATGTCCGTGATCACATCCGGGACTCCGAACAAACTTCGGTACATCAAAACTTATAAACTCATAATAAAACTGTCATCGTAACGTTAAGCGTGCGGACCCTACGGGTTCGAGAACTATGTAGACATGACCTAGAACTATTTTCGATCAATAACCGATAGCGGAACCTGGATGCCCATATTGGTTCCTACATATTCTACGAAGATCTTTATCGGTCAAACCGCATAACAACATACGTTGTTCCCTTTGTCATCGGTATGTTACTTGCCCGAGATTCGATCACCGGTATCCAATACCTAGTTTAATCTCGTTACCGGCAAGTCTCTTTACTCGTTACGTAATTGTCGGGACGGGACGGAGGCTGGCCCGCCCGCCGCGAGCACCTATGGGGCCGGGCCCCTTCGTCTGAGCGGTACGAGGGCGGAGGAGGCACAGAGAGCAGATCGAGGCGATGCACGCGGGCGGATTTTTACCCAGCTTCGGGCCGCGATGGACGCGTAAAACCCTACTGCTGCTTTGTGTTTGTATTGGGCTCGGGAGCTTGGAGAGCTACAGTAGTGGCTACCCGAGCGCGAGAGTTGCAAATGAGCTGAACCGAACCCCCTCTACGTTGTGCATGGGCCTCCTTTTATAGCGCCAAGGGGTCACCAACAGGTGTCAACGTAGGAGAAAGGGGTAAAAATGTAAAAGAGGTGGTAGTTGGAACAGTGCGGGAACAGTGCAGCTACAGTGCTTGAACAGTGGTTTCTACCTACTTTGACAGTGGGGGACAAAGGCATTTAATGCCCGTCGCCGTCGACCCCAAAAGCTCCCGCCCTTGCGTCTCCGTCTGCCACGGCGATGGATCCACCACCGTGGAGTGCCACCGCACCCCCAGGCTGCACAGCCATCCGCCACGCGCGTCTCGGAGAGGGCTCAAGGCGGCGTGGGCGAGATGAGCTGAGTCGGGGGCACAACGCAGCTCTCCGGCAAGTACCTTGCGGGTCTTGATCTTGCGGACCCGGAGCTTGTCGGGCTTTGCAACTTGCCGCTCCCTGGGCCCTCGCCGGGATGCGTATAGCGCCGAGGCGTGTCTTCTACGATGTATTCTTCTAGTCTTCCCGGCGAGCTCCTCTCGCCAGGGCCTTGCGTAAATGAGGTAATCTTGAGCCTGGGACGGCCTTCCCGGCAAGCTCCTCTTGCCGGGGTCTTGATCTTCTGTCTTGTACACTTTGTTCTTGAATGGCTTGATATGGAGCAGGAATGGTCTCCGGCAAGCATGTGGTAGATCCAGCCGCGGGGAGCTGCAGCTGCCCGTGCACAAGTTGGGGTACTGAGGTACCCCTACCTTAGTACACCGACAGGAGCCCCCGGGCCTGGGCCACACACGGTGCCGAGCGCTGTTGGGCCAGGCCCAAAACAGTGCACGGGCACACGAGGCCCACGGCGTGCCGACTCCACTTCTGCATCTGCCGCCTCCCCTCCCGTAACGGCACGCTTCGATTGCGGCGTAGTGGGAGGCGTGGGCGGCGCATGCAGTTCTTGAGGCATCCACCCCGTGATCGTGGTGCAGAGCGAGGTCGCTTCACCTGTCGCTCCGGCTCCGCTTTTTCGCCACGCGGCCCTCATGCACAGGGGTCGTGGGCGGCGAAGATGGGAGACCGAGCCGTCACGGGCGGAGAAGGCGAGTCGGCCCCGCTCCTCTGGCCTCCTCGCTTCCCGATTGGTCGAGCGGGGCGGTTGAGCCCCCACCTCGCCCCTTTAAAAGGGGCGGAAGGGGAGCACAATGGCCGCACTCATCCTCTTCTCTCTTCGTCTTCATCTTCTGTTCTTCTTCCCGCCATGGAAGGAGGGAATCCCGGTTCTTCGACGGTGGCAGCGAGGGTCGCCTCTAGGCAGCGCACCTCTCCCTATCCCGCTCCCGTGGCGGCGGAGCCGGCCGCGAGAGGGAGAGGGAGGGGCGGCTGCATGACGAGGCCGAGGGCGTGCGCGGCGGTCGGGGAGAGGCGGTCGTGGCGATGCGCCTCCCCCGTCTCCCCCGACGTCTCCTATCCACGATGCGGTCCACACTGGAGATGACCCCTGGGAGTTCTTCATCAAGCTTCGCCGAGCGCCTCGTCGCCGCCTCCGGCTGCGGCCCGTTCATGGACGCGATGGGACCGGATCCGCCCGAGGTGATGGAGTTGCGCATGAGGGGCTGCGGGATCAGCGACACTCGAGTGAGTGTCGTGTCCCCAGCCCCCGGCGTGATGTTCTTCGACCGAGGGTGGAAGACGTTCGCCCGGATCCATAGCTTGACGGCGGGGTTTACCCTCCATTTCAAGTTAATGGAGGGCGACCTTCTCGCCGTCAAGGTCTTCGGGGACTACGGGACCCGGGTGAGATGCTGTGTGGACAGCTCCTCCGATAGCGAAGGTCCCTCCTCGGCGAGAGGACGAGGAGGGAGCGACAGCGACGACGAGGGGATGGCGGGTCCGACTAGGCGTCGGACACCGCTGCCTCACAGGCCACCGGCGACCCGTAATCCGGGTCGCCGCCTTCGAACTCCCCGGGCCGTCTCCTTGGGCGGCCGCGTGGGAGGCTGCGGAAGAGGAAGAGGGGGATGGCGGCAAGGCCGTCACGTCGGAGTACGAGGGCGAGGAGCCCTTGACAGCGTACTGACGTCCCGCCACCCCGTCTTCAAGCTCTGCCTCCGGCGCCTCCGTCTCCGCCAAGCTCCTGGCCGGCCCCCGGGAAGTTCTCTTGGTGTCTTCTGGCGCCCGTAGCTCCCCGGGGATGCGTTCCCCATGCCCTTCACCTTGCGCAGCTCCTGAGGGCACGCCACCCGCAGGCCGCAGTGGGCGCTCACCGCCACGCTCTCCTAGGCGCTCCTTTCGCCCTCCCCGGCAAGCTTCTCTTGCCGGGGGCTCCTTGACCTACCTCCTGAACTCCTGAACAGAGAAACAGGAGAGGGATCACGGGCACCTTATCTTTTTAACTTGTAAGCCCTCGGGCCTTAGTTGCATTTAAAACTTGTAATCCTCTCTATCATGTTTTTCATCCTCTATGGACTTGTATTAAACTAGGATGTTTTTAATGAAAAGAGGGGAATGCTTGCCGGACTGAGTCTTTTACTTGATTTCGTGTCTTGTATGTTCCTACGCTCCCGGGGAGCTTGCCGGGGCGAACACGCTTGCCGAGCGCGGGACAGCCCGCTGGCGGTGTTGCTTCCGGCAAGCAACCTTGTCGGGCCAGTTGCGACGCTTATCTTGCTGAGCAGGCTCGAAAGCAAGATAAGGGTGCAGCAGCACACTTGTGTTTGTTGAGCGGACTCGAAACAAAACAAGTACGCAACTGGACCACAACTTGGCTCCTCCGCGTATGGGTCTTTACAAGACACGCTCGTTGGAAGACGCAGCCCCGCTTTCCCCGGTCCATGAGAGGATGCATGACGAGGGATGAAAAACTTATCTGATATCGCAGCCCCCAGCAACGCTGGTTTGCCGGAGACGAATTTTGGCACTCGCAGCCCCCAGCGACGCTGGCTCGCCGGAGACGAATCTTGGCGCTCGCAGCCCCCGGCGGCGCTGGCTCCGCCAAAATCCAAGTGCTGGTGTGCTCTTCTGGTTTCTCCTTGTTGCTGCAATTCCAGCCATGAAAACAGCTGAGATAGATCTGCAACAGCTTCATTATTTACACGTATATGTATGTAAATCTTGACTGTGCAATACGACGCCGTGCCTTGCCCTTCGTATGTTTGTACTCTACGCTCTCGGGGAGCCTGCCGGCGCGGACACGCTTGCTGAGTGCGGAACATCAGCAGCCCGCTGGCTGGTGTTGCTACCGGCAAGCAACCTTGCCGGGCCAGCTGCAGCGCGCTTGTGTTTACCGAGCGGACTCGGAAACAAGGCAAGGGCGCAGCTGGACCGCGACTTGGCTCCTCTCGCGCACAAGTCTCTCATATGAAGGACATATCACGGCAGGGCTTGCCACGTTACACCCTCTACTTCACACCCTTTGTGCGCTTTTACCCTACGCTTCTAGGGAACTTGCCGGTGCTTAACACACTTGCTGAGTGCGGAACATCAGCAGCCCGCTGGCTGGTGCCGCTTCCGGCAAGCAACCTTGCCGTGTCCAGTCGCGACGCACTTAGCTTGCTGAGCAGACTCGAAACGAAACAAGGGCGCGAAGCTTGTCGCGGCTCACTTTTAACTCGTTGAGTGTGCTCGAAGCAAGATAAGGGTGCGGCTATCCACGGGCAGGCTCCTCCGCGCACAGGTTTTGCGCACAAAGGACGAACGCACGAGGGATATAACATAAAATAAGCATGGAACTAAAGAGTGCTTCTGCACAAAAGCTCGAACGACTTAGCTTTTCTCTTTCTCGTTTCCTTGCACTTGCCGGTGGAGCTCGATGGCGCGTCCTCGACGGCAGCGCAGCACTCCGGAGAGGCGCGTTTGTCGGAACGAGCACCAGAGCTGTCCTCGCCGGGCTTAGAGCGCTCCGAGGAGCGGCGCTTGTCGGAGTGTGCACCAGAGCCGTCCTTGCCGGACTTGGAGCTCGATGGCGCGTCCTCGACGACAGCGTAGCGCTCCAGGGAGATGTGCTTGCCGTATTGGATGGAGAGCGGGGGGCGAGCGGCGCGAGGAACGGGATATGCTCGGACTCCTAATAGCGATAGGAGGAGCAGGATCCCGCCCCGGCACTTTCGCTTTGCTCATGCATGGACAGCGGTCCGGAGCACCCCGCGAGCCTCCGGCATGTTTTTGCTCCAGCAGGCGGATACCACCTCCCGTGGTATGGCGCTGCTGGGTTGTTGTGCAGGGATGGACGCGGCGCGTCCACGGAGGCCGAGGCGCGGTCATCCGCCTCACCCTTGGATCTGGTGGCGCCGCGAGTGTCCTCGCCGGCGACCACCCTTTCGTCGGCGTCTCCTCCGCCCACCGTCGGCTCCGGTGGCGGCGGGTGAGACGTAGACGGGTCTGGAACTCCCGAAGCCCTCGTCTTTGGGGCCACGGCGCAGTTGTCGGTGAAGTTGCTGACGAATCTGGAGAGGTTGATGAAGAACGCGCCCGCACGAACGCCGGATCAGGTCCGCACAACCTCGACGCCCCCTACCTGGCGCGCCAAAGATGTCGGGACGGGACGGAGGCTGGCCCGCCCGCCGCGAGCACCTATGGGGCCGGGGCCCCTTCGTCTGAAAGATGCGAGGCGGAGGAGGCACAGAGAGCAGATCGAGGCGATGCACGCGCGGATTTTACCCAGCCGGGCGCGATGGGCGCGTAAACCCTACTGCTGCTTTGTGTTTGTATTGGGCTCGGGAGCTTGAGAGCTACAGAGTGGCTACCTACCGAGCGAGAGTTGCAAATGAGCTGAACCGAACCCCCTCGTTGTGCATGGGCCTCCTTTTATAGCGCCAAGGGTCACCAACAGGTGTCAGCGTGGAGAAAGGGGTAAAATGTAAGAGAGGTGGTAGTTGGAGCAGTGCGGAACAGCAGTGCAGCTACAAAGATTGCTTGAACAGTGGTTTCTACCTACTTTGACAAGGGGACAAAGGCATTTAATGCCCGTCGCCGTCGACCCCAAAAGCTCCGCCCTTGCGTCTCCGTCGCCACGGTGATGGATCCACCACCGTGGAGTGCCACCGCACCCCAGGCTGCACAGCCATCCGCCACGCTGCGTCTCGGAGAGGGCTCAAGGCGGCGCTGGGCGATGAGCTGGAGTGCGGGCACACAGCGCAGCTCTCCCGGCAAGTACCTTGCCGGGGTCTTGATCTTGCCGGACCCGGGAGCTTGTCGGGCTTTGCAACTTGCCGCTCCCTGGGCCCTCGCCGGGATGCGTATAGCGCCGAGGCGTGTCTTCTACGATGTATTCTTCTAGTCTTCCAGGCGAGCTCCTCTCGCCAGGGCCTTGCGTAAATGAGGTAATCTTGAGCCTGGGACGGCCTTCCCGGCAAGCTCCTCTTGCCGGGGTCTTGATCTTCTGTCTTGTATACTTTGTTCTTGAATGGCTTGATATGGAGCAGGAATGGTCTCCGGCAAGCATGTGGTAGATCCAGCCGCGGGGAGCTGCAGCTGCCCGTGCACAAGTTGGGGTACTGAGGTACCCCTACCTTAGTACACCGACAGTAATGCATTATTCCGTAACTAACTCATAAGCTACATTGCTTGCAAGGCTTATAGTGATGTGCATTACCGAGAGGGCCTAGAGATACCTCTCCGACAATCGGAGTGACAAAACCTAATCTCGAAATACGCCAACCCAACATGTACCTTTGGAGACACCTGTAGTACTCCTTTATAATCACCCGATTCGTTGTGGCGTTTGGTAGCACCAAAGTGTTCCTCCGGTAAATGGGAGTTGCATAATCTCATAGTTATAGGAACATGTATAAGTCATGAAGAAAGCAATAGCAACATACTAAACGATCAAGTGCTAGGCTAACGGAATTGGTCATGTCAATCACATCATTCTCCTAATGATGTGATCCCGTTAATCAAATGACAACACATGTCTATGGCTAGGAAACTTAACCATCTTTGATTCAACGAGCTAGTCAAGTAGAGGCATACTAGTGACACTATGTTTGTTTGTGTATTCACACATGTATTATGTTTCCGGTTAATACAATTCTAGCATGAATAATAAACATTTATCATGAAATAAGGAAATAAATAATAACTTTATTATTGCCTCTAGGGCATATTTCCTTCACACCCATCAGTGAAGTCACCAGATGGAGGAGTGGGGTGTACTCTTCGATCCCAAATCGGGGAAAAAACAATTTGGAAGATGGATGGAGTGCCTCAGACTCATCAGATTTAAGCCTGAAGAAAAAGTATCATACTCTAAATTGGGCAACTAGATTGAATTGTTTTCCCAATGTCTCACATCCCGAAGGTACTATCATATTCCGGAGTTGCCTTTGCGCTCAAAGATGTGATACTTTCGTGATGGTGGATGAAAAATCCAATACAAGAGGATAATATGCTGCATCTTTGCTAGCTTCACTACATGGGCCACTCATTGCATGGCATCCTTCGTCTGGCATATGTAGAGAGAAATAATCCACGATATATCAGACAAGTAGGTATGACTTTATTCACGGGATGGATGAAAATTATCGGCATTAGATATTTGTTGATCTTGATTGTCCTGGTAAGGTACATCAAGAGAAGTGACTTTGGTGGATTCATAGATTTATATGCACCATGGTTACTTCAAAAGGGTAAAAATTACAATATACAATGCTGATAAAGAAAATGAAGTATGGCTCACACCTCGCTGTGAGTGCTATATTATTCACTAAACAATCACATCGTAGACTGAACACAAGTTCACGATAGAATACAAAGTATTATGGAACAGGAAGTCATACATCGACTAAGTAAATTTACCGGTGTCGGGAGCTAGCGGTGAAGCATCCGTCGTCCACTACTTATATTGGGATTTGTGCTTGCTTTGCATGTATAACATGAGATATCTTTTCTAATGTTATAAATAAGCTTGGAGAGAGGAATACAATGGTGTGTCAGCTTGTGTCGGCTTTAACACCAGAGAGAGCCAGAGAGTGGGTAGAAGGACAATTGCATGCATTCTCTCTCTCCATGCAAAAGGTGGGTATTTTATTTCGTAGTCATATTTTGAATGATCGATATATTTTGAACTAAATCTCCATTTTTGAAACCTTTTTATATTTGAATTCGTAGCGAGAAGATCATCAGAACAAGATCAATTACAGATGCATTTGAACTAGTTTTATTTTTACCGATTTCATAAAACAAATTTCACTCATTATATAAAAACATATTTCACTCAATGAAAAAATAATTTTCACTCATTTAAAAACTTATTTCACTCATTTTATAAAACTGCTTCCACTCATGTTGCCATAGTGGAACAACAATCTTGACAAACATACTAAAAAAAATTGAGTGAAATACGCGGACTGCAATGCTATAATTTAAACGAGCTTAAAATTGATTGAAATGACAAAAATGAAAAAGGCCGTTTCACACCAAAAAGATATATTTCACTTATTTCAAACAACTTATTTCACTTATTCAGAAAACGCATTACCCTAGCTCAACTGAAAAACTATATTTCACTTGTTTCAGAAAACCGATTACAAAATATATCTCATTACAAGATATATCTCAAAGAATATGTGAAGAAAAGCATTTCGCTGAATTGGAGATCTGTTTTCACTCATTACAAAATATATCTCAAAAAGTACTTTTACTATTTCACTCATTTGAAAGAATATTGTTCCACTCATTCCGAAATGAGTATTTCACAAGTTTGAAAAAACACAATTATGTGATTTGGAAAACTGATTCACTCTTTATAAAAACAATCTCTTTACAAGTGCTTTCGCTCGTTACAAAAGATAGGTTTCACACATTTCACTAGTTTCAGAAAACATATTACACTCATTCAATTGAAATACTATATTTCACTTTGTTTCAAAAAAGTGATTTCACTTGTTACAAAAGATAGATTTCACTCATTTCACTAGTTTCAGAAAATATATTACACTCATTCAATTGAAATACTATATTTCACTTGTTTGTAAAAAGTGATTTCACTCGTTACAAAATGTATGTTTCAATTCTTTGGAATAATTTATATCTATGAACTTAGTGAAATTTATTTTTTGAACTAAGTGAAATCTATGAAACGAGATATTTTTTGAAGACTATGAAACATGTTATTTTGAAATCTAATTTAAAAATATTCAAGATTGATCTTGTTCTGAAGATCATATTGCAAGGAATTTGAATCTATAAAAAAATTCTATAATGATCACAAATGGAAACGTATTTCTGACAAAATGGAAACGCATTTCACTGATCACAAATATCAGTATCAAACATTAAAATACGCAGTTCCACACAAAATATATTGAGCGAAATATGTTAATTGAAACATTGAAAATTAAACTTGTTTCAAATATATCCAAGATTGCTCTTGTTCTAAAGGTCATGGCGCAATTAATTCAAATATATAAATTATTTCATAAACAAAAATATAAGTTAAAAGATATGAATGATTAAAATTGTCATGGGGTGAAAAAAATGATGGGTTTGTTGGTGGGAGAGGAGAGAGAGTGAATGTGTCATAACCTGTACCCATGTCAGAAAATGCATGCTACCTTTATCTGCTAATGGTGGAACCCACAAGAGAGAAATACTAACGCTTAAATCCAGGGAAAGATATCAAATACGTGCGACTGTATTGGGGTACACACCATGTGGCAGAATCCCATTGGCTGTGCGTTGCCCGGTAGCTCCCGTTGCCGGTAAAAGAGACTTTGCGAAGTGTTGGGGAACGTAGTAATTTCAAAAAATTTCCTACGCACACGCAAGATCATGGTGATGCATAGCAACGAGAGGGGAGAGTGTTGTCTACGTACCCTCGTAGACTGAAGCGGAAGCGTTGACGCAACGTAGAGGAAGTAGTCGTCGTCTTCCGGTTCAACCGATCCAAGCACCGTTACTCGGCACCTCCGAGTTCTTGACACACGTACAGCTCGATGGCGCACCCCGAACTCCGATCCAGCAGAGGCACGGGAGGAGTTCCGTCCGCCAGACGGCGTGGTGGACGATCTTGATGTTCAACCGTCGCAGGGCTTCGCCTAAGCACCGCTACAATATGACCGAGGTGTAATATCGTGGAGGGGGGCACCGCACACGGCTAAGGAACGATCACGAAGATCAACTTGTGTGTTCATGGGGTGCCCCCTACCCCCGCATATAAAGGAGTGTAGGAGGGGAGGGCCGGCCCTCTTCTATGGCGTGCCCTAGGGGAGTCCTACTCCCATCGGGAGTAGGATTCCCCCTTTCCTAGTCCAACTAGGAGTCCTTCCGTGTATTAGGAGTAGGAGACAAGGAAGGGGAAGAGAGAAGGGAAGGAAGGAGGGGGTGCGGCCCCTCTCCCTAGTCAATTCGGACTAGGCCATGGGGGCGCGCCTGCCCTAGGCAGCCCTCTCTCTTTCAGCAGGGCCCAATAAGGCCCAATACTTCTCCCGGCGAATTCTCGTAACTCTCCGGTACTCGAAAAATACCGAATCACTCGGAACCTTTCCGAACTCGAATATAGTCGTCCAATATATCGATCTTTATGTCTCGACCATTTCGAGACTCCTCGTCATGTCCCCGATCTCATCCGAGACTCAATCCTTCGGTACATCAAAACTCATAAACTCATAATATAAGCATCGCCATCGAAACCTTAAGCGTGCGGACCCTACGGTTCGAGAACAATGTAGACATGACCGAGACACGTCTCGGTCAATAACCAATAGCGGGACCTGGATGCCCATATTGGTTCCTACATATTCTACGAAGATCTTTATCGGTCGGACCGCATAACAACATACGTTGTTCCTTTGTCATCGGTATGTTACTTGCCCGAGATTCGATCGTCGGTATCAATACCTAGTTCAATCTCGTTACCGCAAGTCTCTTTACTCGTTCCGTAATACATCATCTCACAACTAACTCATTAGTTGCAATGCTTGCAAGGCTTAAGTGATGTGCATTACCGAGAGGGCCTAGAGATACCTCTCCGACATTCCGAGTGACAAATCCTAATCTCAAATCGCCAACCCAACAAGTACCTTTGGAGACACCTGTAGAGCACCTTTATAATCACCCGATTCGTTGTGACGTTTGGTAGCACAAAAGTCTTCCTCCGTAAACGGAGTTGCATAATCTCATAGTCATAGGAACATGTATAAGTCATGAAGAAAGCAATAGCAACATACTAAACGATCGGGTGCTAAGCTAACAGAATGGGTCATGTCAATCAGATAAATCAACTAATGATGTGATCCCGTTAATCAAATAACAACTCTTTGTCCATGGTTAGGAAACATAATCATCTTTGATTAACAAGCTAGTCAAGTAGAGGCATACTAGTGACACTCTGTTTGTCTATATATTCACACATGTATTATGTTTCCGGTTAATACAATTCTAGCATGAATAATAAACATTTATCATGATATAAGGAAATAAATAATAACTTTATTATTGCCTCTAGGGCATATTTCTTCAGTCTCCCACTTGCACTAGAGTCAATAATCTAGATCACATCACCATGTGATTAACATCGATAATTCACATCATCATGTGATTAACACCCATAGTTCACATCGCCATGTGACCAACACCCAAAGGGTTTACTAGATTCAGTAATCTAGTTCACATCGCTATGTGATTAACACCCAAAGAGTACTAACGTGTGATCATGTTTTGCTTGTGAGAGAATCTTAGTCAACGGGTCTTTCACATTCAGATCTGTTATGTATTTTGCAATTTTCTATGTCTACAATGCTCTGCACGGAGCTACTCTAGCTAATTGCTCCCACTTTCAATATGTATCTAGATCGAGACTTAGAGTCATCCGACCGGTGTCAAAACTTGCATCGGCGTAACCCTTTACTTTAACCTTTTGTCGCTTCCATAATCGAGAAACATATCCTTATTCCACTAAGGATAATTTTTGACCGCTGTCGATGATCTACTCCTAGATCACTATTGTACTCCTTGCCAAACTCAAAGGCAGGGTATACAATAGATCTGGTACACAACATGGCATACTTTATAGAACCTATGGCCAAGGCATAGTGAATGACTTTCATTCTCTTTCTATCTTCTGCCGTGGTCGGGTTTTGAGTCTTACTCAATTTCACACCTTGTAACACAGGCAAGAACTCTTTATTTGACTGTTCCATTTTGAACTACTTCAAAATCTTGTCAAGGTATGTACTCATTGAAAAACTTATCAAGCGTCTTGATCTATCTCTATAGATCTTGATGCTCAATATGTAAGCAGCTTCACCGAGGTCTTTCTTTGAAAAACTCCTTTCAAACACTCCTTTATGCTTTGCAGAATAATTCTACATTATTTCCGATCTACAATATGTCATTCACATATACTTATCAGAAATGTTGTAGTGCTCCCACTCACTTTCTAGTAAATACAGGCTTCACTGCAAGTCTGTATAAACTATATGCTTTGATCAACTTATCAAAGTGTATATTCCAACTCCGAGATGCTTGCACCAGTCCATAGATGGATCGCTGGAGCTTGCACATTTTGTTAGCACCTTTAGGATTGACAAAACCTTCTGGCTGCATCATATACAACTCTTCTTTAATAAACCCATTAAGAAATGCAGTTTTGACATCCTTTTGCCAGATTTCAAAAATGTGGCAATTGCTAACATGATTCGGACAGACTTTTAAGCATCGATACGAGTGAGAAAATCTCATTGTATTCAACATCTTGAACTTTGTCAAAAACCTTTTTCGACAAGTCTAGCTTTGTAGATAGTAACACTACTATCAGCGTCCGTCTTCCTCTTGAAGATCCATTTATTTTCTATGGCTTGCCGATCATCGGGCAACTCCACCAAAGTCCACACTTTGTTCTCATACATGGATCTCATCTCAGATTTCATGGCCTCAAGCCATTTCGCGGAATCTGGGCTCATCATTGCTTCCTCATAGTTCGTAGGTTTGTCATGGTCAAGTAACATGACCTCCAGAACAGGATTACCGTACCACTCTGGTGCGGATCTCACTCCGTTTTACCTCCGAGGTTCGGTACTAACTTGATCTGAAGTTACATGATCATCATCATTAGCTTCCTCACTAATTGGTATAGTAGTCACAAGAACAGATTTCTGTGATGAACTACTTTCAATAAGGGAACAGTACGATTACCTCATCAAGTTCAACTTTCCTCCCACTCACTTCTTTCGAGAGAAACTCCTTCTCTAGAAAGGATCCATTATTAGCAACGAATGTTTTGCCTTCGGATCTGTGATAGAAGGTGTACCCAACAATTTCCGTTGAGTATTCTATGAAGACGCACTTCTCCGATTTGGGTTTGAGCTTATCAGGATGAAACTTTTTCACATAAGCATCGCAGCCCCAAACTTTAAGAAACGACAACTTTGGTTTCTTGCTAAACCATAGTTCATATAGTGTCGTCTCAACGGATTTAGATGGTGCCCTATTTAACGTGAATGCAGTTGTCTCTAATGCATGATCCCAAAACGATATTGGTAAATCGGTAAAAAACATCATAGATTGTACTATATCCAATAAAGTACGGTTATGACATCGGACACACCATTATGATGTGGTGTTCCAGGTGGCATGAATTTGTGAAACTATTCCACATTGTTTTAATTGAAGACCAAACTCGTAACTCAAATATTTGTCTCCGCGATCAGATCGTAGAAACTTTATTTTTCTTGTTACGATGATTTTTCCACTTCACTTTGAAATTCTTTGAACCTTTCAACTATTTCAGACTTATGTTTCATCAAGTAGATATACCCATATCTGCTCAAATCATCTTGTGAAGGTCAGAAAATAAAGATATCCGCCACGAGCCTCAACATTCATCGGTCCACATACATCTGTATGTATGATTTCCAACAAATCTGTTGCTCTCTCCATAGTGCCGGAGAACGGCGTTTTAGTCATCTTGCCCATGAGGCACGGTTCGCAAGTACCAAGTGATTCATAATCAAGTGGTTCCAAAAGTCCATCAGTATGGAGCTTCTTCATGCGATTTACACCGATATGACCTAAACGGCAGTGCCACAAATAAGTTGCACTATCATTATTAACTTTGCATCTTTTGGTTTCAATATTATGAATATGTGTATCACTACGATCGAGATCCAATGAACCATTTTCATTGGGTGTGTAACCACATAAGGTTTTATTCATGTAAACAGAACAACCGTTTATTCTCTTACTTAAATGAATAACCGTATTGCAATAAACACGATCAAATCATATTCATGCTCAACGCAAACACCAAATAACATTTATTTAGGTTCAACACTAATCCCGAAAGTATAGGGAGTGTGCGATGATGATCATATCAATCTTGAAACTACTTTCAACACACATCGTCACTTCACCCTTAACTAGTTTCTGTTTATTCTGCAAGTCCCGTTTTGAGTTACTACTCTTAGCAACTGAACCAGTACCAAATGCCGAGGGGTTGCTATAAACACTAGTAAAGTACACATCAATAACATGTATATCAAATATACCTTTTTTCACTTTGCCATCCTTCTTATCGCCAAATACTTGGGGTAGTTCGCTTCCGATGACCAGTCCCTTTGCGGTAGAAGCACTTAGTCTCGTGCTTAGGTCCGGACTTGGGCTTCCTCACTTGAGCAGCAACTTGCTTGCCGTTCTTCTTGAAGTTCCCTTCTATCCTTTGCCTTTTTCTTGAAACTAGTGGTCTTGTTAACCATCAACACTTGATGTTCTTTCTTGATTTCTACCTTCATCGATTTCATCATCATGAAAAACTCGGGAATCATTTTCGTCATCCCTTGCATACTATAGTTCATCACAAAGTTCTACTAACTTGGTGATGGTGACTAGAGAACTCTGTCAATCACTATCTTATCTGGAAGATTAACTCCCACTTGATTCAAGCGATTGTAGTACCCAGACAATCTGAGCACATGCTCACTAGTTGAGCGATTCTCCTCCATCTTTTAGCTATAGAACTTGTTGGAGACTTCATATCTCTCAACTCGGGTATTTGCTTGAAATATTAACTTCAATTCCTGGAACATCTCATATGGTCCATGATGTTCAAAACATCTTTGAAGTCCCGATTCTAAGCCATAAAGCACGGTGCACAAAACTATCAAGTAGTCATCATATTGAGCTAGCCAAACGTTCATAACGTCTGCATCTGCTCCTGCAATAGGTTTGTCACCTAGCGGTGCATTAAGGACATAATTCTTCTGTGCAGCAATGAGGATAAACCTCAGATCGCGGATCCAATCCGCATCATTGCTACTAACATTTTTCAACACAATTTTCTCTAGGAACATATCAAAATAAACATATGAAAGCAACAATGCAAGCTATTGATCTTACAACATAATTTGCAAAATACTACCAGGACTAAGTTCATGATAAATTTGTTGACATTGGATTTTGGCAAGGTACAAAAGGCAAGTAAGATGGCCTCAAGTAAAAGAGTTTTCGGCATGCAAAGTTTCAGGTCGCCGAGTGGAATAAATTTGATGTTTAACTTATCGCCATTCGACCTTATCTCGGTGGCCGAAGTTGCACTCCGAGTGACAAAGTTCAAACATTCCGAGTGGTTTTCGGCCAATCTTGCCTTCAAAACGACCTCGGATGAAGGAGTATTCTAAAGGAATTGTCTTCGTCTCGTCGAGGCGATCGATTTTGATATATAAATCATCTCAATCCGAGTTCATATGCAAAAGTTAGAGGCAATACACTGCAGGCCGAAGCTGAGTGGAAATCTGGCGCAAAGTACCAGACGCCATGTCTGATGGGTCGCGCGAGCAATTAGGCCCTTAAGAAGTCCTTGAATCGAAAAACCTTCAACACGAAAAAGTTTCGTCTCGTCGAGCCGATCGATTTTCATATATAATTCGTCTCAATCCAAGGTCGTATGTAACCTGGAGAGGCAAATCAAGATCAGGCTATGTTTTTGGTCGAGTGAAAGCTTACCATCCGAGTGAAAACTCACCGGTCGAGTGAAAACCTACCGATCGAGTCACCGGTCGAGTGAAAATCTACCGGTCGAGTCACCGGTCGAGTGAAAATCTACCGATCGGTCCAAGGTCGAGTGGAAACCTACCGATCGAATCACCGGTCGAGTGAAAATTTACCGATCGAGTCCAAGGTCGAGTGAAAACCTACCGATCGAGTAAAAGGTCGAGTGGAAACCTACCGATCGAGTAAAAGGTCGAGTGAAAACCTACCGATCGAGTAAAAGGTCGAGTGAAAACCTACCGATTGATTATCTTCCGAGTGAAAATATAGTCATCCGAGTGAAAGACTCTAAAATCCAAGTGGATGAGCTCAAATCCGAGTGAAACTGAACATGTGCCCAAAAGTTTATCAAGATGATCTCGGATGAAAAAGTGTTCAATACAGAAGTTGTGCGTATCGTCAAGACGGTAAACTTTGCTTTTGGAGTCATCGTCATCAGAGGTAGTATATGGCCTGCAAATTCATTACAAGACTCGGATGATTCAGTCTACCGCAAGACCGAGTCCGACTGGAAGGTAAAGATGACCTCGAAAAGTGTTCAAGATGGCCTTATTTGAAAAAGTGATCAACATGAGAGTTGTTCGTATCGTCGAGGCGCACAAGTTTGGTATTTGGGCCATCTTGATCGGAGGTCATATGGAGGCTCGGTGGCCTGCACAAGGAGGAAGACAGAAGTTGGGCCAGATTCAGACTGAATCCGAGTTGGAATAGAACTAGGACTCTAGGACGTGAATTGATGTAATTTTTCTTGTAAGGAAAGCCTAGATGAATCCTTTACTTGTACGGGAAGTCCAGCCGCCTCTTATATATGTTGGGGGTGACGGCCGATTGAACAACACACAATCGAACAAATCAATATACTACTTTTTCCCGTCTACTTTTATCTCTCCACCGTTTTCTCTCTCGTTCTTCGCTGTTCTTCGTGTTTGAGAGCTGCGAATCCCGAGGCTCTAGGGGCGAGCGAATCGACCTAGGGCAGCCCATAGCCGCCGCAATCCTGACGGGTCCCTCCCGGTCTTGCTGGGGTTTCGGTCTAAAAGCACCCGCCGATCGTCTTGCGTGTCGCTGTTGTCGGTCGGGTCTCCTTCGACGTGAGCTGCGGTGCATCACCCCGCGTCGAGGGTACCGTGGCGTGTTCGTGTGTCAACACACTTTTGGCGACTCCGCTGGGGACCAAGATCAATCATCATCATCCACCATGTCCGATCTTCCCAAGCCATCTGAGGTAGACGCCGATAACATCATTAAGCCCAGTCTTGATGAGATATCGGCCGATCATCGCCAAATCTATGAGGAGTACAAGAAGGCGCGCGAAGAGAAGGATTTGCAGGAGTTTCTTGCAAAGTTCAAGAAGGATCGCCAAGGCAACATCACTCCGATTGAAGAAATCAAGTTTCCTCCTCTTCAAGCCGAGCGGGTTAAACCCTCTGTAAGTCTTGCCTTTTCCCAGAAAGGTGGGCTGAGATTGAAAGTCGTATTGCTGATGGTAACAATCTAGTCTATCAAACTTTCATAGAAAATACTAATGCTCAGAAGAATGCATCTCAATCGACTAGTGGTAATGATGGTGTAGCTGCTAGTGTGCAAAACCCTAATCTGGCTTTACCCATCTCATCGGCGCCTCCCGTGCTGATGACTTATTATCCTACCCAAACAAATCAGATTGTGGCTGCACCCACTAATCCTATTATGAGCATGCCAGGTTCGGTGGTGACGCCGAACCAAACCCTACCTACAGCTACAACCACTCGACCACTACCAAACTATGGGTCGACATACATGCCACAATTCTTACCTACAGCTAGTAACCCTACTCCTCCTATGCCACTGCCACAAGCTCCATCATCCACTATGGACGATGGTCTAGCTAATCTTAGAGAGGAGATGGCTAAGATGCTTCGAGAGAATTTTGGAGTCGAGTTACCTCGGAATCGGATTTACCAAAAGCCGTACCCCGAGTACTTTGATGCTATCCAAAGCCCTCCGGGATATAAAATTCCGATTTTGTTAAGTTCAATGGAGAGGGCACAAAACCACATGGGAGCATGTTAGTCAATACTTAGCACAATTGGGTGAGGCAGGCTCATTGAATGAATTGAAAGTGTTTATTTCCTTTGTCATTAACTCGTACCGCATTTTCATGGTTTTCTTCTTTACCACATGGTTCCATTCGAGTTTGGTCGCAGCTAGAGCAGAAATTTCATGATCACTTTTATAGCGGCGACAATGAACTCAAGTTGTCACATCTAACATCGGTTAAGCAGAAGCATGATGAATCGGTCTCCGATTACGTCAAGAGATTCAGAGAAACGAAAAACCGGTGTTTTAGTTTGGTGATAACCGAGAGAGACTTGGCAGACCTAGTGCTGAATGGTTTGAGAACTCCCATTAGAGAAAAGCTAGAAGGTTATGAGTTTTTAAATATCAATCAAGTCTTACAAAGGGCTTTGGCTCAGGAAAGCCGAAGCAAAGATCTCAAAGAAGTGCATAGATACAAATCCGATCGACCGAAGATGAATATGGTGGAATATGATAGTGATCACTCGGACGATGAGGGTGATATTTTTGCTACTGAATTTGTTTGGCCATCTAAGGCCAAACCCTTTACTTGCAATGATCTGAAACCGATTCATAAGAATCGTGATGAAGAGATGAAGTTTACTTTTAACATTGCTAAGTGTGATAGAATATTTGATGCTTTGCTACAGGCTAAGATTATTAGAATATCTCATACTTTACCGCCGTTTGAAGAGCTGAAGCGGCGTGCTTATTGCAAGTATCATAATTCTTTTCTCATGCTACTAATGATTGCAATGTTTTTCGACGACAGATACAATCGGCCATTAATGACGGACGATTGAACTTTTCTGAGATGCAAGTTGATAAACAGCCCTTTCCAATGAACACCATGGATTTAGAAGGGAAGAAGCTGCTCATTCGGCCGGAGGTAGCCGAATCTGCTAATAAAGCTAATGTCATTGTTGGTGAGCCCAGGAAAGACAAGGAGGACAACAAGGTCTTGGGGAGACAGGTTGTGCTTGATAAGCAACCCGATGGCAAGGAAGTGATCAAAATCACCATCAAGAATCCTACACTCGGGGGGCAACCGCAAGTGCAAGAAAATACTCGTGTTAAATTTGTCAAGCCCAAGAGTCCAGAAGTTGGCAAATGGAAGAGGAATGAAGCTAAAGTGCAACGCAAGCGAATCAAGCCAACTTTGATATGTTGCTATCCAAATATGCTAATCAATCGGCTGGTCCCAGCTCTAACCGGCCATCACACTTGAAGCGACCAAGGTCACCATCAGATGATATGTTTAGTCGGTATGCAAAACCGAGTGGACCAAGGGCACTATTTCCAGAAGAGCAGAGGCAATCTGTGTGGAATCGACTTGAATACTCATATAATGGCCGACTGAACATTGGCGACTATCAGTCGGCTGGTCAAAATATGCGACCGAGTGGAAACTATCCTAGTGTAAGAATGCACCCAGGTGGAAGCTATCCAAATGAAAAAATGTGGATGGGTAGATTCCATCCGACTGAGTTCCATCCGAGTGGATACCATCCGAGTGACATCAATCCGAGTGGATTCCATCCAAGTAAGAAGGTGCGCCCGAGTGGAAATTTCATGCCTCTGGAAAGTCGAAAAGAATGGCGTGTTAAGTCACCGAGTGTTGCAGCAGTTGAGTCGGGCAAAGGCAAGGAAAAAATGGATGTCGACTCACTTATCTTGGGCACCAAAACATTCCCCATACAGCAGCCGACTGTGCATAACCACTCGACTGAGCCGATACTTTCTATCGCACCAAAGCACTCGGCTAATGACCATGAAGCAAGCACCAGCCAGGTAAAAACAAGAGATCCTAAATATACTCAGCCAAAGTGGTGTCCTCCAGGGTTAACAAAGACACAGAAGAGGAAACTACAGAGGTTAAGGAGTCAAGAGATGGCAGAGCAGGAGGCCGAGAAGCAAAGGGATAAGTTGTTCAATGACACTCGGCCCATGGCTCCAGCAAAACAAGTGTGGAGGCCAAAACAAATACAAGATACATCAGCTTCTACATCTATCACAGAAGTGCCTACACCACCCAAAGAGGACGATGTGACAGCTATTACATCGTCTGTGACACTTCTTACCTCTCCTTCACTCGGACAGATTTCAGAATCGGTCGATCCACTTGAAGAAGAGGCTGATATGTTGGACTATGAATCTACACCGGTTCATGAAGGTATGGATATCAATATGGTGTATTACTTACCTGCTGAGTTTCGTGCTGTAGATGAGGAAGGAGAAGTGGCTCAGCTGGATTTTGGTCCTAAAAATGCAATATTCGAGAAGCCAAAAGAACCAGTAAAGCATCTGAAACCGTTATATCTCAGAGGTCATATCAATGGGTCTCCGCTCACTCGGATGCTTGTGGATGGAGGTGCTGTGGTAAATCTTATGCCCTATTCGGTCTTCAAGAAATTGGGTTTGCCTGATGAAGAATTAATCAAGACCAATATGGTGCTCAACGGGTTTGAAGGCAAAGAGAAAACTGAAGCCAAAGGTGTAATGTATGTGGAGCTTACAATGGAAGCAAAACTTTGGCCAACGCATTCTTTGTCGCCGAGGTGCAAGGTAACTACAACGTTATACTAGGCCGTGATTGGGTTCATGCAAACCAGTCGTGCCATCCACTATGCACCAGTTTTTGATTCAAGGGTTGATGATGAAGTGGAAGTCATTCATGCGGATAACTTCGGCTTGTGTTGCTTTGGCGATGCATCGGTGGATTGGCAACATCCCAATGCTACTTGCTTGACGGGCGTGACTTATCGAGTTTGATTTTCTCGGTCGACCAAGAATGGTTTTGTGCCCGTGTCTTTAAAGCCGATCAATGCAATCGGCTCCAAGGTATGATAGGTTTAAATGGATTCTAATTCGAGTGGTTACAAAACGTCTTGCAAAATATCGGTCCAGCGAGAACGATATGTATGAGTCTATTGAGGAGTTGGATGACATGGATAAACTTGGACAAGGTTTTACATCGGCCGATCCGTTAGAAGAAGTAGATATCGGAGACGGATCGATCGATCGACCGACATTTATAAACAAAAATTTGAAAGCCGATTGTAAAGCTAAATTAATTGAGCTATTGAAAGAATATGTTTGTTGCTTTGCATGGGAATATCATGAGATGCGAGGTTGAGCCGAGAGCTAGTGGAGCATCGATTGCCTATAAAGGCGGTTTTAGACCTTATAAGCGATCGGCGAAAGTTTAATCCAAAACATATGACCGGATCAAGGAAGAGATCGGTCGATCGCTTGAAGCTAAATTCATTCGACCTTGCGGGTATGCCGAGTGGACTTCTAACATTGTCCCAAAGAGAAGAAGGATCCGCAAGTTGAGGGTGTGCATTGACTTGAGAGATGTGAATAGGGCTACACCCAAAGATGAGTATCCCATGCCAATAGCCGATATGCTTATTAATGATGCTTCGGACATAAGGTTATTAGCTTTCTAGATGGTAATGCGGATACAATCAAATTTTTATGGCGAAGAAGACATGTACAAAACAGCTTTCCGATGTCCCGGTTTCCTTGGTTTATTCGAGTGGACGGTGATGACATTCGGATTGAAAATGTCAGGCCACATATCGAGGGCTATGAATTTGATTTTCATGATTTACTCGGTGTCATACTTGAAGTTTATATTGATGATATTGTTGTCAAATCGGATGCTTTTGAATCTCACTTGGCCGATTTGCATTTAGCTTTTGAAAGGATGAAAAGTATGGATGAAGATGAATCCTTTGAAGTGTGCATTCGGCGTGTCACCGGCAAATTTTGGGTTTCATTATTCATGAAGATGGCATCAAATCGATCCCAAAAGATAGAGGCCATACAGAAAGTGGAGGCTCCAACATGCAAGAGAGATATGCAAAAGTTCCTTGGCAAGGTCAATTATTTGAGAAGGTTCATAGCTAATCTGTCGGGGAAAGTTGATGCATTTACTCCTATCCTTCGTTAAAGAATGATGTTGATTTCACTTGGGGGCAAAACAGCAAGAAGCCTTTGATATGATCAAGAATTATTTGTGCACTCCTCCGGTGATGAAAGCACCCAAGCATAGAGAACCTTTTAAACTTTATATCGCAGCAGAGGAAGGTGTTATTGGTGCTGTTTTAACTCAAGATACCGAAGGAAAAGAGCATGCCATTACATATTTGAGTAGACGTTTATTGGACGCCGAGACAAGGTATACATTTATTGAAAAACTATGTCTATGCTTATATTACGCTTGCACAAAATTGAGACATTACCTAGTGCCAAGTGCTTGTGTAGTAGCTTGTCAAACCGATGTCATTAAGTACATGTTGCATAGGCCAATTCTTAGTGGTAGAATTGGCAAGTGGGCTTATGCTTTGATTGAGTATGATTTGGCTTATGAATCTCTAAAATCCATGAAAGGCCAAATTGTTGCTAATTTCATTGTTGAACATCGGATTGATGACAAGCATGATGTTGATATGAACCTTGTTTCATTAGTGCCATGGAGATTATACTTTGATGGTTCAGTTTGTAGCAATGGCCAAGGTGTTGGTATTGTTTATATATCTCCTCGTGGTGCTGTTTTTGAAGCCTCATGCCGCTTAGAATATTTTTGCACAAACAATCAAGCCGAATATGAAGCATTGTTATTCGGTCTAGAGATGTTACTTGCTATAGGTGTTACACATATTGAGGCTTACGGTGATTCGTTACTAGTGGTGCAGCAAATATCCAAAGTCTTTCAGTGTTTGGACGAATCACTTAATGTTTATCTTGATAGATGTCTAGATATAATTTCTACTTTGGATTGTTTTAGCATTGCACATATATCTAGACATGACAACTGGAAAGCAAATGAGTTGGCACAGCAAGCATCTGGGTATCATGTTGATCATGGCATGTTTCATATCTCTCAAAGACCGATGTCTTGTCTTACCAGTATAGAAGAGGCCGAACCAGAACCTACTGATTCGGTCATTAACAAAAAATCTAGTGCAGATGACAATTCCGACTGGAGGAAGCCCATTGTTGCTTACTTGCTCAATCCGAGTGAAAGGGTGGACAGGGCTGTTCGGCGTATGGCTTTTAAATATGCCATAAGGGATGATGACCTTTATCGCCGAACAGTTGATGATGTTCTTTTAAAATGCTTGGATGAGGACCAAGCAAGAGTTGCTATGGGAGAGGTACATGAGGGCATTTGTGGTACTCACCAGTCGGCTCCCAAGATGAAATGGTTATTGCGACGTGCTGGGTTTTATTGGCCGACTATGATTAATGATTGCTTCAGATATTATAAAGGGTGTGAAGCTTGTCAAAAGTTTGGTGATATTCAATTGGCTCCTGCTGCTATGTTACATCCTATTATCAAACCGTGGCCTTTCAGAGGTTGGGGTTTAGATTTCATTGGACAAATTCACCCGTCTTCTTCAAAAGGGCATCGGTTCGTGTTGGTGGCAACTGATTATTTCACTAAATGGTCTGAAGCAGTACCTCTCAAGAACATGACACATACGGAGGTAATTCGATTCATAACCGAACACATTATTCATAGATTCGGTATTCCTCAAACGTTAACTACAGATCAAGGTTCATCTTTTATGTCACACCAAGTCAGAGAGTTTGCCGAATCTTATAATATAAAGTTGCTCAATTCCTCTCCATATTATGCCCAAGCTAATGGACAAGCTGAGTCTAGCAATAAAATTCTAATCAAGCTCATCAAGAAGAAGATTGAGGATAATCCGAGGAGATGGCATGAGTTGTTGTCTGAGGCTTTATGGGCACACAGAATTTCAAGACATGGTGCTACGAAGGTGACTCCATATGAGCTAGTATATGGTCAGGAGGCTGTTTTATCAGTGGAGGTAAATTTGAATGCTTTGAGAATAGCCAAACAAAATGATTTATCGGCAGTAGACTTTTATAACTTAATGATGGACAATATTGATGAGGTTGCCGATAAACGTTTGGTTGCTTTGGAGTCCATAGAGAAAGATAAGTTGAGGGTAGCAAGAGCTTACAATAAGAAAGTCAAGTTGAAAAATTTTCAAGTTGGTGATCTCGTTTGGAAAGTGATTCTGCCGATTGGTTCAAGAGATAGAAGATTAGGAAGTGGTCTCCAAGTTGGGAAGGTCCTTTTAGGATTACAAGAGTTGTTCCTGGAAATTCATATTTGGTAGAATCAATACAAGGAGCATTGTTACCCCGAGCTCTCAATGGAAAATATTTGAAGAAGTACCACCCGAGTGTGTGGCAGGAAGCTTGAGTAGACAATGGCCGATATACGATTATCGCCCTTAGCACAAACATGGCCGATACGTAATTATCGCCCTGAGGAAAATAAATGGCCGATGGAGTGTTGACATCGTCCTTAGAACAAACACCGTGCATATTATTTTTCGCATGCTAGCTTTGCCGAAAAACAGGGGGCATGTGTTGACATCGGATTTTGGCAAGGTACAAAAGGCAAGTAAGATGGCCTCAAGTAAAAGAGTTTTCGCATGCAAAGTTTCAGGTCGCCGAGTGGAATAAATTTGATGTTTAACTTATCGCCATTCGACCTTATCTCGGTGGCGAGTTGCACTCGAGTGACAAAGTTCAAACATTCCGAGTGGTTTTCGGCCAATCTTGCCTTCAAAACGACCTCGGATGAAGGAGTATTCTAAAGGAATTGTCTTCGTCTCGTCGAGGCGATCGATTTTGATATATAAATCATCTCAATCCGAGTTCATATGCAAAAGTTAGAGGCAATACACTGCAGGCCGAAGCTGAGTGGAAATCTGGCGCAAAGTACCAGACGCCATGTCTGATGGGTCGCGCGAGCAATTAGGCCCTTAAGAAGTCCTTGAATCGAAAAACCTTCAACACGAAAAAGTTTCGTCTCGTCGAGCCGATCGATTTTCATATATAATTCGTCTCAATCCGAGGTCGTATGTAACCTGGAGAGGCAAATCAAGATCAGGCTATGTTTTTGGTCGAGTGAAAGCTTACCATCCGAGTGAAAACTCACGGTCGAGTGAAAACCTACCGATCGAGTCACGGTCGAGTGAAAATCTACCGATCGAGTCACCGGTCGGTGAAAATCTACCGATCGGTCCAAGGTCGAGTGGAAACCTACCGATCGAATCACCGGTCGAGTGAAAATTTACCGATCGAGTCCAAGGTCGAGTGAAAACCTACCGATCGAGTAAAGGTCGAGTGGAAACCTACCGATCGAGTAAAGGTCGAGTGAAAACCTACCGATCGAGTAAAAGGTCGAGTGAAAACCTACCGATTGATTATCTTCCGGTGAAAATATAGTCATCCGAAAGTGAAAGACTCTAAAATCCAAGTGGATGAGCTCAAATCCGAGTGAAACTGAACATGTGCCCAAAAGTTTATCAAGAAGATCTCGGATGAAAAAGTGTTCAATACAGAAGTTGTGCGTATCGTCAAGACGGTAAACTTTGCTTTTGGAGTCATCGTCATCAGAGGTAGTATATGGCCTGCAAATTCATTACAAGACTCGGATGATTCAGTCTACCGCAAGACCGAGTCCGACTGGAAGGTAAAGATGACCTCGAAAAGTGTTCAAGATGGCCTTATTTGAAAAAGTGATCAACATGAGAGTTGTTCATATCGTCGAGGCGCACAAGTTTGGTATTTGGGCCATCTTGATCGGAGGTCATATGGAGGCTCGGTGGCCTGCACAAGGAGGAAGACAGAAGTTGGGCCAGATTCAGACTGAATCCGAGTTGGAATAGAACTAGGACTCTAGGACGTGAATTGATGTAATTTTTCTTGTAAGGAAAGCCTAGATGAATCCTTTACTTGTACGGGAAGTCCAGCCGCCTCTTATATATGTTGGGGTGACGGCCGATTGAACAACACACAATCGAACAAATCAATATACTACTTTTTCCTGTCTACTTTTTATCTCTCCACCGTTTTTCTCTCTCGTTCTTCGCTGTTCTTCGTGTTTGAGAGCTGCGAATCCCGAGGCTCTAGGGGCGGCGAATCGACCTAGGGCAGCCCATAGCCGCCGCAATCCTGACGGGGGTCCCTCCCGGTCTTGTGGGTTTCGGTCTCACAAAAGCACCCGCCGACTGTCTTGCGTATCGCGCTGTCGGTCGGGTCTCCTTCGACGTGAGCTGCGGTGCATCACCCCCGGCGTCGAGGGTACACGTGACGTGTTCGTGTGTCAACAAAATTTAAGTTCAATTAATCATATTACTTAAGAACTCCCACTTACACAGACATCTCTCTAGTCATCTAAGTGATCACGTGATCCAAATCAACTAAACTATAACCGATCATCACGTGACATGGAGTAGTTTTCAATGGTGAACATCTCATGTTGATCATATCTACTATATGATTCACGCTCGACCTTTCGGTCTCCGTGCTCCGAGGCCACATCTGCATATGCTAGGCTCGTCAAGTTTAACATGAGTATTCCGTGTGTGCAAAACTGGCTTGCACCCGTTGTAGATGGACGTAGAGCTTATCACACCCGATCATCACGTGGTGTCTGGGCACGACGAACT
This sequence comes from Aegilops speltoides, assembly GCA_021437245.1. Classification (NCBI taxonomy): domain Eukaryota; kingdom Viridiplantae; phylum Streptophyta; class Magnoliopsida; order Poales; family Poaceae; genus Aegilops; species Aegilops speltoides. The sequence continues at coordinate 416,311,151 of CM038141.1, read as the reverse complement.
TTGGCAACGGTGCATACTCAGGGAGAACACTTCTTGATAATTAGTGAGAGATCATCTTAAAATGCTACCGTCAATCAAAGCAAGAATGAGATGTATAATAGATAAACATCATATGCAATCAAAATGTGTGACATGATATGGCCATGATCATCTTGCGCCTTTGATCTCCATCTCCAAAGTACTGTCATGATCTCTATCGTCACCGGCACGACACCATGATCTTCATCATCTTGATCTATATCAATGTGTCATCACATGGTTGTCTCACCAACTATTGCTCTTGCAACTATTGCTATCGTATAGCGATAAAGTAAAGCAATTATTTGGCACTTGCATCTTATGCAACAAAGAGACATCCATAGGGCTTCTGCCAGTTGCCGATAACTCCAACAAAACATGATCATCTCATACAACAACTTATATCTTATCACGTCTTGACCATATCACATCACAACATGCCCTGCAAAAACAAGTTAGACGTCCTCTACTTTGTTGTTGCAAATTTTACATGGCTGCTACGGGCTGAGCAAGAACCGTTCTTACCTACGCATCAAAACCACAACGATAGTTCGTCAAGTTAGTGCTCTTTTAACCTTCGCGAGGACCGGGCGTAGCCACACTCGGTTCAACTAAAGTTGGAGAAACTGACACCCGCGAGCCACCTATGTGCAAAGCACGTCGGTAGAACCAGTCTCGCGTAAGCGTACGCGTAATGTCGGTCCGGGCCGCTTCATCCAACAATACCGCCGAACCAAAGTATGACATGCTGGTAAGCAGTATGACTTGTATCGCCCACAACTCACTTGTGTTCTACTTGTGCATATAACATCAACGCATAAAACCTGGCTCGGATGCCACTGTTGGGGAACGTAGTAATTTCAAAAAATTTCCTATGCACACGCAAGATCATGGTGATGCATAGCAACGAGAGGGGAGAGTGTTGTCTATGTACCCTCGTAGACCGAAGCGGAAGCGTTGGCGCAACGTAGAGGAAGTAGTCGTCGTCCTCCGGTTCAACCGATCCAAGCACCGTTACTCGGCACCTCCGAGTTCTTGACACACGTACAGCTCGATGACGCACCCCGAACTCCGATCCAGCAGAGGCACGGGGAGGAGTTCCGTCAGCACGACGGCGTGGTGACGATCTTGATGTTCAACCGTCGCAGGGCTTCGCCTAAGCACCGCTACAATATGACCGAGGTGTAATATCGTGGAGGGGGGCACCGCACACGGCTAAGGAACGATCACGAAGATCAACTTGTGTGTTCATGGGGTGCCCCCTACCCCCATATATAAAGGAGTGGAGGAGGGGAGGGCCGGCCCTCTTCTATGGCGTGCCCTAGGGGAGTCCTACTCCCATCGGGAGTAGGATTCCCCTTTCCTAGTCCAACTAGGAGTCCTTCCATGTATTAGGAGTAGGAGACAAGGAAGGGAAGAGAGAAGGAAGGAAGGAGGGTGCGGCCCTCCCCTAGTCCAATTCGGACTAGGCCATGGGGGCGCGGCCTGCCCTAGGCAGCCCTCTCTCTTTCCCTTGGGGCCCAATAAGGCCCAATACTTCTCCCGGCGAATTCCGTAACTCTCCGGTACTCGAAAAATACCGAATCACTCGGAACCTTTCCGAACTCCGAATATAGTCGTCCAATATATCGATCTTTACGTCTCGACCATTTCGAGACTCCTCGTCATGTCCCCGATCTCATACGGGACTCGAACTCCTTCGGTACATCAAAACTCATAAACTCATAATATAAGCATCATCGAAACCTTAAGCGTGCAGACCCTACGGTTCGAGAACAATGTAGACATGACCGAGACACGTCTCCGGTCAATAACCAATAGCGAGACCTGGATGCCCATATTGGTTCCTACATATTCTACGAAGATCTTTATCGGTCAGACCGCATAACAACATACGTTGTTGCCTTTGTCATCGATATGTTACTTGCCCGAGATTCGATCGTCGGTATCCAATACCTAGTTCAATCTCGTTACCGGCAAGTCTCTTTACTCGTTCCGTAATACATCATCTCACAACTAACTCATTAGTTGCAATGCTTGCAAGGCTTAAGTGATGTGCATTACCGAGAGGGCCCAGAGATACCTCTCCGACATTCGGAGTGACAAATCCTAATCTCGAAATACGCCAACCCAACAAGTACCTTTGGAGACACCTGTAGAGCACCTTTATCATCACCCAGTTACGTTGTGATGTTTGGTAGCACACAAAGTGCTCCTCTGGTAAACAGGAGTTGCATAATCTCATAGTCATAGGAACATGTATAAGTCATGAAGAAAGCAATAGCAACATACTAAACGATCGGGTGCTAAGCTAACGGAATGGGTCATGTCAATCAGATCATTCAACTAATGATGTGATCCCGTTAATCAAATAACAACTCTTTGTCCATGGTTAGGAAACATAATCATCTTTGATTAACAAGCTAGTCAAGTAGAGGCATACTAGCGACACTCTGTTTGTCTATATATTCACACATGTATTATGTTTCCGGTTAATACAATTCTAGCATGAATAATAAACATTTATCATGATATAAGGAAATAAATAATAACTTTATTATTGCCTCTTGGGCATATTTCCTTCACGAAGTCATACATAGTCTCAGAGATGATACAACTTTAGGTTCAAGAGAAATTCTAAAAATCATCACACCTATATAACGCCGCATCTCGGTGGCGGGCTACTAATGTTCGTCATTATTTAAACAAAAGGCATTGCAACCGACACCAGAGCATCGTTAGCATATCCTCTATAATTTAACACCCCCCATCTGATATAAGACTATTTTTAGGGATTAAACTTTCCATCATCTATCATATCCCAAACTTTTCTTTTTGCCAATTCATTGAAATGCTTGCGCACACAGTTCAAACAAATGCACCACATTTCAATACAAACATAAACAATTCAAATATACCACATCATAATTCAACTAAGAGGACAACTAAACGTCATCCAATCCAACAAACAACTAAAACGTGATCATAATTTGTGCTAAAAGACGCTGAATGAACATGGGAATGTCATCGAGGCTGAGTGTGTTGCTTGTTTAATTTTCTCATCATCTCTTGGCTATAAGGCATGGGCATGGCAATGTCGCCAAGGCCGAGCGTGTGGCTTGCATTCAGTTATTCCATAAAAACATCTGCATCATCACTCAATCGCTCACTGCACTAGCAAAGGAAAACCTTAACAATTAGGATCACATCATGCATCATTCATTTGAGAAATTGCAAAAAAAATCCTACGGGCATTTCGTCGAGCGTGTCGGCCTTACTCCTTGTCTTGTCTGAATCCGGCTCCTCTTCAGCCCTCGGAGGTTGAATGGGTGGTGGCTCGGCTGCACGAGGCCGAGGGGAAGGCGTCAGTGCGAGCGCCATCTTCTTCTTTACCGGCACCGCCTTGATGTCTGTTGCCTTGGTCGAAGGCTGATGCTCCTGTTTGCTGGTCTGCTAGACCAAGGACGTTCAGGTGATGGTGCCAGAGCGAGCCGCGACCGTTGTTGGCGACGGAGATCACATGATGATGTTTTCGCATTGGTGTTGTCTTTTAGGTGCTTGGGGGCGCCTAATTAGCCGCCGGACTGGCGTCGATGATGGCACCCCACGGTGCGGCGAGCGGGGAGTGTGCATCCCTGGGGGCATCGGACCGAACGGCCGGAGGCGAGGAGAGCGGCGGCGGCCGCATCGGGTCAGGTGAGAACGACGAGGTCAAGTGGGAAGTGGTGTGGCACATCCCTATTTTTTTTAACTAAGAATAATCCACTCCATGACAAATTAGCTTTTGCGGGATCTGGTAGAGATGCTCTTAAAATAATAAAACCACAAATGACTTGACCATAAACAGGGAACCTATCTCAAGAAATAAGCGTGCAAAAACCACACACAAGAACAACAAAAAAGACACACACAACTTGAAAATGATGTGTCACTCAACCACCGAGGCAATAAATGACCAATGTAGAGGGGAAAAGAATGTGTATTACATAACATGCATCCATTGGAAGAAGATGACCTCTACTTCGGAGAGGTCAGATGTCGTCACAGTATCATCCCCACCACCGAAGAGGACCCCCATTTTGGTCAAATGGAGGTACTCATCTGAGAGCCTAGATATGAACTGACGATTGTAACAACAATAAAACCAAACGTCAGCGAGCTCGCCGCCGATAAGTGGGACAACGTCGTGTACCCTTCCATTTGGATATCCACGTTCGCAGATGTGTGCAGGCACTTTGCTTCCAGACTCTGATCAGGACACACATGGGAGGTCACTCTCCCTCTACAGCTTTGCATTCCTAGTCTCTGATGTGTCCGAAATTCCGAATATGTGTTTTCTCAACACTTGCCGAGTAAGGGGAATTGTTGTTCTTGTTACAATACAATTTGGTGACAAAACATTGCAGTTTAGTTCTCCCTGTACTTTGGACGATAATGCTAAGAATCATCTCTGATGTGCGTGTTCTTTCTTGAGAGAAGTCCATATTACACCCCTCAACGCTAGCCCTAGTCTAATATACACCCCCCAACTACAATACCGTCTACTTTACACCCCCAACTCTCAAAACTGACCAGAATTGAACCCACCACTCACCGTTGACCGGTTTTGACCCGTTAACTGGGTGAATAGTATTCAAAAAACAATCTAAAAATAATTTCGTTTTTTCAACGGGTGAACTGTAAATTCAAAAAAAAACTAGTAAGATGCCCGTGCGTTGCACGGAATAACTCTGCATGTGTTCAGATTGACGTATGTCCGATCATCCCATGTGTAATAAATATCAATATGCTTTTGCAAATATTCAGTTATGTTCCCGAGCTTACATGCATTCAAATGAATAGTAAATTTAAACAAAATATTTTTCTTTTTCTTTTTTGCAAACATGTTGATCGAGTATTCTACTTGCATGCAAAATGTCTCAAAAGAACCAACATTAATGGTGTTTTGCAAAACATAAGCTTTAAAGATTGTTTTTGGGTATTGGTTTAGAATATTTTTCTAGATCATCATGAATGTTGTTTTTCACAAAAATGTTGCGTTTTTCGCGTGCACCTAGTGTTTTCCTAGGCCATTATTTGAGCTCAGGAGCCAAGTTCATGTCTCGTCTTCCTATTTCAGCAAGCGCCCAATCAAAAATTGGGAGAACCTAGAATTATAACCCTAATAATGAATGCAAATCATAGGGGCAGGGTGTGCGTGTATGCGCTCATAGGGGTGTATGCGCGTAAAATAGTTAATGCATGTGCGTTGCTGCGGGAGTAACCAAAAACACCGGTCAAACAATTAATCTAATTAAAAAATGTGTGTTAAACATAACATCTTTACATTCATAGCTACATATATTGATTATCTTTTCTTTTATTCTCGTTGAGAGTCGCCGTGTCTCCTTAATCATAATATCGTACTGAAGAACACTATCTTCTGAACTCAAAGCAATTGAAAGCACACCTTCAAGCATAACCCCACACGACCTTCAAGCATATCCTTACTGTGAATTTTCAAAAAAAAAAAAACAGAACAAATCCATGCTGTACATCGCTACCGTTGTTCGGCAACATGCCTGCTACTGCCTTCTTCTCCAATCTCACCTTCACTAGCGATCATCAAACATGTCACAAAAATTACTGGTCAGGAAAGAGGTAAAACCAAAGTTAACATTACACCAACAACACTCCTTTTATAATTGGTATGTCTTAAAACAGTTTCAAAAATTCCCTGCAAAATATAACAGTTTCAAAAAATGAGACTGAATCATATGCTTATCAGACATATGCTGAGTTCAGTCTCAACTGACTGGCTACTGGCTTTTCAGCTTCAGCGGGCAAGATACACAAAGTTGATGCATGAACAGATATAAAAACAAAAGGAATAAGCTAATATTACATATTGAATCGCCGCAATACCTGAGAAAGCTAAGCAGAACCATCACATTCTCTAGATGGAGAAGTGTTTGCACCACAAAATCAAAAAGTTGATGCAACAAAATCTTCTCCAAATTATGGATTTTTGAATATGACAACAAGAAAAATATACATGTTTGGCTGTTTCAGCTAGCTCTTTCCCAAGCAACATCATATATCTGCTTTGTAATAACTAGCGGTTGGGTGGCGCGCCGCCTGAAAGGAATTTTGAGCGGTGCCAGCTTGTAGGCGCCCCTTTAATTGCTTTTGATGCTCCTAACATGTACGTGAACATTAGTATATTTTAGTTCGGCTGATTGATTATAGTCAGTGATGGCAGTTCATATATGCTACTAAAATGACAATTGGACTGCTAATTATATCATATCCATTAATGCAGAAATAAAGAAAAAAAATATTTATTACAAGTAGAGGAACATCTATTCAGCGCACAACCATGAACAAACTGGTGGCATAGTTTCTACTCCCTCCGTTCCGAAATAATTGTCTTTCTAGATATTTCAACAAGTGACTACATGCGGAGCAAAATGAGTGAATCTACACTCTAAAACATGTCTACATACATCCGTATGTTGTAGTCCATTTGAGATGGCTAGAAAGACAATTATTTCGGAACGGAGGGAGTATGACATAAAATTGATCATGTTGGCCACATTTGTAGCAGGAAGAGTGTCCATTCATAAAGCAGACCAAGCCTTCCTTCTCCCTTTTCTGGAATACCTCCTTCTCCTTTGATATCCTTTCTTTGATCTCTTCAATGCTTGTCTTGTAAATGAAATGAGCTGTCATCCCAAGTAAACTATACTATGTGACTTGTAAGTTTTAACAAGTTGAAATGAGCTGTTATAAACCAAGAAAAGGTTTGCTGAACTTCCAGAAAGAACGTATTCATGCATTTATATAGTGCAAAAGAGAACCCCTTCTGCAATTGCAAATCCTAACCAGCCTATCCATAGCGTGTTATCGCAATTTTTTAGAAGAGTGAACACTATTTTTGGAATCCAGAAATTCCACAACAGAATCTCAAGGCAAAGGAAAAAGTTCATACTTGTCTAAGATAATGCGTCCGGTGTTTGTTCTTCGACAAACTGATCTATGACCCATACAAACTCACACAGATGGCTACATGTGTTGGATATTTGTATCTAAACACTATGTGGGTAAGTTGCGCTATTAGTTAGGCTACTGTACTTGTTATTGCCTTTCGACGCTGTGGGTACGGCATGTTACTGAACTTATTTTAGCGAGAAAACATGCAGTACAGATGAGTGACATGTCCATGTTGCTGTTTTAAAATATAAGACACGGCAATAGAATTGCAGTAGGAAGAGTGCACATTCAAAAACCAGAGCACACCTATGGGTTTTATAGATATTAATAGGATGTATAAATAGAGAAGCAGCAGTTTTACAGGGTAGATGACTGGTCACAGAGACACGACAAGTGGTTCAAACTAAGGGATAGCAGTCACTTATTTATAGTGCATATTTTCTCTAACATGGGAATATGCTAAGAATACAGATTAACCCTGAAACAAATTGATGGTTAACTTAAGTGAAGCTAGGTCCTATTTTTCTGAACCAAACATCAAGTAAACAGTAGCAGTCACTCATAAATTATTTAACTAAGATCTGTTATGGTATCCCCTAGTCCAAGGTTGTACCTGATGTTGATGGGGATCGAATTTAGTAGTGTAGCTCCTTGTATATTTTTTCCTCGCCGGCATCGATCTAGACAACGGGTGGCGATGGTCTCTGTCTTGGCTTGCCTGTCCTGGGTGCCCATGGCAAAGAAGATGCCCGCGGGATTGGCAGAGATGCTCTGCTACTGCCAGAGGCCACCGTTGGAGTCGAATAAGGCCTTTATCTGCGCCGCCATCATGCCAAACTGTGTCAAGAAGCAGAGCAGGATGCCAGCTTGCTCGCCGTGATGACGGGGTGGTCAACTTTGTTTCTTTGTTGCTGAAAGTATTTGCCGAGGTCTTCCCATGTAGCTTTTCGATTTTCCAACTACCTGAAACTTCCAATCCGTTTCCAACATCAAATCAGAGATAAACTGGAATCACCGGACTGCCAACTATAACAATCAGTGAAATGGGAATTTTCTGTTGTTCCTCTTGGAAGCAGGATAAAGCACCACCGTGCAAATATTTCATATAGTTGCAAAATGCTCTGTTTGGATGAACTTTGTTGCTCAAATGAGTTTCAAAATATATGTCAATCAAGAAAAAAATTGTACTCCTGCATAAGTATCAGTCTGTTAAATAAAATGAATTAGATATTTCGACATCATGGAGCATTTATATTTTCTTTTACCATCTCATGATTGTTTAGGTATCCAAGAGACTCCAGATTTCCATACTCAATACTATGATTGTTTTTCAGACATCAGACTTACATTTGGCAACTTGATTTTAACGCCAGCTAAGTTTACATCCTCAAAAGACAACATAAGTACATTCAAGTTTGAAATTCCCAAAATAAAGGACGGCTAATCAAGGTCATCATCAAAAACAAGGAAGAAATAGAAATACCTTATTCCATGTCACAGTATCACTCTCAGTAGAGAAATGAGACACTATCTTCTTAACAAAATTACTATTTTCACTTGGAAGCAGCAGAGTACATTTGTTCGTAAGAGTGAAATGTCACTCACAAATATATAGTTGATACTTCTAATAACATTTTTTTAGCAGTTCTTACACAAAAAAATACCTAAACACCAAAGGAAGATGAACAAATACATGAAGACTAAAAATCCACCATCACTAACATTCATAGTTGTACAACGCCTCACATTTAGATTAGTCAAGTACTGTCAACCTAAAATTTTAGGGAGTGTGCATATTTTTTCTAAATGATTTGAGTGCTCATAGATCCAAGCAAAACACTCACCAAAACATTGTTTTCACATCTCCAGCATCATCCTTCTTTAAACGTTCTTACCCATAATCCGCTGGTGACCTGTAAGCAAAGCAAGAAATCGATCAGCAACCCAGCACATGCCGGTGACACGTTCTGGCCGGCGTTCGACCCAGCATGGCAAAACGCGTCTTGTCGCTTTGCCTCCTCTCGATATCATTGCGATCAAAATTACACCCTGAAGATTATCTGTGTCAGCAATTCATTCAAGGTTCAAATATTTAGCAGAGCTCATATTACAAGGGTAGCTCTGTCTAAATAATTGAGCCATGCAAATATTAAAATGATCGGAAAAGGGAAGTGTAGGACAAGAACAATGTAGCCTATAACAGACTCTACGAACATCCATAAATCAGCAAATACAACATGATACGAACAACCTGAATATTTCTAGAAGATATTTATGAGTTTAAAAAGGTACAACACTTACATTAGAACTGATGTGCTCCCCAATAAAAGTGTCAGGTTCAAGTGGCCAAACTTTTGGCAAAGCACCAACACCATTTCAGGCTGAACGTTATGCACCTAAACAAAAAGAGCCGACTCAGTTCCATGCATATCATGTGATTCCTTATCTGTGCTTTGTTCTCCAAAGATCATCTAAAAGAAGTAAAAATTAAACGAAGATGTAAAACAAGGACCAACAACAACAACAACAGGAACATGATGGTTCAGCTCTGCACATACTGTTCCAAGAGTCATCTCGACGATAACGAGATCTGAATCTCCCAGCTTCTTGTACTGCAACTTCGTTGGTTCTGGCTGCGGACGCGTCTCGGGTGCCATCTTTGGGTATGTTGGGCACTCAACCTTGGTAAGGTATTTTCATACGATGAGGAAATTGCAGCGAACGTGGATAGCACCATTTGTCACATATACTGTTGTCGAATTTTTGTTGTTGCATATATACTGAAACCCCTGTTCTTGCACATTCCAATAAACATATCAAGAAGCAAAAAAATCGATGTGTGAAATGATGAAAAAAAATATAATTACAAAAAGGATACCTTGAGCTCTCACGTATTGTTGCATCTTCATATTTCCGTTTCCTCTTCGAATTTGTATGCCCATTTTCTGGATTGTGGTTGGATGTTACATTTTTTCAGGCTGATGAGCACAATGCACCTCTTATTAGAACCAACTACTTATTCCTACAAGATGACCTGTACCTTATCATGCTTCTCAAATGATCACGTTCTTCTTGACTGCAGTTTCTTCCTGTAGGTGACACATCATTCCACTTCTGAACTCTATGAATATATCCCTGAACAAACATTTACTCTGTCAATAAAGAGCTAGCGTTGGTAGGAATTGTAAGACAGGATTCTGCACTGACCTTTTAATCGGATATCCAAGTCTGCAATGTAATGAAGAGTTAAGTTAATAAATTCCTGCAAGTATCACATAGCATCACTACTAAGACCTCAAAACTCATCGGAAAAAGCAGCACAATAGAGAATGCCACATGATCTCAATTGATTATGGCTTCAGATAAGGTGAGTAACAGTGCGGTCACAAGGGACTCTGAATCCAAGCAGACTGTACTGCTGAATCCAAGCAGGCTAGGTACCTGATTTGCAGAGCTGCTCGGAGACCTTGACTAGATCAGATCCCTCCACCAAGCCCACGGTCGCATTCTGCTGCCACATGAAAAACCAGAGAATAGAGCAAGCAATTCTTGCTTGATTATCATGTGGACAAGGGAATCGACAAGAGGAACAGAAGAACGAGAGGGTCACATTTGGGACTCACCTCGCGCAGGTGCATCATGAACTTGAGCATCTCCAGCATCATATCCTTGCGAGCGAGGAAACTGAATCAGCGAACCAAGCCCACCAAATCGAGATGAACAGAGATAGAACTTATTTCAGCAGCATAAACAAATGCGTACTAATATTCCTGCAACTGCAATCTTTGGGAGCCTAACATGGTATGCTACTACTGCTAGTGCAGACCAAGCTCATTCATTTAGCCATCCATTCAGTCTGTTGTCCACCACAACTAAGAAATTTTTTAACCTGAACCTTTTGCAGGACAATGGCCAATTGATCAAAGGATCTCCGTGTCATCGCAGAGCACAAAAGTATGAATTCTGCACTGTTTGGAGATTACCCAATGATCTCTTTCTTGCCGGATCTAGCACCATCAAGCCCATCCTGTGTTGGCATTTGAAACAATCCAGATAAGCAACACCCAAACGCCGCAAATAAAAATTTAGGAACTGCCGTAGAAGAACGGCTTGCTTCTAACTGCAGTGTTATGTGTACAATTATTTTCTTATAAATAAAAAGCCCACAAAATTACAATATCATTCATATATCACAAGTCTAGTGCAAATTCTTGGAGATGATATGACTGCATCGCTACTAGTCTTGAAACAAAATTGTACAGGAACACTTCAAACTAAGTAGTTTCAGCATCAATATTGCTGCACAAGAATCATAGCGCTGAAGCTCACCTCCCCACTTCTCAGGGTCCAAAATCCAAGCACAATACGATTCATTTAGTTTGCCAGGAAATGCTTCACTGTACTTTTCATAATCACTTGCAACTGCTGCTGCTGTGACCTTCAAGCAAACCAGGAATAAAAAGTAGCAGCATCAGCACTGTAAGTTTAGAAAGACAAGCAAAAATGAGATAACAGGTTCTAGCTATTAGGAACATCATGGTGTACAAAATAATGTTTTATTGTTTCATTTATCTGACCTACGCTAAAGTCATCTTCAATTGTGTTGGCTTTTATTTTCTACAGATAGATTGTACGAAGACAGAACACATCTAGTTTGTCACTGTCATCTACTCCAGCTCGGCGCTCACCTCCTTCGTGGTCGTGGAGTAGCTCCTCGTCGCTGACCTCAGTGCCGCCGGAGGAGGGTCTGCTTCAGCTGTCCCAGCACCTGCACGGTTTGGAACACGCGCACGGATCAGAGATAAAACCAGCAGGCATGGGCGAAAGGAAAACAACTCAGAGAAGCGCATGTACACATCCGGATATGCTCGCGGACACAGGGAAGGGAAAGGGAGGTGAGGCAAGAAGAGGAAATCAGGAGAGAGAGTCGGACTTCTGGACCACGCCCTTGACGAGCACGTGCCCGTCAGCCGCGACGACGAGCCAGAGGCGTTGCGGCGTGGATCATGGAGCGACGACGCCTGGCCTGGCCTAACTAAGAGCGGCAACGAACGAGAAGAGGCAAGAGCGAGGGGATGGGGTGCGGCGGCGCCACGGCGGCAACCCTAGGCAGGAGGAAGAGGGGAAAAGGCCGCTGCCCATGTGAGGATTGAGGAACAATATTTTTCTTTTTTTTTTATCTCTCCCTTCGGGATGACATGGCTAGCACGAGCGGCCGCGCTTTGCGCGACGCTTAAAGGGTTTAATTAATATCCATAGTTTTAAATAGCGCGCTAAGCATCTTAGCGGCGTCATCTTTTCAAATCTTATAGCGTCTTATAAGCGGAGCTATATATTATTTAAAATGTTTGTTCATTTGTTTGACAAAAGTCTCTTAGCAAAGACCTTTTATGCTTATAGCGTCTATAAGCGAATATAGCGGCTATTTAAAACAGTGTTAATATCACAAACTGTTAGTTTTAATGCAGCAAGCCAGCAACCTCCTAGCCTAGCAAAAACCTGAGCATTATTAAGTCGGATTACTAAATATATAGTTTGTATTATGGATCAAAATCAGGCGGATAGAGCATAAAATTAGATTCCCAACCATATTTGGATGCGATTGGAGAGCACATTCCAAGCCCACATCAACCGAATGAAATAGTAATACTACTGACGGAAAATAATGAACATTTAAGGGAGATAAGCTATGTAGAATCCGACCATGAATTTTCTTTTACCAAAGATCAGAGATACTGTTGATAAAACAATTCGAAGACACATATGTTTTCTTACAAAAATAACATGAACGGCGAAGCAAGTAGCCAAGTTTCCTTTCTGAATGTTCTCTACACAAACTTCAGACCTGTAGACGGGATGGGATGCATAGAAACTAAGCCTAGTAACACAGATTGAATATGTACATACACCAAACTGTACCTCCATGACAACCATCAAGATCAGATCAGGTCATCCCTGAGACGAAGTCCGGCTGGAGATAACAGAGGTTTGGTGCTCGTGGGTGACACTCCAGTTGCAGACGGTTAGGGGCCCTCGGGGGGCATGACCGCATGAGCAGAGCGTAGCCGACTTACAAGTGGAGGTTGGCGTCGGAGGAGACGGGGGACGCGGCGGAGGAGACATTGGGCTGCTGCGGCAGAGGAGGAGGCAAAAGAGGTGCCGGGTACTGACAGCACCAGCGGCGTACTTGGCTCCTCGCACTGAACCTTCGGTGAGCTGCAACAGCCACCTACTCCAAAAAGCAGGATTCGAGACCTTCAGGCGCAACGGCCGTAGGTAGTTTCCCGAGCGGAAGCACTCCCCGAGCCTCTCCAGCTTCAGATCCGGGCATGGAGCCACGCCGTCTCGGCCGAGACGACCAGACCAGTCACCTTCAACATCCCTCAAGAGGGAGGTGCCGTCATCACCGCAGGATGCCGAAACAACGAACGCCCATCCCCAAACAACACAACCAGGGCACCGAGTAGCTGGAGCACCAGAACCCTAGCACCCCGCCCGCACTGATCCGTGATCCGTCAGGGTGGACACGGTCCGGGCCGGTCCGGTCCTTGACCGAGCCACCCATTGGACCAGCCGCCGGCGGACCGAGCCGGACCGGACCGACCTGCCTCACGGTCCTGTTTGCACGGACCGGACCGGCGGCGCCGAAGCCCGGGCCGGACCGAGAGGACCGCCCATGGCAAGGTGGCGATGACCATGGCGGCGGCGTTGCAACATGGAGATGGTGGCCTGGTGGGCGTGAGCTTCTGGGCGGCGACCATGGATGCCAGAAGCGACGGGAGCGAGCCGTTGCGGCGACGAACAGCACACCGGCGATAGCAGCAACGCGCACGCCGTGGTCGTCCAACGTGCCCCCGGTGAAGTGATCGGGCACAAGTCTTTATTGTGTTTCCTTAGCGTTTTCTTGGCCGCATGCAAATATGGTAAGACGTGCATGGGCCATCAAATTTTTTGGTGCGAGACTTCCGTGATTAGTGGATCAGCCCTGACGTGGAGTTGAGTCTTAGTCGTGGGCGTAGTGGAAGGAGAAACCGGATCAATTCCGTGAATCGTGGGATGGCAGGAGAGACTTCTGTGAATCGACCCCGTCTTTCTTGTTCTTTCTGTTTCTGCAACGCTGCATGAAAGGAAAGGGAAACGGCAGAAAAACTCCCACGGTTTAACACGAAAAATACGACTGTCTCTTCTGCGTGGACCACATCGACGACCTTCTCGCCGCCGTGGTCGAACCGCCTCATCGCCACGTCCAGCTGCTCGTAGGTGTTCTGTCTAGCGTTGCCCACGCCGGATTTAGATCCAGCCGCTGGTTCACCTCGACGGAAGGCTGCCTGACGGAGAAACGGCCATGTACTTTTCGGTCCGACCGAGTTAACCGGGCTAAGACCGGACCGGACCGGCCGATTTTCGGGCCGAAATACACGGCTCGGACCGGCCATTTTTTCCAGCGAGCCAGGACCGATCGGTCCGGTCCCGAGCGGGCCACGAGCGGGCCGAAAAGCCCGCTCGGTACGTCCAGCCTGACTGATCCGCCAACGACGCCGGAGTTGACGCCCCTTGCACAAGGAGAGGACCGGAGGCACTTATTCTCGAACGGCAGTGCTGCCCTCGCCTCACCACTGCCGCCAAGAACCAAAATTCTAGAAAATCCTAGAACTATACAACCCAGCCAGGCAGAGATCCAGGTTCCCTGACTCCTCCCCGCGCCTGCAAAACGCACGGAGGCAACGGGGAACCACGGCCTCACCGGCGGGAGCCACCAGCCTCTACTTCGCCCCGTGTTGTTTTTTCTAGAGAAGGAAGGAGAGGGTTCGAGAGAGCGGTGCTTTCGGTCTGGAAGACTCGGCTTCTTTCGTGACAGAAGGAGAACAGTCAGACTTTTGACACACCACAGGGCGTTCGGGGAAGCCGTGTTTCAACCTCAGCCCTACGATCCAGATCAAACGGTGTAGATGACACAAAGGCAGACACACCATCATCACCAACTCGCATTTTTATAGGTGGACATTTGAGTGGTCTCTCAACAAAAAAATCGGCCTGAACAGTGCACGAACAATTAACTGTTTCACGGACATCACATTTGTCTTTTTTTCCTGAGAGCTACTCAGATGTCCGAACAAGCTAAAAATTGAAACGGACATCACACACTCAAAATCGTCCATGCAAAAATAATTAGGATTTATTTTTAAAAAATAAAAATATATTTTTAGAATGTTTATTTCAAACTTTTTTTTGAATTTACTGTTCTTCCAGTGAAAAAACGAAATTAATTTTTGATTTTTTATATTCTCCCATTTTTCTAAATCTACTTTTCACCCAGTCAGCAGGTCAAAACTGGTCAACTGGGTCAAAACAGGTCAACGGTGAGGGGAGGGTTCAATTCTGGCCGGTTTTGAGAGTGGGGGGTGTAAAGGGGGGTGTATATTAGACTAGGGCTAGAGTTGAGGGGTGTAGTATGTACTTCTCTCTTCTTTCTTTAATATATGATACACATGCTTTTGCGTATTTGAGAAAAAAAAGTCTGATGTGTTTGTCTCCCTAGATGTTTGCTAAACTTACTAACTAATGGAAATGAGTGTTTGACAAAAAATACCACTTTAGGGGTTTTTGTCGTACAGAACTACCACTTTTTAAAAACCGACTGAAAACTATCAAAAATTGTTAATTTTGTGTCTAAAAACTACCAAGTCCGCCTGGTGACCGTTTCAAGTGTTTTAAACGCGTTTCCGACAAGAGCGGCCCACCTGTCAGGCCAACGGGGTGCCTAACGGCTAACGGCGATGGCTGGTGGCCGTTACTTGCCCTGCTCGGTCGGACCGGGCTCGACCAGGTCAAAGCTGGTCGGCCGGCTAGCCCCTTCCCACCATCTCTCACTCTTGAAAGGATTGATATAGTTGACTAGAGGTGGGGGGGGGGGGGTGAATAGGCAACTAACAATTTTTAGCCTTTCTTTACCAAATTAAACTTTGCATCGAAGTAGGTTGTCTAAAAATGCAACTAGGTGAACAACCTATATGATGCAACAACAATAAGTGCACAAGCAAGCAAGGGATACAACACAAATAGCTTGCACAAGTAAAGGCACGAGATAACTAAGAGTGGAGCCGATGGAGACGAGGATGTGTTATCGAAGTTCCTTCCTTTTGAGGGGAAGTACGTCTCCGTTAGAGCGGTGTGGAGGCACAATGCTCCCCAAGAAGCCACTAGGGCCACCGTATTCTCCTCACGCCCTCACACAATGCGAGATGCCGTGATTCCACTATTGGTGCCCTTGAAGGCGGCGACCAAACCTTTACAAACAAAGTTGGGGCTATCTCCACAACTTAATTGGAGGCTCCCAACGACACCACGAAGCTTCACCACAATGGACTATGGCTCCGAGGTGACCTCAACCGTCTAGGGTGCTCAAACACCCAAGAGTAACAAGATCCGCTAGGGATTAGTGGGGGAATCAAATTTCTCTTGGTGGAAGTGTAGATCGGGCCTTCTCAACCTATCCCGAGCAAATCAACAAGTTTGATTGGCTAGGGAGAGAGATCGGGCGAAAATGGAGTTTGGAGCAACAATGGAGCTTTTGGGGGAAGAGGTAGGTCAACTTTGGGGAAGAAGGCCCCTTTATATAGTGGGGAACAATCCAACCGTTACCCCAAGCAGCCCCAAGACAGAAGCGGTACTACCGCTTAGTGGCGGTACTACTGTTGAACTAGCGGTACTACTGCCCTCCTCAGTGATCTTGCCACAAGCACATGAGGGGAGCACGGATCTGGGCCCAGAGCGGTACTACCGAGGAGGCAAGGGCGGTACTACCTCTTGGGGCGGTACTACCGCCACTACAGCCGCAGCTAGTACCGGACAACCCGACACGAGAAAACGAGGCCCCGAGTCGAGGCGGTAGTAGCCCGGAGCCTCAGCGGTACTAGGGCCGAGGACAGCAAGCGGTACTACCTCTTATGAGCGGTACTACCGCTTGATGAGCTTCGGCGGTACTACCGCTGAGGACCGCGGTACTACTGGTGGGACCAGTCATGGAAAGCTAGGAGAGGAAAGGGAACTCCATTGAAGCGGAAAGGAACAACGGGTGCGATAAGGATGTGTACGTGTTGATTCCACGCTAGCCTTACCAAAGAGGATCCCCCCTTGATAGTACGGTGACTCCTACGAAACTAGTCCACCAACATAGAAATGAAAGAGCTACACCATCTTGAATAAAACACCGAGGGGAGGAATCATCTCGTGCCAAAGGATGAATCTCTGAAAAACTCAACGCACACGATTAGTCCGCAAAAGCATTGTCATCAATCACCAAAACACCTTGGGGATAAATATGCCCTTACAATCTCCCCCTTCTTGGTGGATTGATGACAATACGGGATTTGCACAAACGGGAAAAGACATAGGACATGCGCAAAACCCCACCGTCCTAAAATGTAGATGGGCGCCCCCTAGATGTGTGCTATCTAGATAAATACTTTGGACTGCATGGCACACATACTAGGATCAACGCTCCCCCTACATTTTAGAGACCAACAACCTAAGCAGGGTATATGAGAGCAAAGTATATAACAGGATAAGCATGCAACTCATAAGCTACCGAGAGACTAGATAGACATAGATAATGAAAATCTAAAGATAAGGTAGCATATGTCTCACACCATATGTCTGGAACTTAGGTCTCACTGACACAAAACCAAACAAACCAAACGTCTCACTGACACAAAAGCAAACAAACCAAACGGCGAGAAAACACAAACACACCACATAGAAGACAGAAGACACACTCGCGAAACAGACAATGACAACGACACAAATCCCTAAACTCTCTCCCCCTTTGGCATCGAGACACCAAAAAAGGAGAGGGAGTGTTGCTACGGCTCCAGGTGATAGCAAGCGAGGGTCTCGAATATCAGATCTCAGCGGGATCGTCTTCGCCACCGTTGTCAGTCCGGAACTGTTCGGCATCAGAATCTGTCCACGGGCAGTGCTGCTGAATCCACTCCTCCTCCTTAGTAAGCCGGTCCTCAGATCCACTGTTAACGGTGGCACCCAACTGATGCATGAGCTCCTTGTGACGTCCCCTGGCCTTCTTCTCAGCCACATGAGTCATGTACTGACCGTGAGACTCCACGCAGAACAACTTCTTCATCTTGAGCTTGAGCTTCTTTGCCCAAGAGGGCTCTGCCCCAGAAGGCTCATTGTCGGTGTCAAAACCGGCGGATCTCGGGTAGGGGGTCCCGAACTGTGCGTCTAGGCGGATGGTAACAGGAGACGAGGGACACGATGTTTTACCCAGGTTCGGGCCCTCTTGATGGAGGTAAAACCCTATGTCCTGCTTGATTAATATTGATGATGTGTATTACAAGAGTGGATCTACCACGAGATCAAGGAGGCTAAACCCTTGAAGCTACCCTATGGTATGATTGTTGTAATGGTTGTTCGTCCTACGGACTAAAACCCTCCGGTTTATATAGACACCGAAGAGGGCTAGGGTTACACAGAGTCGTTTACAATGGTAGGAGATCTACATATCCGTATCGCCAAGCTTGCCTTCCACGCCAAGGAAAGTCCCATCCGGACACAGGACGAAGTCTTCAATCTTGTATCTTCATAATCTTGGAGTTCGGCCGACGATGATAGTCCGGCTGTCCGGACACCCCCTAGTCCAGGACTCCCTCAGTAGCCCCTGAACCAGGCTTCAATGACGATGAGTCCGGCGCGCATATTGTTCGGCATTGCAAGGCGGGTTCCTCCCCCGAATAATTCATAGAAGATTGTGAACGCCAGGATAGTGTCCGGCTCTGCAAAATAAATTCCACATTCCACCGTAGAGAGAATAATATGCACACAAGTTCAATCTGCTGACGTATTTTGTGGCATGACATCACACCACTACCAAGCCTTTACTTGAATCGTTTTTTATTATACCACCTTAGTGCGTTTAGCGAAGCGGTTTCCTTGGCACGTCTTGTCGAAGCAGAGATCGTGTTTCCCCTTATTCCGGGATTCTCATCAATACGGACGTGGGTAACCCAACCGCGCCCGTCGCCACGCCTCTATCGGCGAGTCCCGAGCAGTCACGGAGACGGCTCTTGGTATTCTCCCTCTTTATAATAGGACCAAGGCTCATTTCTTTTCTTCAGTCCTCCATCGAATCTTCTCCTTGCTCCAAGTTCCAACACCCAGAGCCCCAGATTCGAGCGCTTCGGACCTTCAACAATGTCCGGCTCCGACCTTCAGGACCGGTGGATGACGGAGGAGGACGTGCTAAAGCTGCGAGAGGCCAAGTACCTGTCTTACGAGATTTCGCACAGGTTGCCTGCCGAAGGGCAGGCCATCCCCACCCCCGAGCCCGGCGAGTACGTCGTTTTCGTATCCCACCTCCGTCGGGGTTTAGGCTTCCCGATGGATCCTTTTGTGAGAGGGCTCATGTTTTACTATGGGTTGGAGTTCCACGACTTGGCTCCGGAGTCCATCCTCCATATTTCCGCATTTATTGTCGTCTGCGAAGCCTTCCTCCGCGTCACCCCTCACTTGCCTGTGGTGAAGACTTTCAATGTGGGCCAAGATGGTTGAGGCGTCAAGCGAGTCTGTGGGCAGCCGTGAGCAGGAGGGCCGACGCCCCGTGGCCCGAGGGCTCCTTCCAAGAGGAGCTCGGATTGTGGCAGTAGGAGTGGTTCTATATTACCGCTCCGAAGGGCAGCAGGCAGAAGCCGCCGCCCTTATTCCGCTCGGGACCTCCATGTCGGTTGATGACGTGGGTCAGCCAAGGGCTCAATTGGGGGCCGTCAAAGGACGTGCCCCTACTGTAGGGCCGGATTCGAGACCTCCAAGCGAGGGAGATCGATCTGGTTGTGGTAGTGCAGGTTATGCTGATTAGGCGTCTCCTGCCCTGCAAACGCCGCCCTCTCCGGCTGTGGGAGTTTAATCCGGAGGGACCACGGATTCTTCAACACTTCATGGGTATGACACCTGTGGAGATGTTCAAATTATTCTTCGGATCACGAGAGGAGTGTCCGGAATTGACCGAGGACGCTGGCCTAAGCTGCAATCGCCCGGATACACAAGTAAGTAGCTCCAAGTCCGGACATACCGTTTGTTTGCCTTTTTATGATTCGCCTTGTGACCAATTTCTCTCTATACAGGAGTGGATAGCGCAAGCAAAACTCATACGGTGTCCGGCCCCCCTCCGGAGACCGCGCGGACTCCGTCTGGTCGAGATCTTGGAGGTTGCGCCTTGAGGAAGGCGAAGGGGAAAATAGAGGAGCTACCGCCTCGCCCAAGGAGGCTCTTGAAAGAGGGGATCGAGAATCCCTCCTTCAAGGGAGAAGAGGACCGCCTCAGGGACCGGGGCCAAAGCCCCTAAGCGGGGGAAAAAATCTTCACCAGAGGGTCCTGCGTCCGGGGAGGCCCCGGCCACACAATCTCCCTTAAATAATCAGCCCTCCAGTGAGCCGTAAGTAGGAAAAGGGGAGTTTTATAAAGGACACCCCTATTTGAGCTTCTGAGGCTAACTCAAGTTTTTACCTTGTAGTTCGGATCTCCGTCCTTCGCAAATGAGCTCGTCTTCGGGGGATCTTCGTCCGGAGATGATGGAGAGCGAGACGCCTCCGTCTGTTGCGCCGTCGGATAGGGCGGACGAGCCTGAAGTGTCGTCACTGAGGGTATCCCCGAGCCCGGCAGAGCCGAGGGGCTCTGCGCCGAATAGAGTTCGGCCGGGGGAGCTGAAGGATCTACTTGAGAGGGCGTCCATCTCAGAAGATCACCATGCATTGATGAGTATGGTGATTGGAAAGATTTCATCCGCCGAGAGCGGATTGCATAATGCCGTCGGGAGTTTGCTGGCAGGGTTTGAGGTATGTAAAAATGACACACCTTTTTGACAGTTTTGCACATAGAAGTGCGCCCTGTATAGATAGTAGCCCCTGAGACTCGGTAGGTTGTCGAAAGCGACAGCGTGCCGAGGATCAAAATTGCAGGTTTCAATTTTCGCAGTTCCTATGCAGGTGGCGGATTGTCCGGGGGCCAGCCGGACTGATGGAGTTGCTGAACTAAAGCGGCAACTCGACATTGCGGATGCGGACATCACGCTAGTCAACAAGCGACTTGATGAGTCGCAAGGTAAGTGTTTCTTTGCGGTCACTTAGTAAGGGAGCAAAAGCCCTAGTCCTTACAACATGTGCGTGAAATGCAGATGGTGCCGCTGCTGTGGAGAGCCTTCAGGCCGAACTTGCTCAAGCCAAGGAGCAAGCCAGAAGGAGTGATGCGGCGGCCTCGAAGGTGGTCGAGGAGTTAGAAGCCGAAAGGGCTGCACACTGCCGAAGCAGGGAAGAAATGGCCGGAATGGCCGTGAAGTTAAAAGATGCTGCCGACCGTAATGAGGCTCTTGAAAAGGAGCCTAAGCGGGCGAAAGACACAGGGAAGGCCACCGCCGAAGCCAAGGATGCCCGTTCTGCAATGCGGGCTATGAAGGAAGAGCTGCGCCAGGCCGGAGACATTGTGGCTGGCAAGCCTTTTCTGATGTGCCGAAAGTTTACGGACCCTAATTATGCTCCGCTTGGCCAGCTGTGGGGTCCGGAGGATTCTTATATGGACTTAGCAGCGAGTGCGGCGGATGCCGTTGTGCACTTCGGAAGCCAGGAGGATCACAAGACGGAAGAGCTGTTTTGGTCTCAATTCCATAGTCCGGAGCGTTCACTTCCGCTGACCGACCGGTTGGCCGAGTGGGATGAGCTGAATAGGTTGTCCGGACTTGCCATGACAGATATCGTAACTCATGTCTGGCCGGATAGGCCCAAGCCAAAGAGCTATTTTGGCTTATTGCAGCAATTTCTTGGGCGGTACCGCATATAAAAGCGATGAAGCGGTCGGCCTGCATAGAGGGTGCGCGGATGGCACTTTCGCCGTGTGAAGACACATTGGGCGAGATGAATGCCACCACCGCTTGCGACCCAGGGTTCGGACGAGAGCCGGTTACCCGCCGAGCACTATTTTGGGGAAGTTCTGCGTGGTGCTCATGTAATAGAGTCGCAGTGCTCAAAAAATGTCACATTCGAATGAACGTTTTATTTTGTAAAAACAATGTTTGTGATGTAGGCGCTTTTTATACTTGTGCGTTGAAGTATTGAAATATCTCCTATGCGGCCGTTTATGTATACGTGTGTATAACCTGAAAGATGGCAGTCGTCGGCTTCAGCCCCCACGCACAAGGTGCGGGGGTGTTTGCAAAAATAGCGCGTTTTCACACTTAATCCAACGTCTCGGTCCTGTGAAGGAGGTGGTAGCGTAGCGAACGAGGCAACCAGACTATAATGCTTTATCACTTTCACTTAGCCATGGGAGTTCGAGGGTGGGGCTACGATATAGCCCCTGGGGGCACCGCGCTATCCGAATTCGGGGCGTGTATGTGCCTGACCGGGAAACGGTCCTTCGTCAAAGCGGAGGAATTCTAAACATTCCTGTGGTCGATCGAGTGGTTGACCAGTCTCTCATTGTATCATGACATCGATTTTGGCTTTCTCTCTTGAGGTGCTCGCCAAATTAACCGGGGCACAATCGTAGTAGTTCTCCGGTGCGCGTTAGCCGATGATCGGAACGTAAGGCAGCAAAACACAGGAGCCGGGCAAACCCAACATTTGACCAAAGACATGATTTGGAGCTGATGCATATAAGGCCTAACTCAAGACGACGAACACTCCCTAAGGTATTCGGTCTTTATAATAACAGGCAGAACAATGCCCTAAGCCCCTAGTGTCCAGGTACTGGCAAGATCCTCTGACGCGGCCGATGCCAAAACGCCAGTCTCCTCTCTGGTTATAATGAGAAACCAGGGGATTATAGAAACAAAAGATCGTAAGAAAGGTTTACGCTGGGTCTTAATCTGAAAAGAATCCTTGAAACGGGTCCCTGCTGCACGTCTGCGCCTGTGTCTCCATTGTGCCGTATCCTGGACGGGTGTGCACGTTGCTCATCTGTAAAAACAGAGGAACTTAGTTTGAAAGAAATCATGCGAAAAATTGCATAAAAAAATTAAAATATAAATTAATAAAGCTGAGCCTATATTGGCTCATTATTGCTTATATGCTCAGCCCCTTGTGAAGGGGTGTGTGGCTAGGGAGCCCCTAGCTTATTTATTCCGGACTCGTCCAGCTGTGTCCGGGGTCATAGACGACCTTTTAATGAAATGATGCCGCGTGGACCGGGCATTTTAAGTGTAAGAGACGCGTAATGTGGTATTGCGTTAAAGCGGACGAAAGCTTCACGTCCCAATAGTGCTTGATAGCTACTTTTAGATGGAGGGACATGAAAGATTAGCTTTGCGCGTCAGAAGTTGTCGGGTGATCCGAACACAACTTCTAGTAGTAAAGAGCCCGTGCACTTGGCATGAGGGCCTGGCGCCACTCCTTTGAAGGAAGTGCGGCTACGCCGGATTTTAGTAAGGTCTATCCCCAACTTGCGGATTGTGTCCGGATATAGCAGGTTTAAATTGCTGCCGCCGTCCATCAGGACTTGTGTAAATTGTAGTCCGTCGATTGTAGGATTCAATATCAGAGCAGTCCATCCTGCGTTTTGAATACTTCTGGAATAATCCAGGTGGTCGAAAGTGATTGGTTTTGACATCCAATCTCGAGGTTCCGCTGGGGTGGACCGTGCGACACCTATCTTAGCGGGTGCCGCATTGTTTTTCCGTACTATCACCTGAAGTGAGTTTACTGCTTTGACTTCCTGAGGGAAAGTCTTTTGTTTTCCGGTGCTCTGCTGGTGGGGTTCGTCATCGTCCTTGCTTGGTGCGTTGAGCCCCTTGTGTTCGGCGTTGAGTCTGCCGGACTGTTTAAAAACCCAACAATCTCGGTGGGTGTGGTTTGCGAGCCTTCGAGGTCTTGTGGATTTGACATATCCGATCCAAAATTTTGTTTAAGTTGGATAGCTCGTCACTGTTGTCCTTAAGAGGCAGTGTTTTATTGTTCGGCCGCGAGCTTTTGAATCCGGCATTGACCGCCGTGTTCTTTAGGCTTTTTTCTTTATTCCGGTGTTGATCCTTTCTGCGCTGTGATTTTCCGTTTCCGTCTCTGATCTCAGATGTACTCGGGTCGCTGGTGCTGCATCTTGCTAGCTAGCTGTCTTCCCCCGCACAAAAGCGGGTCATGAGGCTTGTTAGTGCGGCCATTGTCCTTGGCTTCTCTTGGCCGAGGTGTCTGGCGAGCCATTCGTCTCGGACATTGTGTTTAAAAGCTGCTAAGGCTTCAGCGTCCGGACAGTCGACTATTTGGTTCTTTTTAGTAAGGAACCTGTTCCAGAATCTGCGCGCTGACTCTCCGGGCTATAGAGTTATATGACTTAGATCGTCTGCATCCGGAGGGTGGACATAAGTCCCTTGAAAATTTGCTCTAAACGCGTCCTCAAGCTCTTCCCAACTTCTAATAGTGTTTTCTGGGAGGCTTTTGAGCCAATGCCGAGCTGTCCCTTTGAGCTTGAGGGGTAGATGATTTATGGCATGGAGATCATCTCCTCTAGCCATGTGTATGTGTAGTATGTAATCCTCTATCCAGACTCCAGGGTCTGTTGTTCCATCGTATGCCTCTATGTTTATGGGTTTGAACCCTGCTGGAAATTCATGATCCAGCACCTCATCGGTGAAACATAGTGGGTGTCTGGCGCCCATGTTGGGTGTGCAGCTGTCTTGAACACTTGGCGTGTTGTGTTGCTTCCTGGGGCCCTCTTTTTTGGCCCGTAAATGGACCTGGCTGGGCCATCTGTGTGTGCGGCGCCCCTTGTTGCTTTTGGCATGTCATCTTGGCCGTCTATCCGGCCAGGCGGCCTCTTTGTTTTTTTGACTGTGGGGGCTCTATGGCTTCCTCGTCAAATTCTGGCAACAGCTTGCACTTCGGGTAGCTCTTTGTTTGGTGGCCATTGCCGTATTTGTCTGCGGTCTTGAGTACTTTGCTCCATCTCATTCTTAGTATGTCTTCCGCTGTTTTGAGCTTCCGTTTTTCCTTCTTCAGACTTCTGGCAGTGGCGACGAGTCTTTTGTGAAGGCTCTTATGCTCTGGTGGTGTGTCCGGCGTGGGGTCATCTGGACTGTTGGTTTCGCCGGGCATGGATTGATTATCCGATTCGTCCTGTTCGGACGGTTGCTTGGTTGCATGTTAAATGCCCACCGGTTTGCCTGCTCTATTGCTGGGTTATTAGGAACGCTGTTTTTGTCGGCGGGACTTAGGGCGGCGTGTCGTCGCCGTTTTGGTTGCTTGTTGGCGGGATTATCCTTTGCGGGCCCGTTGTTCCTCGTCATCGCTTCCTTTTGGGGTGCCCACCATATATCGTCATGTGTTGGGGTGGTCTTCGATGCCTATGGCGCTGGTTCTTGATCGCCTCCGGCATCGTCGTCCATACCGTCGATGTCTTCGGAGTCGTAGTCTAGCATGTCGGTTAGATCGTCGACAGTGGCTACAAAGTGGGTGGTGGGTGGGTTTCGAATTTCTTCGTCGTCCGCATCCCAACCATCCTGGCCGTAGTCCGGCCAGGGCTCTCCGGATAGCGAGAGATGCTTTAGCGAATTTAGGATGTCGCCAAAGGGTGAGTGTTGAAAGATGTCCACAGCGGTGAACTCCATAATCGGTGCCCAATCGGATTCGATTGGCAGGGGCGCAGGAGGTTCGGAGTCCGGCAGGGAGTCCGGCACCTCGGAGTCACGGGCTTTATAAGGGACGAAGTCAGTGTTCGGCTCCATCGCCGTGGAAGTTGCAGCCCCCGAGGCGGTGTCCAGCCACCCGTCCTCGATCTGCGCGATCGGCCCCGGACTATGGGTCGGAGCGGATTCGTGTGCGGCCACCAGGGCACTGTTCGGCGGCAGAGCTAAATCATGCCCATTGTGACAGCACGGCACGCTCGGCTGTGGCTCGAACCCGTTGAAGATCAAGTCCCCACGGATGTCGGCTGTGAAGTTTAGGCTTCCAAATCTGACCTGATGGCCAGGGGTATAGCTTTCAATCTGCTCCAGATGGCCAAGCGAATTGGCCCGCAGTGCGAAGCCGCCGAATACGAAGATCTGTCCGGGGAGAAAAGTCTCACCCTGGACGGCGTTGTTGTTGATTGAAGAAGCCATCAAGCCTATCGGTGACGACACAGAGGAACTCTCAATGAAAGCACCAATGTCGGTGTCAAAACCGGCGGATCTTGGGTAGGGGGTCCCGAATCAGCGTCTAGGTGGATGGTAACAGGAGACGAGGACACGATGTTTTACCTGTGTTGGGCCCTCTTGATGGAGGTAAAACCCTCGTCCCGCTTGATTAATATTGATGATGTGTATTACAAGAGTGGATCTACCACGAGATCAAGGAGGCTAAACCCTAGGAGCTAGCCTATGGTATGATTGTTGTAATGGTTGTCCGTCCTGCGGACTAAAACCCTCCGGTTTATATAGACACCGGAGAGGGCTAGGGTTACACAGAGTCGGTTACAATGGTAGGAGATCTACATATCCGTATCGCCAAGCTTGCCTTCCACGCCAAGGAAAGTCCCATCCAGACACGGGATGAAGTCTTCAATCTTGTATCTTCATAATCTTGGAGTCCGGCCGACGATGATAGTCCGGCTGTCTGGACACCCCCTAGTCCAGGACTCCCTCACTCATAGTCATCATCATCCTCAGCCTCAGCCTCCTCCTCGATCTCCATGATAGCAGCAGACGATGTACCCCCAGATTTAGGGACCTGAGTGACCCAGTTGTCCTTCTTCCTCAAACGCTTGATCTCATGAGACACCAACTCTCCAGTCTCTAGCATAACCTTGGGATAGACCTGACCCCAGGCCTTCTCAATAAGCAGCATGATGAACGGACCATAAATGGGGCACTTGCGCTCAGAGATAGTAGACAAGAGCTCAGACCACATAACATGAGAGATGTCCAGGGATTCGCCAGTGTTTTCTTCCTTCTCATGCTGGCAGAAGAGAAGCATGTCCACGAGATAAGAGTGAACCATATCCAGATTCCTGATGCGAGGGAAAAGAGTCTCACGGAAGACACGATGAAGAATGTCCAGAAAGGAAGGAAGCTCATATGTTTCCTTCTTAGTCTCGGAGTTGTTCTTCAGCTTGCAATAGGGCTAGAGAGCTTGCTTGTGAGTGGAGGTTGTGTTGCAGTGAGGGCGAAAGCCGACAGGAGACGCAAGCCCGTGATCTTCCACCCCAAGTAACTCCATGAATGCCTTCCACTTGACAGAAAGCAGTTTGCCATTGGTCATCCAAGTCAGAGTCCGGTCCTCATCAGTCCCTAGATGGACAGTGGCATACAATTGAGCCACAATATCCACATCATTGTCCTTGTTGAATTGCATGATATGGAGAATGTTCAGCTGAGTGCACATCTGAAGAGCTTCACCAAAGTACTCAGGATCCTTCTCCATATAGTCCGTGTCAATGGAGCGCACATTAACATGGAGGTTCTTCTTGGCCTTGAGAACATCAAAGAAGATGGAAAACTGAAAGCGGTTCCAGAATGGACGGTTGACCAAAGTGGGTTCTTGGTCTACCTCATAAGGGTTGCGGTGATGCCTTGCCCAAAACTCCTTGGCATTCATTTGAGGCACGGTTTTGCCCATTGGCTTTGGCTTGATAGTAGACTCCTTCTTGAGTTGAGGTGGAGGTGGAGCACTTGAGGAACCTCCTGCTGACTCAGATGTGCGGTAAGCTTTGACGTGGCACGACCGGGGTTGACACGGCGAGCTTGATGCTCAGGATGTTCATCACCGGCATCCATGGCAAGAGGACGGGGTGGGGATCAACTCCACCGAAGGAAATGTAGAGGGACGCCCCGGAGAAGGAGATCCGTCGGAGCCCTCCTGCGGCGAGACGGTGCTGGAGAGACGAAGAGGAGCAAGGAGGCGAAGCGAATGGGTATGGGGGAGAGAAACCTCCCCCTGCCCCGCAATAACCCCCTGATCCCACCCCGCAGTGGTAGTACCGCGCTGGTGGGCGGTAGTACCGCTTATAAGCGACAGTACCGCGCACCACCAGCGGTAGTACCGCCCAGCACGCCACGGCAACATAGACTAAAACGACTAATCCTCAAAAAGAGAGAAACCAACAGAAAACACGACTAGGCAAAAAACACACTAGCAAGGAGCCAAGACACACCTCTTCAAGAGAGGGCGGTGGCCGAGGCCACCCATGTTTGAGTCAAGAGGTATGGCACCGCGAAGATTTTAACCTTGGGCCCATGACCAAAACTCGTCCTTGAAGCACAAGTACCATCGAAGATGGTTAAAGTGAAAGACTTTATCAATTTATGCATAATGGGGGGAGGGAGAGTTCATTGAGGGAACAACACTCCCCCTATGTCCATGCCTACACCTAGACTAGACAACACGTTGAATGTGGTGGGATGTGCATGGCTTCAAGAAACATTGCTCGAATCAATGATATTTAGCTCATGCCTTAACTCGCGAAATCTTGCTTCATCCAAGGGCTTGGTGAAAATATCTGAAAGGTTATCATTAGTGTTGACATACTTGAGCTCGATCTCCCCTCACCTAATGTGATCCCGAATGAAGTGATACCGAATCTCAATATGCTTCGTCTTGAAATGTTGCACCGGGTTGAGAGAAATCTTGATGGCACTTTCATTATCACACCAAAGAGGCACTTTGTCACAAATGACACCGCACTCCTTTAAAGTTTGCCTCATCCATAAGAGTTGTGCACAACAACTACCGGCCGCCACATATTCCGCTTCGGTGGAAGAGAGAGACACACAACTTTGCTTCTTGGAAGACCAACTCACCAAAGAGCAACCAAGAAATTGGCACCCTCTAGAGGTGGATTTCCTATCCACTTTGTCTCCCGCCTAATCGGAATCCGTATAACCTTCAAGTTTGAAGTTTGCTCCTCTTGGGTACCATAAGCCAAAGTTTGGGGAATGAGCCAAATATCGAAAGGTTCGCTTGACCGCCACATAGTGGCTTTCCTTCGGTGCATCTTGAAACTATGCACATATTCCCACACTCAACATGATATCCGGTCTAGATGCACAAAGGTAAAGCAAGGAGCCAATCATGGAGCAATATACCTTTTGATCCACTGCTTTACCATTGGGATCAATGTCAAGCTGGCACTTGGAAGGCATTGGAGTAGAAGCCGGCTTGACATCAGTTAGCTTGAATCTTTTTAGCATGTCTTGAGTGTATTTGGCTTGATTGATGAAGGTACCTTCTCTTCTTTGCTTGATGTCAAAATCGAGGAAGAACTTCAACTCTCCCATCGATGACATCTTGAACTTAGAGGTCATGAGAGCGGAAAATTCCTCATTGAAAGCTTTGTTAGGGGAACCAAAGATAATATCATCAACATATAGTTGGCATACAAACAACTCCCCTTTGAACTTCTTAGTAAAAAGAGTGTGGTCGATTTGCCCAACCTCAAATCCACGATCTTGTAACAACTCGGTAAGGTGGTCATACCACGCACGTGGGGCTTGTTTAAGGCCATAGAGTGCCTTATCGAGTTGATACACATGATCCGGGAAGTAGGGATCCTCAAACCCGGGGGGTTGCTTGACATAAACCAACTCATTAATAGGACCATTAAGAAAAAGCACTTCTCACATCCATTTGTTGTAACTTAAAGTTGTGATGGGAAGCATAAGCAATCAACAAACGAATGGATTCAAGGCGAGCAATGGGAGCAAAGGTTTCACCGTAGTCGATACCCTCGACTTGGGAGTAGCCTTGTGCTACCAATCTTGCCTTGTTGTGAATGATGTTCCCATGAGCATCTTGCTTGTTCTTGAATATCCACTTGGTTCCAATGACGTTGTGGTTCCCCGACGGCCTTGGAACCAATCTCCACACCTTGTTGTACTCGAAGTTGTTGAGTTCTTCATGCATGGCATTGAGCCAATCCGGATCTTCGAGCGCCTCATAGACCTTTTGGGGTTCGACACAAGAGACAAACGTGTGATGTTCACAATAGTTTGCTAATTGTCTACGAGTGCTTACCCCCTTTCTTAGGCTTCCAACCACATTTTTCATGAGATGACCTTTGTGGTGAGCTTGGAAGCAATCTTCACGGCATGACGCTCTAATTCCTCCTCGGATGTGGAAGGAGGAGGGTTAACTTGATTATCTTGAGCGCCGTCTTGAGCGTGTTCAAGATCTTGAGTTTGCTCTTGATCTTGAACTTGCTCGAGGGGGAGAACTTGACCTTGGGCATCATTTGGTGGTTCACCACCATCTTGAGGTTGATCTTGTCCTTGGTCTTTTTCATGAGGTTGAGGGCCTTCACTTTGTTCTTCAGAAGCGTGTGGGTCTTGGGGAGGTGATGGCTCCACTTGAGTGGAGCATTGTCCTTCTCTTTCGGCCACAAGTGGCTCCTCAATGTAAGGATGGCAATTTTACCCATGGGTACGGGTACCCACAGGTACCGTACCCGCATGGGCAGGGTACGGGCACAATTCTATACCCACGGGTAGTACCCATACCCTACCCATTAAGTCATGGGTAGGGCACGGGTATAGCCTTTTACCCATGGATATACCCATACCCTACTCGTTTATATTGACATGTGAACTTTACCTGTGATTCACAATTGTACCTATGTTAATGTTATGTCGTGAGCTTGTGAACATATGTTAAAGTTTTTGCCAATTGTTAATTTGATTTGAGATAATTATCATGTACAAATCTATCTGTTATTGAGTTGAGATCAATATTTTTTTAGTCAAATGTGCTATAGATGAATGTAAAATTACAAATTACTTGTTTACTATTTGATCTACCCGTTGGGTACCCAATGGGTATGGGTACCTGTCGGGTATGGGTACGGGTAAAG
This sequence comes from Aegilops speltoides, assembly GCA_021437245.1. NCBI lineage: Eukaryota > Viridiplantae > Streptophyta > Magnoliopsida > Poales > Poaceae > Aegilops > Aegilops speltoides. The sequence goes on along the minus strand of CM038141.1, from coordinate 416,280,347 downwards.
TTTCATACCCATGGGTATGGGTATGGGTAGAATTTTATACCCATTGACTACATGGGTATGGGTATGGTATTGCTCTACCCGCCCCATACCCTACCCATTGCCATCCTTACCTCAATGAGTAGAATGTGACCAATACCCATTCTTCTTATGGTTTGGGGAGGAATTTCATCACCTACATCACAAGTACCACTTTGCTCCACTTGGGAGCCGTTATTTTCGTCAAACTCCACGTTACACGTCTCCTCAATGAGTCCGGTGGACTTGTTGAGGACCCGGTAAGCATGATAGTTTGTAGCATAACCAACAAATATGCCCTCATAAGCTCTATCTGAAGGAAATATGCCCTAGAGGCAATAATAAAGTTATTATATATTTCCTCATATCATGATAAATGTTTATTATTCATGCTAGAATTGTATTAACCGGAAACATAATACATGTGTGAATACATAGACAAAAATATGTCACTAGTATGCCTCTACTAGACTAGCTTGTTAATCAAAGATGGTTATGTTTCCTAACCATGAACAAAGAGTTGTTATTTGATTAACAAGGTCACATCATTAGTAGAATGATCTGATTGACATGACCCATTCCATTAGCTTAGCACACGATCGTTTAGTATGTTGCTACTGCTTTTATCCATGACATATACATGTTCCTGTAACTATGAGATTATGCAACTCCGTTTACGGAGGAACACTTTGGTGCTACCAAACGTCACAAAGTAACTGGGTGATTATAAAGGAGTACTACAGGTGTCTCCAAAGGCAGATGTTGGGTTGGCGTATTTCGAGATTAGGTTTTGTCACTCCGATTGTCGGAGAGGTATCTCTGGGCCCTCTTGGTAATACACATCACTGAAGCCTTGCAAGCATTACAGCTAATGAGTTAGCTGTGAGATGATGTATTACGGAACGAGTAAAGAGACTTGCCGGTAACGAGATTGAACTAGGTATTGGATACCGACGATCGAATCTCGGGCAAGTAACATACCGATGACAAAGGAACAACGTATGTTGTTATGCGGTCGACCGATAAAGATCTTCGTAGAATATGTAGGAACCAATATGGGCATCCAGGTCCGCTATTGGTTATTGACCGGAGACGTGTCTCGGTCATGTCTACATTGTTCTCGAACCGTAGGGTCCGCACGCTTAAGGTTTCGATGGCGGTTATATTATGAGTTTATGTATTTTGATGTACCGAAGAAGTTGAGTCCGGATGTGATCACGGACATGACGAGGAGTCTCGAAATGGTCGAGACATAAAGATTGATATATTGGAAGCCTATATTTGGAGTTCGAATGGTTCCGGTGAAATCGGGATTTTACTGGGAAAACCGGGGTTACGGAACCCTCCCGGAGGCTATTGGGCCTTAGTGGGCCACGAGGGAGAAGAGGAAGGGCCGGCCAGGGCAGGCCGCGCGCCCCCTCCCCCCTAGTCCGAATAGGACAAGGAGAGGGGGGCGGCGCCCCCCCTTCCCTCTTCCCTCCCCAATCCTACTCCAACTAGGAAAGGGGGGAGTCCTACTCCCGGTGGGAGTAGGACTCCTCGGCGCCCCCTTGGGCGGCCGCACCTCCCCTTGCTCCTTTATATACGGGGGCAAGGGGCACCCTAGAACACACTAGTTTGATCTACGGATCGTTCCTTAGCCGTGTCGGTGCCCCCTCCAGCATATTCCACCTCGGTCATATCGTCATGAAGCTTAGGCGAAGCCTGCTGATGATAGTACATCAAGATCGTCCTGCGCCGTCGTCTTGTGAAACTCTCCCTCCCCGGCTCTCTTGGATTGGAGCCGAGGAGCGTCATCGAGCTGTCGTGTGTCAAGAACTCGGGGCGCCGAGTAACAGCGCCGGGATCGGTCGGATCGCGAGGAGAGCGTCGACTACTTCCTCTACGTTGTGATCGCTTCGCTTCGGTCACGAGGGCGTAGACAACACTCTCCCTCTCGTTGCTATGCATCACCATGATCTTGCGTGTGCGTAGGAAAATTTTGAAATTACTCGTTCCCCAACAGTGGCATCCGAGCCTAGGTTTTATGCGTTGATGTTATATGCACGAGTAGAACACAAGTGAGTTGTGGACGATATAAGTCATACTGCCTACCAGCATGTCATACTTTGGTTCAGCGGTATTGTGAGATGAAGCGGCCGGACCGACATTACGCGTGCGCTTACGCGAGACTGGTTTCACCGCTTCGAGCACTCGTTGCTTAAAGTTGATCAAGCGGGTGTCTGTCTCTCTCACTTTAGTTGAACTGAGTGTGGCTACGCCCGGTCCTTGTGAAGGTTAAAAGCGGAGTCTATTTGACAAACTATCGTTGTGGTTTTGATGCGTAGGTAAAACGGTTCTTGCTAAAGCCCGTAGCAGCCACGTAAAATTTGCAACAACAAAGTAGAGGACGTCTAACTTGTTTTTGCAGGGCATGTTGTGATGTGATATGGTCAAGACGTGATGCTATATTTTATTGTATGAGATGATCATGTTTTGTAACCGAAGTTATCGGCAACTGGCAGGAGCCATATGGTTGTCGCTTTATTGTATGAAATGCAATCTCCCTGTAATGCTTTACTTTATCACTAAGCGGTAGCGATAGTCGTAGAAGCAATAGATGGCGTAAACGACAACGATGCTATGATGGAGATCAAGGTGTCGCGCCGGTGACGATGGTGATCATGATGGTGCTTCGGAGATGGAGATCACAAGCACAAGAAGATGATGGCCATATCATATCACTTATATTGATTGCATGTGATGTTTATCTTTTATGCATCTTATCTTGCTTTGATTGACGGTAGCATTATAAGATGATCTCTCACTAAATTATCAAGAAGTGTTCTCCCTGAGTATGCACCGTTGCCAAAGTTCGTCGTGCCCAGACACCACGTGATGATCGGGTGTGATAAGCTCTACATCCATCTACAACGGGTGCAAGACAGTTTTGCACACGCGGAATACTCAGGTTAAACTTGACGAGCCTAGCATATGCAGATATGGCCTCGGAACACGGAGACCGAAAGGTCGAGCGTGAATCATATAGTAGATATGATCAACATAAGATGTTCACCATTGAAAACTACTCCATCTCACGTGATGATCGGTTATGGTTTAGTTGATTTGGATCGCGTGATCACTTAGATGACTAGAGAGATGTCTGTCTAAGTGGGAGTTCTTAAGTAATATGATTAATTGAACTTAAATTTATCATGAACTTAGTCTGGTAGTATTTTGCAAATTATGTTGTAGATCAATAGCTCGCGTTGTTGCTTTCATATGTTTGTTTTTGATATGTTCCTAGAAAATTGTGTTGAAAAATGTTAGTAGCAATGATGCGGATTCGATCCGTGATCGGAGGTTTATCCTCATTGCTGCACGTAAGAATTATGTCCTTAATGCACGCTAGGTGACAGACCTATTGCGGAGCGGATGCAAGCGTTATGAGCGTTTGGCTAGCTCAATATGATGACTACTTGATAGTTTAAGTGCACCATGCTTAACAGCTTAGAATCGGGACTTCAAAGATGTTTTGAACATCATGGACCATATGAGATGTTCCAGGAATTGAAGTTAATATTTCAAGCAAATACCGAGTTGAGAGATATGAAATCTTCAACAAGTTCTATAGCTAAAAGATGGAGGAGAATCGCTCAACTAGTGAGCATGTGCTCAGATTATGCAGGTACTTCAATCGCTTGAATCAAGTGGGAGTTAATCTTCCAGATAAGATATCGATTGACAAAATTCTCTAGTCACCATCACCAAGTTAGTAGAACTTCGTGATGAACTATAGTATGCAAGGGATGATGAAAATGATTCCCGAGTTTTTCATGATGATGAAATCGATGAAGGTAGAATTCAAGAAAGAACATCAAGTGTTGATGATTAACAAGACCACTAGTTTCAAGAAAAGGGCAAAGGGATGGAAGGGAACTTCAAGAAGAACGACAAGCAAGTTGCTGCTCAAGTGAAGAAGCCCAAGTCTGGACCTAAGCCTGAGACTAAGTGCTTCTACTGCAAAGGGACTGGTCACTGGAAGCAGAACTACCCCAAGTATTTGGCGGATAAGAAGGATGGCAAAGTGAACAAAGGTATATTTGATATACATGTTATTGATGTGTACTTTACTAGTGTTTATAGCAACCCCTCGGTATTTGGTACTGGTTCAGTTGCTAAGAGTAGTAACTCAAACAGGAATTGCGAATAAGCGAAACTAGTTAAGGGTGAAGTGACGATGTGTGTTGAAAGTAGTTTCAAGATTGATATGATCATCATCGCACACTCCCTATACTTTCGGGATTAGTGTTGAACCTAAATAAATGTTATTTGGCGTTTGCGTTGAGCATGAATATGATTCGATCATGTTTATTGCGATACGGTTATTCATTTAAAGATATAGAATAAATTGTTATTCTATTTACATGAATAAAACCTTATATGGTTACACACCCAATGAAAATTGTTCATTGGATCTCGATCGTAGTGATACACATAATCATAATATTGAAACCAAAAGATGCAAAGTTAATAATGATAGTGCAACTTATTTGTGGCACTGCCGTTTAGGTCAAAATGGTGTAAAGCGCATGAAGAAACTCCATGCTGATGGGATTTTGGAATCACTTGATTATGAATCACTTGATGCTTGCGAACCATGCCTCATGGGCAAGATGACTAAAACTCCGTTCTCAGGAACAATGGAACAAGCTACTGACTTATTGGAAATAATACATACCGATGTATGCGATCCAATGAGTGTTGATGCTCGTGGCAAGTATCGTTATTTTCTGACCTTCACAAGATGATTTGAGCAGATATGGGTATATCTACTTGATGAAACATAAGTCTGAAATAGTTGAAAGGTTCAAAGAATTTCAGAGTGAAGTGGAAAAATCATCGTAACAAGAAAATAAAGTTTCTGCGATCTGATCGCGAAGACGAATATTTGAGTTCTGAGTTTGGTCTTCAATTAAAACAATGTGGAATAGTTTCACAGCTCACGCCACAGAACACCACAATGTTATGGTGTGTCCAAACATCGTAACCGCACTTTATTGGATATAGGGCAATCTATGATGTTTCTTCTTGATTTACCAATATCGTTTTGGGATCATGCATTAGAGACAGCTGCATTCACGTTAAATTGGGCACCATCTAAATCCGTTGAGGCGACACTATATGAACTGTGGTTTAGCAAGAAACTCAAGTTGTCGTTTCTTAAAGTTTGGAGTTGCGATGCTTATGTGAAAAAGTTTCATCTGATAAGCTCGAACCCAAATCGAGAAGTGCGTCTTCATAGAATACCCAAAGGAAATTGTTGGGTACACCTTCTATCACAGATCCGAAGGCAAGATATTCGTTGCTTAAGATGGATCCTTTCTAGAGAAGGAGTTTCTCTCGAAAGAAGTGAGTGGGAGGAAAGTAGAACTTGATGAGGTAATCAGTACTGTTCCTTATTGGAAAGTAGTTCATCACGAAATCTGTTCTTGTGACTACTATACCAATTAGTGAGGAAGCTAATGATGATGATCATGTAACTTCGATCAAGTTACTACCGAACCTCGTAGGTAAACAGCAGTGAGATCCGCACGAGTGATGCGGTAATCCTGTTACGGACATCGTGTCCTTGACCATGACAAACCTACGAACTATGAGGAAGCGATGATGAGCCCAGATTCCATAAAATGGTTTGAGGCCATGAAATCGAGATATGATCCATGTATGAGAACAAAGTATGGACTTTGATGGATTTGCCCGATGATCGGCAAACCATAGAAAATAAATGGATCTTCAAGAGGATGACGGACGCTGATAGTAGTGTTACTATCTACAAAGCTAGACTTGTCGAAAAAGGTTTTTGACAAAGTTCAAGATGTTGAATACAATGAGATTTTCTCACTTGCTTAAAAGTCTGTCCGAATCATGTTGCCACATTTTATGAAATCTGGCAAATGGATAAACAAAACTGCATTCGTTAATGGAGTTATTAAAGAAGAGTTGTATGTGATGCAACCAAGAGGTTTTGTCGATCTTAAAGGTGTTAACAAAAATGTGCATCTATGGACTGGTGCAAGCATCTCGGAGTTGGAATATACGCTTTGATAAGTTGATCAAAGCATATAGTTTATCTGAGACTTGCGAAGAAGCTGTATTTACTAGAAAGTGAGTGGGAGCACTACAACATTTACGATAAGTATATGTGAATGACAAATTGTAGATCGGAAATAATGTAGAATCATTCGCAAAGCATAAAGGAGTGTTTGAAAGGAGTTTTTCAAAGAAAGACCTCGGTGAAGCTGCTTACATATTGAGCATCAAGATCTATAGAGATAGATCAAGGCGCTTGATAAGTTTTTCAATGAGTACATACCTTGACAAGATTTTGAAGTAGTTCAAAAGGAACAGTCAAAGAAAGAGTTCTTGCACGTGTTACAAGGTGTGAAATTGAGTAAGACTCAAAACCCAACCACAATGAGAAGATAGAAAGAGAATGAAAGTCATTCCCTATGCCTTGGCCATAGGTTCTATAAAGTATGCCATCTTGTGTACCAGATCTATTGTATACCCTGCCTTGAGTTTGGCAAGGAGTACAATAGTGATCTAGGAGTAGATCATTTGGACAGCGGTCAAAATTATCCTTAGTGGAATAAGGATATGTTTCTCGATTATGGAAGTGACAAAGGTTAAATACGTAAAGGGTTACGTCGATGAAAGTTTTGACACCGATCTGATGACTCTAAGTCTCAATCTAGATACATATTGAAAGTGGGAGCAATTAGCTAGAGTAGCCGTGCGAGCATTGTAGACATAGAAAAATTGCAAAATACATAACGGATCTGAATGTGAAAGACACATTGACTAAGACTCTCTCACAAGCAAAACATGATCACACCTTAGTACTCTTTGGGTGTTAATCACATAGCGATGTGAACTAGATTACTGAATCTAGTAAACCCTTTGGGTGTTGGTCACATGGCGATGTGAACTATGGGTGTTAATCACATGATGATGTGAACTATCGATGTTAATCACATGGTGATGTGATCTAGATTATTGACTCTAGTGCAAGTGGGAGACTGAAGGAAATATGCCCTAGAGGCAATAATAAAGTTATTATATATTTCCTCATATCATGATAAATGTTTATTATTCATGCTAGAATTGTATTAACCGGAAACATAATACATGTGTGAATACATAGACAAAAATATGTCACTAGTATGCCTCTACTAGACTAGCTTGTTAATCAAAGATGGTTATGTTTCCTAACCATGAACAAAGAGTTGTTATTTGATTAACAAGGTCACATCATTAGTAGAATGATCGATTGACATGACCCATTCCATTAGCTTAGCACACGATCGTTTAGTATGTTGCTCTTGCTTTTATCCATGACATATACATGTTCCTGTAACTATGAGATTATGCAACTCCGTTTACGGAGGAACACTTTGGGTGCTACCAAGCGTCACAACGTATCGGGTGATTATAAAGGAGTACTACAGTGTCTCCAAAGGCGGATGTTGGGTTGGCGTATTTGAGATTAGGTTTTGTCACTCCGATTGTCGGAGAGGTATCTCTGGGCCCTCTCGGTAATACACATCACTTGAAGCCTTGCAAGCATTACAGCTAATGAGTTAGCTGTGAGATGATGTATTACGGAGCGAGTAAAGAGACTTGCGGTAACGAGATTGAACTAGGTATTGGATACCGACGATCGAATCTCGGGCAAGTAACATACCGATGACAAAGGGAACAACGTATGTTGTTATGCGGTCGACCGATAAAGATCTTCGTAGAATATGTAGGAACCAATATGGGCATCCAGGTCCGCTATTGGTTATTGACCGAGACGTGTCTCGGTCATGTCTACATTGTTCTCGAACCGTAGGGTCCGCACGCTTAAGGTTTCGATGGCGGTTATATTATGAGTTTATGTATTTTGATGTACCGAAGAAGTTGAGTCCGGATGTGATCACGGACATGACGAGGAGTCTCGAAATGGTCGAGACATAAAGATTGATATATTGGAAGCCTATATTTGGAGTTGAATGGTTCCGGTGAAATCGGGATTTTACTGGGAAAACCGGGGTTACGGAACCCTCCGGAGGCTATTGGGCCTTAGTGGGCCTCGAGGGAGAAGAGGAAGGGCCGGCCAGGGCAGGCCGCGCCCCTCCCCTAGTCCGAATAGGACAAGGAGAGGGGGCGCGCCCCCCCTCTTCCCTCCCCAATCCTCTCCAACTAGGAAGGGGGAGTCCTACTCGGTGGGAGTAGGACTCCTCGGCAACCCTCCTTGGGCGGCCGCACCTCCCCTTGCTCCTTTATATCACGGGCAAGGGGCACCCTAGAACACACTAGTTTGATCTACGGATCGTTCCTTAGCCGTGTCGGTGCCCCCTCCACCATATTCCACCTCGGTCATATCGTCATGAAGCTTAGGCGAAGCCTGCTGACCGTAGTACATCAAGATCGTCCCACGCCGTCGTCTTGTGAAACTCTCCCTCCCGAGCTCTCTGGATTGGAGCCGAGGCGTCATCGAGCTGTCGTGTGTCAAGAACTCGGGGCGCCGGAGTAACGGCGCCGGATCGGTCGGATCGCGAGGAGAGCGTCGACTACTTCCTCTACGTTGTGATCGCTTCGCTTGGTCTCACGAGGTTACGTGACAACACTCTCCCTCTCGTTGCTATGCATCACCATGATCTTGCGTGTGCGTAGGAAAATTTTGAAATTACTACGTTCCCCAACACTATCCTCAAAATTAGACAAACGAACACCTTTCTTAGAATGAAACACTTACACCCGAACACGCGGAAGTACTTGAGATTGGGCTTGTTACCGGTGAGTATTTCATAGGGAGTCTTGTTCAAGCCTTTGCGGAGATAGAGCCGATTGGATGCATGACATGCTGTGTTGATGGCTTCAGCCCAAAAATTGTATGGAGACTTGAACTCCGCCATCATGGTCCTTGCCGCATCCATCAACGTCCGGTTCTTCCTCTCCGCGACACCATTTTGTTGAGGGGTATATGGTGCAGCATATTGATGTTTGATCCTCTCATCACTAAGAAACTCATCCAAGGTGTAGTTCTGGAACTCGGTGCCATTGTCACTTCTTATTGTCAAGATCTTTGCATCATGTTGACGCTGAGCTTCATTTGCAAAGTCAATGACGGTTTGTTGAGTCTCACGCTTCCTCTTGAAGAAGAATACCCAAGTGTATCTTGAATAATCATCCACAATCACCAAGCAATACTTTCTACCTCCAAGACTATCAAAGGATGGAGGCCCAAAGAGATCCATGTGAAGGAGTTCCAAGGGTCTCTTCGAGTAGATGATGGTCGTGGGAGGGTGAGCCTTCTCATGAAGCTTTCCTTCAATACAAGCACTGCAAGCACGATCTTTGGCAAAACTAACATTTGTTAGTCCGCGGACATGGTCCCCCTTGAGAAGACTTTGCAAAGATCTCACATTAACGTGGGCTGAATGGCGATGCCAAAGCCATCCCACATCAACTTTAGCCATTAGGCATGTCGCGGTCTTAGTGGGTTGCTCCGAAAAGTTAATCACATAAAGACTATTCTCGAAATGCCCAACAAAGGCTACTTTAAGAGTCTTGCTCCACAAGAGGGCCACGGTATCAATATCAAAGAAAGTGGCAAAGCCCATGAGTGCAAGTTGACGAACGGAAAGAAGATTGAATGCAAGGGACTCAACAAGCATGACTTTCTCTATCGTTAGATCATGAGAAATGACAACCTTGACAAGACCCAATACCTTGGAAGATGAGGCATCACCCCACTCGACATTGGTGGGCATAGATGGGATCTTTTGCACGTCCACCACCAAGTCCTTGCTCCCGGTCATATGATTTGTTGCTCCACTGTCGAGCAACCATGATCCCCCACCGGAAGCAAACACCTACAAGAGATCAATGCTTGGTTTTAGGTACCCATTTAGTAATGGGTCCTTTGATGTTAGTAACAAGGGTCTTAGGAACCCAAATAGACCATTCAATGTACTCATAAGGAGAACCAACAAATTTAGCATAAACATGTCCATCACTAGCATGACACAACACATAAGAAGGGTTAAAGTCGGCGGCTTTGTTGAAGGAGGAGGAAGTGGTTTTGCCCTTTTTGACACCAACACCCTTCACATTGTTCTTCTTCTCCTTAGGAGCACCCTCTCCCTCTTTCACAAAGGTTTGCTTGAGAGGAGGAGGTCGTTTGGTCTTGTCGTTCTTCTTCTTGTTCTTGGACTTGGGTGCGAACCCAATTCCTTCCTTGGCCACAACTTCCTTTTGATTGCTCAAAAGGCCGTTGAGGTTCTTCTCACCTTGAATGCATGTCACAAGGCCTTTCTCAAGTTGATCCTTTAATTTGGCATTCTCCTCCACAAGGTGCACATGCTCACAAAACGAGTTAGTGGTATATGCATTATCAATTAATACCGTATGAGGAAAGGTGGCCTTTTCCTTGGTTAGCTTAACTTGGAGTTGAGCATGAGACTCCTTGAGGTTTGCATGAGCACCCTTCAAGACCTTGTGGGCCTTGTCAAGTACATCAAACTCCTCCTTGAGTCTAGCATGATCAACCCCAAGTTTAGCCTTCTCGTAAGTTAGCACACAAGACACAACAAGAGCATGATCAAGATCTTTCTTTAACTTGGCATGGTCATCGTTGTGTGACTCCTCAAGAGCCAAACGATGCCCACGCTCTTCCTCAAGAGCATTAGAGAGATCTGATATCTCATCGGCATAGTCTCGACTATGAACTTCCATCTTAGAGATGGTTTCTTTGTGAGCCTCGATCATGTCATTGGCTTCACCAAGTTGTTCCAAGAGAGCAACAAAGTGCTTCTTGGATTTGCCCTTGAGCTTACTCATAAAAGGCTCAAATTCATTTACTTCCTCATTAGACCCCTCACTTTCATCAATGCCATCCGTCAAAGAGGGATTAGTAATGATGGTGGTTTTGATGTTGGGGGTTACCTTGTTGGTGGCTTTAGCCATGAGGCACTTGGCGGTGATGTTCTTGTTGGGTGAATCGAAGAGAGACATTCGGGGAGTTGTGGCAATGGCAACGGATGCCATGGCCATTGCTTCACTATCTTCATCATCATCGTCATCCTCACGGTATTTCTTCTTGAACCACCAACCCTCGAGTAGGAGTCTTCTTGGTGAAGTTGTTCTTGTTGGGGAAGGACTTGGCTTTGTCTCTTCGGATGAGCTTTCCACCATTGTCTTCCCGCTTCTCATAAGGACAATCCGCAACGAACTGGCTCACATTGCCACAGTTGTAACAAGTTCTTACTCGTTGCTTGCCCTTGAAGCACTCGAGTTGTTCTTGTTGAAATTTGGCCTTGAGTTCTTCTTGCTCCAAAAGTGCCTTGAAGCAAGAGCCATGTGCTCATGATAATCATATTTTGTATCTTCGGGGTTGCTCTCCTCATCTTCCTCTTCTTCTCTTCTTCCACAATAACCTTGGCCTTCAATGCAAGGTTGGGTTTCTTTGCCCTTTGAGAGAGGAGCACCGTGTTATCGGCGGTCTTGTCCAAGATGATCATTGCAACAAACTCATCCAACACTTCACTTGAGGTCATGGAGTGGAAGTCCGGTCTTTGACGAATGATAGAGGACATGGCCTTGTTGTAGGGCATCATGGCCTTGAGGAACTTGCGCTTGATCCAATTGTCATCTGTGTCCTTGCTCCCATGATCCCGGAGTGAGACCGCGAGTTTGGTTACTCTCCGAAAGAGCTCACGAGGTTCTTCATCTTCTTTCATTGCAAACTCATCGGCTTCATCTTGCACCACTTCATAGTTGGAGCGTTGAGTGCTTGCGCTTCCTCGATAAAGAGACACAACGCATTGCCATGCGTCTTTGGCCATGGCATGGGGGCGGAGAAGAGGGAGATCTTTGGGGAGGATAGCATCTTGGATGATGAAGTGAGCATTCTCATTGAATTGATTATCCATTGCTTCTCTAGGGGTGAAGTTGCTTCGGTCATGTGGATAGAAACCTTCTTCAATGATTCTCCAAAGATTAGTATTCACATGATTTAAATGACGCTTGAGCGATACACCCAAGAATCAAAATCCTCAT
>CM038141.1:415956093-416268145 GCA_021437245.1 Aegilops speltoides | reverse complement strand
AGTATTGTAGACATAGAATATTTGCAAAATACATACGGCTCTGAATGTGATGCAGACCGTTGACTAAACTTCTCTCACGAGCAAAACATGATCATACCTTTGTACTCTTTGGGTGTTAATCACATAGCAATGTGAACTAGATTATTGACTCTAGTAAACCCTTTGGGTGTTGGTCACATGACGATGTGAACTATGGGTGTTAATCATATACAGATATGATTATTAGTGTTAAATCACACGGCGATGAGAACTAGATTATTGACTCTAGTGCAAGTGGGAGACTGAAGGAAATATGCCCTAGAGGCAATAATAAAATTATTATTTATTTCCTTATATCATGATAAATGTTTATTATTCATGCTAGAATTGTATTAACCGGAAACATGATACATGTGTGAATACATAGACAAACATATAGTCACTAGTATGCCTCTACTTGACTAGCTCATTAATCAAAGATGGTCATGTTTCGACCATAGACATGTGTTGTCATTTGATTAGTGGGATCACATCATTAGAAGAATGATGTGATTGACATGACCCATTCATTAGCCTAGCACTTGATCGTTTAGTATACTACTATTGCTTTCTTCATGACTTATACAAAGTTCCTACAACTATGAGATTGTGCAACTCCGTGTACCGGAAGAACACTTTGTGTGCTACCAAACGTCTGGCGAAGCGGGTGATTATAAAGGTGCTCTACAGGTGTTTCGAAGGTTCATGTTGAGTTGGCATAATTCGAGATTAGGATTTGTCACTCGATTGTCGGAGAGGTATCGTGGGCCCTCTCGGTAATACTCATCACTTAAGCCTTGCAAGCATATAACTAATGAGTTAGTTATGAGATGACATATTACGAGCGAGTAAAGAGACTTGCGGTAACGAGATTGAACTAGGTATTGGATACCGGCGATCAAATCTCGGGCAAGTAACATACCGATGACAAAGGAACAACGTATGTTGTTGTGCGGTTTGACCGATAAAGATCTTCGTAGAATATGTAGGAACCAATATGGGCATCAGGTCCGCTATTGGTTATTGACCGAGGCGTGTCTCGGTCATGTCTACATTGTTCTCGAACCGTAGGGTCCGTGCGCTTAAGGTTTCGATGACAAATATATTATGAGTTTATGTATTTTGATGTACGAAGTTTGTTGAGTCCGGATATGATCACGGACATGACGAGGAGTCTCGAAATGGTCGAGACATAAAGATTGATATATTGGACGGATATATTTGGACATCGGAAAGGTTCGGAGAAGTTTGGAGCTCGGGAGGTTACGGAACCCCGGGAGGTATATGGGCCTTATTGGGCCCATGTAGGAGGAAGGAGAAGGAGCAAGGGAAGGCGCGCCCCCAAGCCCAATCAAATTGGGGAGGGGGCCGCCCCCTTCCTTTCTCCTTCCCCTCTTCTGTTACTACTACTAGTACTACTTCCTAATACTAGTACTCTTTCCTTCCCCCCTCCAAATAAGGATAAGGAAAAGAGAGGGAAACCTACTTGGAGTAGGTTTCCCCCTCCCTATGGCGCACCACCCTTGGGGCCGGCCACCTCCTCCCTTCCTCCTTTATATACGGGGGTAGGGGGCACCCTAGAACACACAAGTTGATCATTGATCGTTCCTTAGCCGTGTGCGGTGCCCCCCTCCACGATATTACACCTCGATCATATTGTAGCGGTGCTTAGGCGAAGCCCTGCGACAGGAGAACATCAAGATCGTCACCACGCCGTCGTGCTGACGGAACTCCCCCTCGGAGCCTCTACTGGATTGGAGATCGAGGATGTAACGCCCCAAGACCGGAGCTTCAGATGCCTTCTAGCTACTCCGAGTTTCGTCGTGTGATTTATTTGTTTGATGCTTTCATCATTGCATCATTTGCATTGCATCATGTCATCATGCCATCATCTCATAAATCTTTTTCACCTCAACTAAATAAATTGCATAGATCTTTTGATCTATTTAAATCGAGGGAATTCACGATGGTGATTTCTCTTTATAATATATCCTCCCGATATTAGTGGAGCTATTATAAAATAATCCATTCTTTGGAATCACCATAACACACTTGCAAAATCCCAATGCCTTTTATTATTTCAATTCTGGGCCTCTAACTTCGCCATATATCCTTTCGTCATTTTCCGGAGCTCCACCTTTTCTCTCAACATTTTTGGACACTCCTAAAACCTCGTCCTAGTTCAAACCATTTGAATTAAATTCAAATGTGTTTGAATCCAACTTCACATGCGTGCCCACTTCTATTTTTCCTTGATCAAGCTCATTTTTGCGAGTCCATGAAATTTATCTCCATGCCCAAATTCTATCTGCACCTTCCTTTCTTCTCCTTTTTACTCTTTGACATTTTCTGTTTTTGGGAGTAAGGAGAAGAAGGAGAGCAGTCGGCCCAGGCCACCGTGGCCTCCCTAAGCCTAGCAGCCAGGCCGGCCCATTTGCCTCTCAAGGGCCAGCCGCCCCCACCTTTCCCCGTAACCCTAGCCCGAACCACTCTCTCTCCCTCGATCCCCCTCTCCCTCATTCCCTCCAGCGCGCCGCCACCACCTACGCACGCTCGTGCGATCCCCATCTCCTCCCTCGCGCCACCTTCTCCCTCGCTCGACCCCCTATCGCTAACAGCCGCCGCCCGCGTCCCCCTCTGCACCACCTACGCACGCAGCGCCCGAGCCCGAAGCCAGAGCCATGGCGCCGCCCAGCCATCCATCTCGCGCCCCTCGTCGGCCTCCTCGAGCACCGGCCGCGCCGCGCGCCCAACCTTCCTCCTGCGCCGTCTCTCCTGCTCTGCTCCTGCCCTCGCGCCTCCCCGAGTCGTGCTCGTCGCGACCCCGCTTCCCCGCCTCCGGCGACCGTCGCTGCACCGCGCACCCCGGCAACCCTCCTGCTCCGCTGGCCTGGTCCGCCTCGTCGCCATCCTCCCACCGCTGCCTCCGCACCCTCGCCCCCTCGCACTCCAGATCGGGAGAGGAGCTCCCGATCCAGAGTCGGCCGCTGCACCAGGCCGCTGCGCTCATCCGCCTCCTCGTCCAACTCTGTGTGCTCCGCCGCCTGCGCCTCCACCTCGCGGAGATGCTCCATCCTCCGCCCTCCCCACGTCGGCAGCAAGCCTCGCTGCTGCTGCTCTTCACCAAGTCCCGGTTGCTTCCCTGCATCGCCGAGATCGATCCTCCGAGGAACCCCGTGTTCAACTACAGAATGAGCGGCAAGTACCACTACGACCGGTGTTCGGCTACGTGGATTCACCAAGTACTTTGGATACACCAAGTTCGACTACACTGCGAGACCCATACCCGGGACGTCAGGACCCGTCAAGTTCATCTTGAACCGTGTCGACTACGGCGCCAAGTCGCGAGTACCACTACGGTTGCGATGTACATCTACACCAAGACTGGACCGACAAGTACCGCGAGAACATTTGTACTCTACCGTCGCCGTGGATCCGACAAGTACCCCGACGTCGCGTGTACCACTACCGTCGATCCGAACATCTACGAAAACGTGTACAACTACCGTCGCCACATGAACAACGACTTCCACTATGGCCCGTGTACCACTACTTCCACTACTTCCACTACATCGCGAGAACATCTACTTCCCTCTACGGAACTCGACCCACTCCGGAAATGCACGCTTCGAAGGTATAACCCCGAGACGTCGTCCGTGGACCGAATGCATGTGTTGAATGAGATGCTCGTGTTTGCACTGTGTCCGAGATGTCTTTGCATATTCCTCCTTGTTTGCCATGCCACCGTCATGTGGGACACCCGGTATTCGGGAGCACCCCACCATCTTTTGCATGTTCTGCACATCCACCCTTTCTTCGCACCGGCATCTCAATCGAGTTACCGGAACCGGTATGTTGCCGTGGCATCATTTTCGGATATGTTGCCGTGGCAGCATTTCCTTTTCGCCGCCGTGGCACCCTATTTGTTCCGCCATGGCTACAAATGCTTCATAACATGCTCATGTCAACATTTTCATAAAAATTGCATATAACTTGCATATGTCATCTGCATCATGATAACAACAATTAAAATGTTTAAAATTGTTGCTTGCTTTAAATTGCTAAATAACATGGGGATTTTCCGGAAGTGTTGTTTGTGTTTCCGGCCTCATTTAAACTTGCCTAAGTAGGTAGTTTAATTATGCTTCACCTCTTGCCATGTTAACCAACATTTAATATTGTTGTGTTCATAACCGAGAGAGAACTAAATAATTGATGTGGTGTTTCGTCAATATGCAACTCGTTGCATATTGAGCTCCACTTAACTTGTAGTATTGTTTGTTGCACTTTGCCATGCCATGCCTCATTAATCCGGTCATGCATCATACTTGGTTGTGCATCATGACATGTTTATGCTTGTGTGTTTACCATGTTGTTTGTTTCTTTCCGGTTTGCTTCTCTCGTTAGCTTCGGTTTCGTTCCGGAGTTGTGAGGATCCGTTCGACTACGTCAGTTTGTCTTCTTCATGGACTCGTTCTTCTTCCTTGCGGGATTTCAGGCAAGATGACCATACCTTCGATATCACTTCTATCTTTGCTTGCTAGATGCTCGCTCTTTTGCTATGCCTATGCTGCGATACCCACCACTTGCTATATCATGCCACCCATATTGCCATGTCAACCTCTAACCATCCATGTCCTAGCAAACCGTTGATTGGCTATGTTATCGCTTTGCTCAGCCCCTCTGATAGCGTTGCTAGTTGCAAGTGAAGATGAAGTTTGTTCCTTGTTGGAACACGGATATTTTGGGATATCACAATATCTCTTATATTATTAATGCATCTATATATTTGGTAAAGGGTGGAAGGCTCGGCCTTATACCTGGTGTTTTGTTCCACTCTTGCCGCCCTAGTTTCCGTCATACCGGTGTTATGTTCCCGGATTTTGCGTTCCTTACGCGGTCGGGTGATTTATGGGACCCCCTTGATAGTTCGCTTTGAATAAAACTTGTCCAGCAAGGCCCAACCTTGGTTTTACCATTTGCCTCACCTAGCCCTTTTTTCCCTTGGGTTTCCGGAGCCCGAGGGTCATCTTTATTTTAGCCCCCGGGCGGTGCTCCTTCAGTGTTGGTCCAACTTCGAGTGATGTCCGCGCCCCGGGCAACCAGGGTCTATGCCAGCCCGACGTCTTGCTCATCCGGTGTGCCACGAGAGCGAGATATGTGCAGCTCCTATCGGGATTTGTCGGCACAGCGGGTGGCTTTGCTGGTCTTGTTTTACCATTGTCGAAATGTCTTGATGTACGGGATACGAGTCTGATCGAGTGTCTTGGATGAAGGTCTATTCTTCGTTGATCGCGAGAGCTTGTAATGGGCTTAGTTGGGACACCCTGCAGGTATAAACTTTCGAGAGCCGTGCCCGCGGTTATGTGGCAGATGGGAATTTGTTAATGTCGGTTGTAGAAAACCGAAGTTGACCTTAATTAAAATACATCAACGCGTGTGTAACGTGATGGTCTCTTCTCGTGAGTCAGGGAAGTGAACACGATGTTGGAGTTATGTTTGGCGTAAGTAGTTTCAGGATCACTTCTTGATCATACTTTTATCGACCGTGCTTTGCCTTCTCTTCTCGCTCTCATTTGCGTATGTTAACCACCATTTATGCTAGTCGCTTGCTGCAGCTCCACCTCATGCCTTTACCTTACCCATAAGCTTAAATAGTCTTGATCTCATGGTGCGAGATTGCTGAGTCCTCGTGACTCACGGATACTTCAAAACCAGTTTGCGGTGCCTATGTTACGAGCGGTGGCGCAACCAAGCTCAAGGAGGAGCTCGATGAAGATCTTGCCCTTTGTGTTGTTTCGTTCTAGTTGATCAGATAGTGGAGCCCAGTTGGGGTCGATCGGGGACCTTTATGCATTTGGGGTTCTTCTTTTATTTTGGTTCCGTGAGCGGACCTTGATTGTATCTGGATGATGTAATGCTTTATTCATGTAATTGTGTGAAGTGGCGATTGTAAGCCAACTATGTATCTCTTTCCCTTATGTATTACATGGGTTGTGTGAAGATTACCTCACTTGCGACATTGCTTTCAATGCGGTTATGCCTCTAAGTCGTGCTTCGACATGTGGGAGATATAGCCGCATCGAGGGTGTTACAACTTGGTAATCAGAGCCATCCCCGACCTTAGGAACCCCACTGCTTGATCGTTTTTAGCGGCCGAGTTGTGTCTAGAAAAATGTTTTGAGTCATTTAGGATTATATATATCGGAGAGTTTAGGAATTCTTTTTACTCCTCAGTCCCTTCGACCTTCTGGTGAGGTATCCTGACGTAGAGTTTTGACTCTTCTCTTCTCAAATTTCACTATTTTTTTTAGGATCATGCGGGTATCTTAGAATCGTTCCGATGGTTTTATGATGACAACATTGTCTTGGTTTCCTCCCGTCAGCAGGGGTTTTTTACTGGAGGTGTCCCGGGGAGTTGAGCTCCGAGGTGTTGTCGTCATAATTTTATCGTTGCAGTTCTGGAATACCTGAGTTTAGTACGCCGACATCGAAAATCTCTTTTATGTAGTTGTTGGTGAGATAACCCGCTAACCCGATCTTGAGGTGAGTACGGGAGTATTGCCATGACTCGTATAACGGATGCTTTTTGAAGGTTGAGGTACACGATTTCCGAAGGTTTCTTGGTTATGTGTTGACGGATGGATACAGCTGGATGTAGGTATTGTTAGTTTGTGTGAGATATATTGTTTCCCCTGTATCCCCAACACCAAATTGCATAACCAGAAAGTTTCGGGAGTTTTATAGGTGGGAATTCAAGTAGCTCCTAGTATATCTTTCCGACAGATGCATGATATGGGATTGGGTAAATCTCTATCATATGTTTGTTCCGGCTTATTCTGCAAGCCAAATCCTTTGTTTTGTGTTAGTTGTGGTATTCGAGTTGCTTCAATGTCAAGTGTTGATTCCATACCTTTCTGAAATGGTATTCTCATACTCCGATGTGAATCCCAATCCTTCTCGACAATCGAGATTTTCATGTCAATCCTTTTCAACCGGCGTGTTTCTCTTCAAGTGGATCCGATCACTTCAACATCAGCAAGTCCAATTATCATTTTTTTCTCAACGGTGTTTGTTTCATCCGTCTCCAAGTTGCCTTTGTTTTTTCCCGCCCACCCACCCTTTTTTCTTCAAGGACACAGATTTCTTAATCAAGTATACATTTATTCATGTGAAGTCTCTTCATTCTTTTCAATCAATGTTCTTATCCGGTGATTTCCCATGAAGATGCTCAACAGATTCAAGTTCATCATCCTTCATTGTTGTTTCTTCTCCGGTGGATCCTATTCAAGCTTTCGATATTCATCATATACCCTTTTCCTCATTTCAATGTCTTCTCATACCGGTGCACCTCATTATCATTCTACTTCTCGCTATTTGTTATTCCGGAGTGCTCAAGATATCTCGAAGATTCGTGTTTCCACTCTGCATTCATTCAAGCTCTTTCGAGATTGGTATCTCATTCAAGTCATTTAATTCAACCGGTGCAACATCTCTTTTAAATCTTTTCAACGGTGTTCTTTTGAGTGGGCCCTAACCCACAGGTCTTTTCCCAGGATCTTACCTGACTCTTCTATTTTCCCGGAGCTATTCTCAAATTCATTTCAAAGTTTGACGTAAGAATGAGTTATCATCAGTCAAATGCTTTTCTCCAAGATCTTTCAAATTCTTTTCATAGTTGGCTCAACCTCTTCGCTTTTGATTCTTCCGGTGTGCCTCAATAATTCTTGGTGGTGTTTCTCGTTGTCATTCTCATCGTTTGAAGACCGAAGAAGGATTTCTCTTTAACCTTGCTCCATTCTCTTCAAGATGCGTAGTTCAAGCTTGATGCCATCCTCTCATAATTGTTTTGATTGTGACAATTCTTTTCACCCATCCGGAGCATTTCATGGGTTGTTTCTATTTCTTTCCTCCGAAGCCCATCATCTCAGTATTATTCTTTCAAGCTTTCAGCTCTCATTCTCCAAATCTTACCGGTGCATCGTTCAATACCCTCTAATCAGTTCATGATCTCTTCGTTCCCATGTATCTAAATCCCTTCAAGTATCTTCAATCGTTTTTCAAATTCTTCCTGGTGAATTGTGCCTTTGCTACTTTCATTTTCAATTCTTACGGTGGTTCTTTCAAGATCTCTCTTCCTTGTTCATCATATCAATTCATTTGTTGTTCCAATCCTACTGATGGTTCGTTGAAGACCTTCTCAAGTTTCGATATATCTCTCTTAATCCTTTCTACGGGAATAAGTAGTATGCCAAATCCATTGCTTGTCATCAATGTAATTTGATGAAGGATAAGCATATAATAAATCTTATTCTTATTTCCTCGAGGTGATTCAATTCTTTTCTTCCGGAGATTGTTCATGATGAAGTAATTCTCGGTTTCATTTGTTTCATCTTCTCTTTTTCCCGGAGTTCCAAGCTCTAATTATCACGGAGATCCATCTAAATCATTGCAAGGATTCACCTTGTGTTTTCAATTTCTCTTTCTTTTCATTCCTTTTGTTTACCGGAGTTCTTCATGGAGGTTCTACATGATGGTTCATCAAGGATTTAATTCCCTTCTCAAAGTTTTCATCGAGATTCTTTCCTAAGGAGCTCAAGCTTTCTTCATATGGTAATCCGGAGTGCAATTCTTTCTACCATATTTTGGAGGTGGTATTATGTCATTCTTGATAATTTGAGTTCATGTTCCATGATTCACATGTTGTCAAGAATGAGGTATTTTAAATACATCAATCTCTTCTTTGGAGTTATCTTGGTATAGATTTCACATAAAGCCTTCCCTAAGGAATGTTGCTAATTGTGGTGCTAATCAATGATCCGAGTTTTCTCCTATCCTCTCGGCGAAAGAAGTTTTCATCTCTTCGTTAATCTCAAGCAAGCAATTGTTTCCGTTAGTGGCCGGTTGTCACCTCATAATTTTGAGATGTTTCATAAGCCCGCCACAAGCTTATTCTTTTCGTTGTTGGTTTTCCAACAACTCCGTTATAACCTTCTTGGAAGGGTGCTTGGCATTTTCTTCTCCATTCTTCTATTTCAATTATCTATCTTCTATTCTTTTGTTTCGAAGGCATTGTGATGTTATGCTCTTCAATCATCATTTTGTTTTGTCAGGATCGTGTTCTTTTCATGCTTATCCATTTAACCGGAGTGTCCTGCCTTTTTCTTTCAAGTTCTTTTCATCTTACCAAGTTTTGCTCCTCTTGTCAATCGGAGTGCTGCCGAATTATTCTTTCCTTGCTTCTCTTCAACCAAAGTGGGTTCAGAGTCTATATTGTTCCTTGATCTCTTGGTTTTTGTCGTATTCCCTGTTGCTCTTGTCAAACGGGGTGTTTTCAACTTCGTTCATCTCCGTTGTAGTCTTTCTTTTAAATTGCTCAACCTCTCAAGGTTCGTGGTTTCACTCGTTCATCAAAGAAGCAACTTAGTTTTACCTCCTCTCTTCCTCTTCCGTTTCTCGCCGGTGCCATTCTAGATCTCGGGACGAGATCCTCTCATAGTGGTGGAGTGTTGTAACGCCCCAAGACCGGAGCTTCGGATGCCTTCCAGCTACTCCGAGTTTCGTCGTGTGATTTATTTGTTTGATGCTTTCATCATTGCGTCATTTGCATTGCATCATGTCATCATGCCATCATCTCATAAATATTTTGCACCTCAACTAAATAAATTGCATAGATCTTTTGATCTATTTAAATCGAGGGAATTCACGATGGTGATTTCTCTTTATAATATATCCTCCCGATATTAGTGGAGCTATTATAAAATAATCCATTCTTTGGAATCACCATAACACACTTGCAAAATCCCAATGCCTTTTATTATTTCAATTTTGGGCCTCTAACTTCGCCATATATCCTTTCGTCATTTTCCGGAGCTCCACCTTTTCTCTCAACATTTTTGGACACTCCTAAAACCTCGTCCTAGTTCAAACCATTTGAATTAAATTCAAATGTGTTTGAATCCAACTTCACACGCGTGCCCACTTCTATTTTTCCTTGATCAAGCTCATTTTTGCGAGTCCATGAAATTTATCCCCATGCCCAAATTCTATCTGCACCTTCCTTTCTTCTCCTTTTTACTCTTTGACATTTTCTGTTTTTGGGAGTAAGGAGAAGAAGGAGAGCAGTCGGCCCAGGCCACCGTGGCCTCCCTAAGCCTAGCAGCCAGGCCGGCCCATTTGCCTCTCAAGGCCCAGCCGCCCCCACCTTTCCCCGTAACCCTAGCCCGAACCACTCTCTCTCCCTTGATCCCCCTCTCCCTCGTTCCCTCCAGCGCGCCGCCACCACCTACGCACGCTCGTGCGATCCCCATCTCCTCCCTCGCGCCACCTTCTCCCTCGCTCGACCCCCTATCGCTAACAGCCGCCGCCCGCGTCCCCCTCTGCACCACCTACGCACGCAGCGCCCGAGCCCGAGCTTCGCAGCCATGGCGCCGCCGCGACCCATCTCCGCTGGCGCCCCCTAGAGCACCGGCCGCGCCGCGCGCCCAACCTTCCTCCCGCGCCGTCTCTCCTGCTCTGCTCCTGCCCTCGCGCCTCCCCGAGTCGTGCTCGTCGCGACCCCGCTTCCCCGCCTCCGGCGACCGTCGCTGCACCGCGCACCCCGGCAACCCTCCTGCTCCGCTGGCCTAGTCCGCCTCGTCGCCATCCTCCCACCGCAGCCTCCGCACCCTCGCCCCCTCGCACTCCAGATCGGGAGAGGAGCTCCCGATCCAGAGTCGGCCGCTGCACCAGGCCGCTCCCGCGCCATCCCGCCTCCTCGTCCAACTCTGTGTGCTCCGCCGCCCTGTGCCTCCACCTCGCCGGAGATGCTCCATCCTCCGCCCTCCCCACGTCGGCAGCAAGCCTCGCTGCTGCTGGTCTTCACCAAGTCCCAGTTGCTTCCCTCCATCGCCGAGATCGATCCTCCGAGGAACCCCGTGTTCAACTACAGAATGAGCGGGAAGTACCACTACGACCGGTGTTCGGCTACGTGGATTCACCAAGTACTTTGGATACACCAAGTTCGACTACACTGCGAGACCCATACCCGGGACGTCAGGACCCGTCAAGTTCATCTTCGAACCGTGTACGACTACCGGCGCCGAAGTCCGCGAGTACCACTACGGTTGCGATGTACATGTACACCAAGATTGGACCGACAAGTACCGCGAGAACATTTGTACCTCTACCGTCGCCGTGGATCCGACAAGTACCCCGACGTCGCGTGTACCACTACCGTCGATCCGAACATCTACAAAAACGTGTACAACTACCGTCGCCACGTGAACAACGACTTCCACTACGGCCCGTGTACCACTACTTCCACTACTTCCACTACATCGCGAGAACATCTACTTCCCTCTACGGAACTCGACCCACTCCGGAAATGCACGCTTTGAAGGTATAACCCCGAGACGCCGTCCGTGGACTGAATGCATGTGTTGAATGAGATGCTCGTGTTTGCACTGTGTCCGAGATGTCTTTGCATATTCCTCCTTGTTTGCCATGCCACCGTCATGTGGGACACCCAGTATTCGGGAGCACCCCACCATCTTTTGCATGTTCTGCACATCCACCCTTTCGTTCGCACCGGCATCTCAATCGAGTTACCGGAACCGGTATGTTGTCGTGGCATCATTTTCGGATATGTTGCCGTGGCACCATTTCCTTTTCGCCGCCGTGGCACCCTTTTTGTTCCGCCATGGCTACAAATGCTTCATAACATGCTCATGTCAACATTTTCATAAAAATTGCATATAACTTGCATATGTCATCCGCATCATGATAACAACAATTAAGATGTTTAAAATTGTTGCTTGCTTTAAATTGCTAAATAACATGGGGATTTTCCGGAAGTGTTGTTTGTGTTTCCGGCCTCATTTAAACTTGCCTAAGTAGGTAGTTTAATTATGCTTCACCTCTTGCCATGTTAACCAACATTTAATATTGTTGTGTTCATAACCGAGAGAGAACTAAATAATTGATGTGGTGTTTCGTCAATATGCAACTCGTTGCATATTGAGCTCCACTTAACTTGTAGTATTGTTTGTTGCACTTTGCCATGCCATGCCTCGTTAAACCGGTCATGCATCATACTTGGTTGTGCATCATGACATGTTTATGCTTGTGTGTTTACCATGTTGTTTGTTTCTTTCCGGTTTGCTTCTCTCGTTAGCTTCGGTTTCGTTCCGGAGTTGTGAGGATCCGTTCGACTACGTCTGTTTGTCTTCTTCATGGACTCGTTCTTCTTCCTTGCGGGATTTCAGGCAAGATGACCATACCTTCGATATCACTTCTATCTTTGCTTGCTAGATGCTCGCTCTTTTGCTATGCCTATGCTGCGATACCCACCACTTGCTATATCATGCCACCCATATTGCCATGTCAACCTCTAACCATCCATGTCCTAGCAAACCGTTGATTGGCTATGTTACCGCTTTGCTCAGCCCCTCTGATAGCGTTGCTAGTTGCAGGTGAAGATGAAGTTTGTTCCTTGTTGGAGCACGGATATTTTGGGATATCACAATATCTCTTATAATATTAATGCATCAATATATTTGGTAAAGGGTGGAAGGCTCAGCCTTATGCCTGGTGTTTTGTTCCACTCTTGCCGCCCTAGTTTCCGTCATACCGGTGTTATGTTCCCGGATTTTGCGTTCCTTACGCGGTCGGGTGATTTATGGGACCCCCTTGACAGTTCGCTTTGAATAAAACTTGTCCACCAAGGCCCAACCTTGGTTTTACCATTGCCTCACCTAGCCCTTTTTCCCTTGGGTTTCGGAGCCGAGGGTCATCTTTATTTTAGCCCCGGGCGGTGCTCCTTCAGTGTTGGTCCAACTTTGAGTGATGTCCGGCGCCCCCAGGCAACCAGGGTCTATGCCAACCCGACGTCTTGCTCATCCGGTGTGCCACGAGCGAGATATGTGCAGCTCCTATCGGGATTTGTCGGCTGGCGGGTGGCTTTGCTGGTCTTGTTTTACCATTGTCGAAATGTCTTGATGTACGGGATACCGAGTCTGATCGAGTGTCTTGGGTGAAGGTCTATTCCTTCGTTGATCGCGAGAGCTTGTAATGGGCTAAGTTGGGACACCCTGCAGGTATAAACTTTTGAGAGCCGTGCCCGCGGTTATGTGGCAGATGGGAATTTGTTAATGTCCGGTTGTAGAAAACCCGAAGTTGACCTTAATTAAAATACATCAACCGCGTGTGTAACCGTGATGGTCTCTTCTCGGCGGAGTCCGGGAAGTGAACACGGTGTTGGAGTTATGTTTGACGTAAGTAGTTTCAGGATCACTTCTTGATCATACTTTTATCGACCGTGCTTTGCCTTCTCTTCTCGCTCTCATTTGCGTATGTTAACCACCATTTATGCTAGTCGCTTGCTGCAGCTCCACCTCATGCCTTTACCTTACCCATAAGCTTAAATAGTCTTGATCTCGCGGGTGCAAGATTGCTGAGTCCTCGTGACTCACCAGATACTTCCAAAACCAGTTTGCAGGTGCCTATGTTACCGAGAAGGTGACGCAACCAAGCTCAAGGAGGAGCTCGATGAAGATCTTGCCCTTTGTGTTGTTTCGTTCTAGTTTATCAAGAGTGGAGCCCAGTTGGGGTCGATCGGGGACCTTTATCGCATTTGGGGTTCTTCTTTTATTTTGGTTCCGTAGCGGACCTTGATTGTATCTGGATGATGTAATGCTTTATTCATGTAATTGTGTGAAGTGGCGATTGTAAGCCAACTATGTATCTCTTTCCTTATGTATTACATGGGTTGTGTGAAGATTACCTCACTTGCGACATTGCTTTCAATGCGGTTATGCCTCTAAGTCGTGCTTGACATGTGGGAGATATAGCCGCATCGAGGCGTTCTGAGAGGATCGTCATCGAGCTCAGACGCGTGTCAAGAACTTCGGAGGTGCGAGTGCGGTGCTTGGATCGGTCGGACCGGAGGACGTCGACTACTTCCTCTATGTTGCGTCAGCGCTTCGCTTGGTCTCGAGAGTGCGTAGACAACACTCTCCCTCGTTGCTATATCATCACCATGATCTTGCATGTGCGTAGATTTTTTTGAAATTACTCGTTCCCCAGCAGTGGCATCGAGCCTAGGTTTTATGCGTTGATGTTATATGCACGAGTAGAACACAAGTGAGTTGTGGACGATATAAGTCATCGCCTACCAGCATGTCATACTTTGGTTCAGCGGTATTGTTGGATGAAGCGGCCGGACCGACATTACGTGTGCGCTTACGCGAGACTGGTTTTACCGCCGTGCTTTGCACCACGGTGACTAGCGGTGTCTGTTTCTCCAATTTTAGT
Source organism: Aegilops speltoides (assembly GCA_021437245.1). Classification (NCBI taxonomy): domain Eukaryota; kingdom Viridiplantae; phylum Streptophyta; class Magnoliopsida; order Poales; family Poaceae; genus Aegilops; species Aegilops speltoides. The sequence goes on along the minus strand of CM038141.1, from coordinate 416,253,835 downwards.
TGAACCGAGTGTGGCTCGCCCGGTCCTTGTGAAGGTTAAAATGGAGTCTATTTGACAAACTATCGTTGTGGTTTTGATGCGTAGATAAGAACGGTTCTTGCTAAGCCCGTAGCAGCCACATAAAATTTGCAACAACAAAGTAGAGGACGTCTAACTTGTTTTTGCAGGGCATGTTAATGATGTGATATGGTCAAGGCGTGATGAGATATAAGTTGTTGTATGAGATGATCATGTTTTGTTGAAGTTATCGGCAATGGCGAAGCCCTATGGTTGTCTCTTTGTTGCATAAGATGCAAGTGCCAAATAATTGCTTTACTTTATCGCTGTCACGATAGCAATAGTTGCAAGAGCAATAGTTGGCGAGACGACCATGTGATGACACATTGATATAGATCAAGATGATGAAGATCATGGTGTCGTGTTGGTAACGATAGAGATCATGACAGTACTTTGGAGATGGACATCAAAGGCGCAAGATGATCATGGCCATATCATGTCACATATTTTGATTGCATATGATGTTTATCTATTATACATCTTATTCTTGCTTTGATTGACGGTAGCATTTTAAGATGATCTCTCACTAATTATCAAGAAGTGTTCTCCACGAGTATGCACGTTGCCAAAGTTAAATCGTGCCCGGACACCACGTGATGATCGGTGTGATAAGCTCTACGTCCATCTACAACGGGTGCAAGCCAGTTTTGCACACGCGGAATACTCAGGTTAAACTTGACGAGCCTAGCATATGCAAATATGGCCTCGGAACACGGAGACCGAAAGTTCGAGCGTGAATCATATAGTAGATATGATCAACATAATGATGTTCACCATTGAAAACTACTCCATCTCACGTGATGATCGGTTATGGTTTAGTTGATTTGGATCACGTGATCACTTAGATGACTAGAGAGATGTCTGTCTAAGTGGGAGTTCTTAAGTAATATGATTAAATGAACTTAAATTTATCATGAACTTAGTCCTGGTAGTAGTTTGCAAATTATGTTGTAAGATCAATAGCTTGCGTTGTTGCTTTCATATGTTTATTTTGATATGTTCCTAGAGAAAATTGTGTTGAAAAATGTTAGTAGCAATGATGCGGATTTGATCCGCGATCTGAGGTTTATCCTCATTGCTGCACAGAAGAATTATGTCCTTAATGCACCGCAAGGTGACAGACCTATTGCAGGAGCAGATGCAGATGTTATGAACGTTTGGCTAGCTCAATATGATGACTACTTGATAGTCTTGTGCACCATGCTTAACGGCTTAGAATCAGGACTTCAAAGACGTTTTTGAACGTCATGGACCATATAAGATGTTCCAGGAGTTGAAGTTAATATTTCAAGCAAATACTCGAGTTGAGAGATATGTAAGTCTCCAACAAGTTCTAAAGCTAAAGGATGGAGGAGAATCGCTCAACTAGTGAGCATGTGCTCAGATTGTCTGGGTACTTCAATCGCTTGAATCAAGTGGGAGTTAATCTTCCAGATAAGATAGTGATTGACAGAATTCTCTAGTCACCATCACCAAGTTACTAGAACTTCGTGATGAACTATAGTATGCAAGGGATGACGAAAACGATTCCTGAGCTCTTACTAGAACTTCGTGATGAACTATAGTATGCAAGGGTTGATCATGTCCTTTGCGCCATCGATAGGCCGCATTATAGGGCCAGAGCTTCAGCCATCAATACATCCGCATAAGAAATACTGCAATCTCTTAACAAGATGCACCATGGTTACTTTTTTTGGGCGGGAAGGGTGAGGGCAAAATGTTAAGATGCACCATGATTACCTTTAAAAATGTAAAAAGTACATCTTACACTTGACTTCATCTTACACTTGCTATAAAAATGAAAGATGGCTTGCAGCCAGTGCTATAATTGTTCACTAAACAATCACATCTTACACTTGACTCCATCTATATGAACACAAGTGCACTCAACAATGTCATGTACTCCACTATAAAAGGCAGGGTATTTTGGATGAGGAAGCCATGCATAGTCTAAAAGATAATGCAACTTCAGGTTCAAATTACAATTTACAAAGAGTGTTTGACCAAAGAGAAATTCTCAAAATCGTCACATCCAGGTCTAGATTAAGCGACCTACCCATCCAATGACTCCTAAGGGTCTATACAAATTGAAATTTTATAATCTAGAAATTGGTCAATAAGCACATGGTTACTCTACTAAACATGAAATAGGTGCTAGCCTTTCTGATCGAATGTCTTGGGTTGCTCAGGTGCCCAGCCGCCTCCTCGGGTTATGCAACTCATACTGGATGTCCTCCTTGACAAATAGATCCATGCATGGCACTTGAAGAGGAAGGAGTCGCCAGATCAAGCTCTATGTGGGCATTGTCGGCAAGACAATGAGTCCTTGCCGAAGAAAGGTACCAGATGGAGGAGTAGGTCGTACATGTGGTCCTCGTCAGTGCCAAATCAAGAAAAGGAAGATAGACGCAAATGGGAAGACTGGGGGAATGCTATAAGCTCATCAGGTTCATGCCCAAGAGAAAATTTGGTACAACAAATAGGCTATCTAGGTTAGCATTTTCCCCAATGTCGCTCATCCCTAAGGTATTTTTATATTCCTGAGTTGCTTTCTCGATCAATGATGTGATGCTTCGATGAAGGTGGATGCAAAATCCAACACAAAGCAGGGAAATAATTGAAGGAAATATGCCCTAGAGGCAATAATAAAATTATTATTTATTTCCTTATATCATGATAAATGTTTATTATTCATGCTAGAATTGTATTAACCGGAAACATGATACATGTGTGAATACATAGACAAACATATAGTCACTAGTATGCCTCTACTTGACTAGCTCATTAATCAAAGATGGTCATGTTTCTTGACCATAGACATGTGTTGTCATTTGATTAGTGGGATCACATCATTAGAAGAATGATGTGATTGACATGACCCATTCTGTTAGCCTAGCACATGATCGTTTAGTATACTGCTATTGCTTTCTTCATGACTTATACAAAGTTCCTACAACTATGAGATTGTGCAACTACAATCAAGTGGGAGTTAATCTTCCAGATAAGATAGTGATTGACAGAATTCTCTAGTCACCATCACTAAGTTACTAGAACTTCGTGATGAACTATAGTATGCAAGGGATGACGAAAACGATTCCTGAGCTCTTTGCAATGTTGAGATCGGCGAAGGTAGAAATCAAGAAAAGAGCATCAAGTGTTGATGGTTAACAAGATCACTAGTTTCAAGAAAAAGGCAAAGGGAAAGAAGGGAACTTCAAGAAGAGCGGCAAGCAAGTTGCTGCTCAAGTGAAGAAACCCAAGTCTGGTCCTAAGCACGAGACTAAGTGCTTCTCTTGCAAAGAGACTGGTCCTTTGGAAGAGGTACTACCCCAAGTGATTGGCGGATAAGAAGGATGGCAAAGTGAACATAAGTATATTTGATATACATGTTATTGATGTGTACTTTACTAGTGTTTATAGCAACCCTCAAGTATTTGATACTAGTTAGGTTGCTAAGATTAGTAACTTCAAAGCGGAGTTGCGAGAATAAGCAGAGACTAGTTAAAGGGTGAAGTGACGATGTGTGTTGGGAATAGTTCCAAGATTGATATGATCATCATCGCACACTCCCTATACTTTCGGGATTAGTGTTAAACCTAAATAAGTGTTATTTGGTGTTTGCGTTGAGCATGAATATGATTTGATCATGTTTATTGCAATACGGTTATTCATGTAAGTTAGAGAATAATTGTTGTTACATTTACATGAATAAAACCTTCTATGGTCATACACCCAATGAAAATGGTTTGTTGGATCTCGATCGTGTGATACACATACTCGTAATATTGAAGCCAAAAGATGCAAAGTTAATAATGATAGTGCAACTTATTTGTGGCCTTTGCCGTTTGGGTCATATCGGTGTAAAGCGCATGAAGAAACTCCATAAAGATGGATTTTCGGAATCACTTGGTTATGAATCATTTGATGCTTGCGAACCGTGCCTTTTGGGCAAGATGACTAAAACTCCGTTCTCGGAACATAAATTGCATAGATCTTTTGATCTATTTAAATCGAGGAATTCACGATGGTGATTTCTCTTTATAATATATCCTCGATATTAGTGGAGCTATTATAAAATAATCCATTCTTTGGAATCACCATAACACACTTGCAAAATCCCAATGCCTTTTATTATTTCAATTCGGGCCTCTAACTTTGCCTATATCCTTTAGTCATTTTCAGAGCTCACCTTTTCTCTCAACATTTTGGACACTCCTAAAACCTCGTCCTAGTTCAAACCATTTGAATTAAATTCAAATGTGTTTGAATCAACTTCATCGTGCCCACTTCTATTTTCCTTGATCAAGCTCATTTTTGAGTCCATGAAATTTATCTCCATGCCCAAATTCTATCTGCACCTTCCTTTCTTCTCCTTTTACTCTTTGACATTTTCTGTTTTTGGGAGTAAGGAGAAGAGGAGAAGCGATCGACCCAGTACCGTGGCCTCCTAAGCCTAGCAGCCAGGCCGGCCCATTTGCCTCTCAGGGCGGCCGCCCCACCTTTCCCGTAACCCTAGCCGAACCACTCTCCCTCGATCCCCTCTCCCCTCCCTATTCCCTCAGCCCGCCACCACCTCGCCACGTGCGTCCCCATCTCCTCCCTCGCGCCACCTTCTCCCTCGCTCGACCCCTATCGCTAACGGCCGCCGCCCGCGTCCCCTGCACCACCCTCACGCCTGCCGGCCAGGGCAGGCTTGCCCAGCCATGGCCCGCCCAGCCATCTCGCCGCGCCCCTCGTCGGCCTCCTCGAGCACCGGCCCGCGCCCATGCCTTCCTCCTCGCCCGTCTCTCTGCTCTGCTCCGCCTCGCGCCTCCCCAGTCGTGCTGTCGCGTGCCCGCCTCCGTGGCCAGTCTTACACCGCGCACCCGGCAACCTCCTGCTCCGTGCCTGGTCGCCTCGTCGCCATCCTCCCGCTGCCTCCGCACCTCGCCCCTGCTCGAGATGGGAAGGCTCCCGATCGAGTGGCGCTTTACACCGAGGAGCGTGCATCATCGCCTCCTCGTCAACTCGTGTGCTCCGCCGCCTGCGCCCACCTCGCGGAGATGCTCCATCCTCCGCCCTCCCCACGTCGGCGGCAAGCCTCGCTGCTCTTGCTCTTCCTGAAGTCGGTTGCTTCACGCCAGCGGATCGATCCTCGAACCCCGTGTTCAACTACAGAATGGCGGCAAGTACCACTCGACCGGTGTTGGCTCGTGGATTCACCAAGTACTTTGGATACACAAGTTCGACTACCTGCGAGACCCATACGGGACGTCGGGACCCGTCAAGTTCATCTTGAACCGTGTGCGACTACGGCGCCAGTCATGAGTACCACTACGGTTGCGATACATCTACACCAAGACTGGACCGAAAACGCGAGAACATTTGTACTCTCTGTCGCCGTGGATCCGACAAGTACCCGGCGTCGCGTGCCACTACCGTCGATCGAACATCTCGGCGTGTACAACTACCGTCGCCACATGAACAGACTTCCACTATGGCCCGTGTACCACTACTTCCACTACTTCCACTACATGCGAAACATCTACTTCCCTCTCTGAACTCGACCCACTCGATGCTGCGGCGAAGGTATAACCCCGGCGATCCGTGGACGAATGCATGTGTTGAATGAGATGCTCGTGTTTTACTGTTGTCCAGATGTCTTTATATTCCTCCTTGTTTGCCATGCCGTCGTAGCCAGGTTTTGGTATTCGAGAGCACCCTCTCTGCATTACGCACATCCACCCTTTCTTCGCAGGCATCTCAATCGAGTTCTGGAACGGTATGTTGCCGTGGCATCATTTTCGGATATGTTGCCGTGGCAGCATTTCCTTTCATGCGTGGCACCTATTTGTTCCGCCATGGCTACAAATGCTTCATAACATGCTCATGTCAACATTTTCATAAAATTGCATATAACTTGCATATGTCATCGCATCATGATAACAACAATTAAAATGTTTAAAATTGTTGCTTGCTTTAAATTGCTAAATAACATGGGGATTTTCGGAAGTGTTGTTTGTGTTTCGGCCTCATTTAAACTTGCCTAAGTAGGTAGTTTAATTATGCTTCACCTCTTGCCATGTTAACCAACATTTAATATTGTTGTGTTCATAACAGAGAGAACTAAATAATTGATGTGGTGTTTGTCAATATGCAACTTCGTTGCATATTGAGCTCCATAACTTGTAGTATTGTTTGTTGCACTTTGCCATGCCATGCCTCATTAATCGGACATGCATCATACTTGGTTGTGCATCATGACATGTTTATGATGTGTGTTTACCATGTTGTTTGTTTCTTTCGGTTTGCTTCTCTCGTTAGCCGGTTTCGTTCGGAGTTGTGAGGATCCGTTCGACTACGTCGGTTTGTCTTCTTCATGGACTCGTTCTTCTTCCTTGCGGGATTTGAGCAAGATGACCATACCGATATCACTTCTATCTTTGCTTGCTAGATGCTCGCTCTTTTGCTATGCCTATGCTGCGATACCTACCACTTGCTATATCATACCAATATTGCCATGTCAACCTCTAACCATCCATGTCCTAGCAAACCGTTGATTGGCTATGTTATCGCTTTGCTCAGCCCCTCTTATAGCGTTGCTAGTTGCAAGTGAAGATGAAGTTTGTTCCTTGTTGGAACACGGATATTTTGAGATATCACAATATCTCTTATATTATTAATGCATCTATATATTTGGTGGGTGGAAGGCTCGGCCTTATGCAGTGTTTTGTTCCTCTTGCCGCCCTAGTTTCCGTCTACGGTGTTATGTTCGGATTTTGCGTTCCTTACGCAGTCGGGTGATTTATGGGACCCCCTTGATAGTTCGCTTTGAATAAAACTTGTCGGCAAGGCCCACCTTGGTTTTACCATTTGCCTCATTTTTCCCTTGGGTTTCGGGCCGAGGTCATCTTTATTCCCCGGGCGGTGCTCCTCAGTGTTGGTCCAAGCAAGTGATGTCCGGCGCCCCCAGGCAACCAGGGTCTATGCCACCAGCGTCTTGCTCATCCGGTGTGCCACGAGAGCGAGATATGTGCAGCTCTATCGGTTGTCGGCTACAGGTGGCTTTGCTGGTCTTGTTTTACCATTGTCGAAATGTCTTGATGTAGGGATACAGTCGATGGAGTGTCTTGGATGAAGGTCTATTCCTTCGTTGATCGCGAGCTTGTATGGGCTAAGTTGGGACACCTGCGGTATAAACTTTGAGGCCGTGCCGCGGTTATGTGGCGGATGGGAATTTGTTAATGTCGGTTGTAGAAGTTGACCTTAATTAAAATACATCAACGTGTAACCGTGATGGTCTCTTCTCGGCGGAGTCCGGAAGTGAACTGATGTTGGAGTTATGTTTGGCGTAAGTAGTTTAGGATCACTTCTTGATCATACTTTTATCGACCGTGCTTTGCCTTCTCTTCTCGCTCTCATTTGCGTATGTTAACCACCATTTATGCTAGTAAACTGCTGCTCCACCTCATGCCTTTACCTTACCCATAAGCTTAAATAGTCTTGATCTCGGTGCGGATTGCTGAAATCCTCGTGACTCACGGATACTTCAAAACCAGTTTGCGGTGCCTATGTTCTGGCGGTGGCCAACCAAGCTCAAGGAGGCTCGATGAAGATCTTGCCCTTTGTGTTGTTTCGTTCTAGTTGATCGATAGTGGAGCCAGTTGGGGTTCGATCGGGGACCTTTATGCATTTGGGGTTCTTCTTTTATTTTGGTTCCGTAGCGGACCTTGATTGTATCTGGATGATGTAATGCTTTATTCATGTAATTGTGTGAAGTGGCGATTGTAAGCCAACTATGTATCTCTTTCCTTATGTATTACATGGGTTGTGTGAAGATTACCTCACTTGCGACATTGCTTTCAATGCGGTTATGCCTCTAAGTCGTGCCCGACATGGGAGATATAGCCGCGTCGAGTGTTACAACAGTAATCGAGCCATCCCGACCTTAGGAACCCCTGCTTGATCGTTTTTAGCGGCGAGTTGTGTCTAGAAAAATGTTTTGAGTCATTTAGGATTATATATATCGGAGGTTTAGGAATTCTTTTTACTCCTCGGTCCTTGACCTTCGGTGAGGTATCTGGCGTAGAGTTTTGACTCTTCTCTTCTCAAATTTCACTATTTTTTTAGGATCATGCGGGTATCTTAGAATCGTTCGATGGTTTTATGATGACAACATTGTCTTGGTTTCCTCCGTCGGCGAGGGGTTTTTCTGGAGGTGTCGGGGAGTTGAGCTCGAGGTGTTGTCGTCATAATTTTATCGTTGCGGATTCGGAATACACGAGTTTAATGCGCCGACATCGAAAATCTCTTTTATGTAGTTGTTGGTGAGATAACCCGTAACCCGATCTTGAGGTGAGCAGGGAGTATTGCCATGACTCGTATAACGGATGCTTTTGAAGGTTGAGGTACCACGATTTCGAAGGTTTCTTGGTTATGTGTTGACGGATGGATCTGTTGGATGTAGGTATTGTTAGTTTGTGTGTGAGATATATTGTTTCCCTGTATCCCAACACCAAATTGCATAACCAGAAAGTTTGGGAGTTTATAGGTGGGAATTCAAGTAGCTCTAGTATATCTTTCAAATGGATGCATGATATGGGATTGGGTAAATCTCTATCATATGTTTGTTCGGCTTATTCACAAGCCAAATCCTTTGTTTGTGTTAGTTGTGGTATTGAGTTGCTTCAATGTCAAGTGTTGATTCCATACCTTTCGAAATGGTATTCTCATACTCGATGTGAATCCAATCCTTCTCGACAATCGAGATTTTCATGTCAATCCTTTTCAACAGCGTGTTTCTCTTCAAGTGGATCCGATCACTTCAACATCAGCAAGTCAATTATCATTTTCTCAACGGTGTTTGTTTCATCCGTCTCAAGTTGCCTTTGTTTTTCCATACCCACCCTTTTTCTTCAAGGACGATTTCTTAATCAAGTATACATTTATTCATGTGAAGTCTCTTCATTCTTTTCAATCAATGTTCTTATCGGTGATTTCCCATGAAGATGCTCAACATTCAAGTTCATCATCCTTCATTGTTGTTTCTTCTCCGGTGGATCCTATTCAAGCTGATATTCATCATATACCTTTTCCTCATTTCAATGTCTTCTCATGCGGTGCACCTCATTATCATTCTACTTCTCGCTATTTGTTATTCGGATGCTCAAGATATCTCGAAGATTAGTGTTTCCACTCTGCATTCATTCAAGCTCTTTCGAGATTGGTATCTCATTCAAGTCATTTAATTCAACGGTTGCAACATCTCTTTTAAATCTTTTCAGCGGTGTTCTTTTGAGTGGGCCCTAACCCACAGGTCTTTTCGAGGATCTTACGACTCTTCTATTTTCCGGAGCTATTCTCAAATTCATTTCAAAGTTTGGTAAGAATGAGTTATCATCGGTCAAATGCTTTTCTCCAATCTTTCAAATTCTTTTCATAGTTGGCTCAACCTCTTAGCTTTTGATTCTTCGGTGTGCCTCAATAATTCTTGGTGGTGTTTCTCGTTGTCATTCTCATCGTTTGAAGACGAAGAAGAGTTTCTCTTTAATCTTGCTCCATTCTCTTCAAGATTCGTGGTTCAAGCTTGATGCCATCCTCTCATAATTGTTTTGATTGTGACAATTCTTTTCACCCATCAGGAGAGCATTTCATGGGTTGTTTCTATTTCTTTCCTCAAAGCCCATCATCTCGGTATTATTCTTCAAGCTTTCGCTCTCATTCTCCAAATCTTACGGTGCATCGTTCAATACCCTCTAATCAGTTCATGATCTCTTAGTTCCCATGTATCTAAATCCTTCAAGTATCTTCAATCGTTTTCAAATTCTTCACGGTGAATTGTGCCTTTGCTACTTTCATTTTCAATTCTTCACGGTGGTTCTTTCAAGATCTCTCTTCCTTGTTCATCATATCAATTCATTTGTTGTTCCAATCCTCACGATGGTTCGTTGAAGACCTTCTCAAGTTTTGATATATCTCTCTTAATCCTTTCTCGGGAATAAGTAGTATGCCAAATCCATTGCTTGTCATCAATGTAATTTGATGAAGGATAAGCATATAATAAATCTTATTCTTATTTCAAGGTGATTCAATTCTTTTCTTCGGAGATTGTTCATGATGAAGTAATTCTCGGTTTCATTTGTTTCATCTTCTCTTTTCCGGAGTTCCAAGCTCTAATTATCACGGAGATCCATCTAAATCATTGCAGGATTCACCTTGTGTTTTCAATTTCTCTTTCTTTTCATTCCTTTTGTTTACGGAGTTCTTCATGGAGGTTCTACATGATGGTTCATCAAGTTTAATTCCCTTCTCAAAGTTTTCATGAGATTCTTTCCTAAGGATCAAGCTTTCTTCATATGGTAATCCGGGTGCAATTCTTTCTACCATATTTTGGAGGTGGTATTATGTCATTCTTGATAATTTGAGTTCATGTTCATGATTCACATGTTGTCAAGAATGAGGTATTAAATCATCAATCTCTTCTTTGGAGTTATCTTGGTATAGATTTCATAAAAGCCTTCCCTAAGGAATGTTGCTAATTGTGGTGCTAATCAATGATCCAGTTTTCTCCTATCCTCTCGTGAAAAAGTTTTCATCTCTTCGTTAATCTCAAGCAAGCAATTGTTTCCGTTAGTGGCGGTTGTCACCTCATAATTTGAGATGTTTCATAAGCCATACAAGCTTATTCTTCGTTGTTGGTTTCCAACAACTCCGTTCTCTTCTTCTTGGAAGGGTGCTTGGCATTTTCTTCTCCATTCTTCTATTTCAATTATCTATCTTCTATTCTTTTGTTTGAAGGCATTGTGATGTTATGCTCTTCAATCATCATTTGTTTTATCGGGATCGTGTTCTTTTCATGCTTATCCATTTAACTTGGAGTGTCACGCCTTTCAAGTTCTTTTCATCTTACCAAGTTTTGCTCCTCTTGTCAATCGGTGCTGCTGATTATTCTTTCCTTGCTTCTCTTCAACCAAAGTTGGTTCGAGTCTATATTGTTCCTTGATCTGGTTTTTGTCGTATTCTGTTGCTCTTGTCCAGCGGGGTGTTTTCAACTTCGTTCATCTCCGTTGTAGTCTTTCTTTTAAATTGCTCAACCTCTCAAGGTTCATTGGTTTCCTTTCGTTCATCAAAAAGCAACTTAGTTTTACCTCCTCTCTTCCTCTTCCGTTTCTCTCGGTGCCATTCTAGATCTGGGGCGAGATCCTCTCATAGTGGTGGAGTGTTATGCGCCCAAAGACCGAACTTGGATGCCTTCCAGCTACTCGAGTTTAGTCGTTATTTATTTTGTTTGATGCTTTCATCATTGTCATTGCATTGCATCATGTCATCATGCCATCATCTCATAAATATTTTGCACCTCAACTAAATAAATTGCATAGATCTTTTGATCTATTTAAATCGAGGAATTCACGATGGTGATTTCTCTTTATAATATATCCTCCGATATTAGTGGAGCTATTATAAAATAATCCATTCTTTGGAATCACTAACACACTTGCAAAATCCCAATGCCTTTTATTATTTCAATTTTGGGCCTCTAACCGCCATATATCCTTTCGTCATTTTCGAGAGCTCCACTTTTCTCTCAACATTTTTGGACACTCCTAAAACCTCGTCCTAGTTCAAACCATTTGAATTAAATTCAAATGTGTTTGAATCAACTTCTGCAGTGCCCACTTCTATTTTTCCTTGATCAAGCTCATTTTGCGAGTCCATGAAATTTATCCCCATGCCCAAATTCTATCTGCACCTTCCTTTCTTCTCCTTTTACTCTTTGACATTTTCTGTTTTTGGGAGTAAGGAGAAGAAGGCGATCGACGAACCACCGTGGCCTCCCTAAGCCTAGCACCAGGCCGGCCCATTTGCCTCTCAAGGCCCGGCCCCACCTTTCCCGTAACCCTAGCCCGAACCACTCTCTCCTTGATCCCTCCTCTCGTTCCCTCCGGTAGCGCCGCCACCACCCTCTTGCCTCGTGCGATCCCCATCTCCTCCCCTCGCCCTTCTCCCTCGCTCGCCCCCTATCGCTATGACCGCCGCGTCCTCTTGGCCTTGAGCCCGGCCGCAGCCATGGCGCCCAGCCATGCGGCCCGTCTCATTGGCGCCCCTAGAGCACCGGGCGCCCTTGCCAACTTCCAGCGCCGTCTCTCTCCTCCTCTGCTCCTGCCCTCGCCTCCCAGTCGTGCTCGTCGCGACCCGCTTCCCTCTCCGGCGTGCGTCGCTACACCGCGCGCAGCAACCCTCACCTTTCCGTGGCTAATCCGCCGTCATCCTCCCCGCCTCCGCACCCTCGCCCCTCGCCTCCAGATCGGAGAGCTCCCGATCGAGTCGGCGGCCCCGCACCGAGCAGCTCCGCGCCATCCGCCTCCTCGTCAACCTGTGTGCTCCCGCGCCATGCCTCCACCTGCGGAGATGCTCCATCCTCCGCCTCCCCGTCGTGACAAGCCTCGCTGCTGCTGGTCTTCAAAGTCCCGATTGCTTCCCTCCATGCGAGATCGATCCTCCAGGAACCCGTGTTCAACTTCTGAATGGCGGGAAGTACCACTACGACCGTGTTCGACTCGTGGATTCACCAAGTACTGGATACACCAAGTTCGACTACCTGCTGAGACCCATACCGGACGTGGGACCGTCAAGTTCATCTTGACCGTGTCGACTCACCGTGCGAAGTCCTTGAGTACCACTACGGTTCGATGTACATGTACACCAGATTGGACCGACAAGTACCGCGAGAACATTTGTACCTCTACGTCGCCGTGGATCCGACAAGTACCCCGCGTCGCGTGTACCACTACCGTCGATCGAACATCTACGCGTGTACAACTACCCCGTCATACGTGAACAACGACTTCCCTCGGACCGTGTACCACTACTTCCTACTTCCACTACATCGCGAGCATCTACTTCCTCTGAACTCGACCACTCCGAAATGCGCTTTGAAGGTATAACCCGAGCGCGTCCGTGGACTGAATGCATGTGTTGAATGAGATGCTCGTGTTTACCTTGTGTCGAGATGTCTTCATATTCCTCCTTGTTTGCCATACCGTCATGTGGGACACCCGATTAAAGGAGCACCCACCATCTTTTGCATTTGTCACCACTTTCGCACGGCATCTCAATCGAGTTAGGAACGGTATGTTAATCGTGGCATCATTTCGGATATGTTGCGTGGCACCATTTCCTTTTACCGTGGCACCCTTTTGTTCGCCATGGCTACAAATGCTTCATAACATGCTCATGTCAACATTTTCATAAAATTGCATATAACTTGCATATGTCATCCGCATCATGATAACAACAATTAATGTAAAATTGTTGCTTGCAAATGCTAAATAACATGGGGATTTTCGGTGTTGTTTGTGTTTCGGCCTCATTTAAACTTGCCTAAGTAGTAGTTTAATTATGCTTCACCTCTTGCCATGTTAACCAACATTTAATATTGTTGTGTTCATAACGAGAGAGAACTAAATAATTGATGTGGTGTTTCGTCAATATGCCTTCGTTGCATATTGAGCTCCACTAACTTAGTATTGTTTGTTGCTTTGCCATGCCATGCCTCGTTAAACGGTCATGCATCATACTTGGTTGTGCATCATGACATGTTTATGCTTGTGTGTTTACCATGTTGTTTGTTTCTTTCGGTTTGCTTCTCTCGAAGCGGTTTCGTTCGGAGTTGTGAGATCCGTTACTTCGTCATTTGTCTTCTTCATGGACTCGTTCTTCTTCCTTGCGGATTGAGCAAGATGACCATACCTTCGATATCACTTCTATCTTTGCTTGCTAGATGCTCGCTCTTTTGCTATGCCTATCTTTATACCACCACTTGCTATATCATGCCACCCATATTGCCATGTCAACCTCTAACCATCCATGTCCTAGCAAACCGTTGATTGGCTATGTTACCGCTGCTCAGCCCCTCGATAGCGTTGCTAGTTGCGGTGAAGATGAAGTTTGTTCCTTGTTGGAGCCGGATATTTTGGGATATCACAATATCTCTTATAATATGCATCAATATATTTGGTAAAGGGTGGAAGGCTCAGCCTTATGCAGTGTTTTGTTCCACTCTTGCCGCCCTAGTTTCCGTCATACGGTGTTATGTTCCCGGATTTTGCGTTCCTTCTGCGGTCGGGTGATTTATGGGACCCCCTTGACGGTTCGCTTTGAATAAAACTTGTCCACCAAGGCCCAACCTTGGTTTTACCATTGCCTCACCTAGCCCTTTTCCTTGGGTTTAGGGCCCGGGGTCATCTTTATTTAGCCCCGGGCGGTGCTCCTTCAGTGTTGGTCCAACTGGTGATGTCCGGCCCCCAGGCAACGAGGTCTATGCCAACCGGCGTCTTGCTCATCCGGTGTGCCACGAGCGAGATATGTGGCTCCTATCCGGATTTGTCGGCTGGCGATTCTTGGTCTTGTTTTACCATTGTCGAAATGTCTTGATGTGCCAGGATGATGCAGTCGGATGTCTTGGGTGAAGGTCTATTCCTAGTTGATCGCGAGAGCTTGTAATGGGCTAAGTTGGGACACCCTGCGGTATAAACTTTTGAGACCGTGCGGTTATGTGAGATGGGAATTTGTTAATGTCGGTTGTAGAAACCGAAGTTGACCTTAATTAAAATACATCAACGGCGTGTGTAACCGTGATGGTCTCTTCTCGTGGAGTCAGGAAGTGAACTCTGATGTTGGAGTTATGTTTGGCGTAAGTAGTTTTAGGATCACTTCTTGATCATACTTTTATCGACCGTGCTTTGCCTTCTCTTCGCTCTCATTTGCGTATGTTAACCACCATTATGCTGATGCAACTTGCTGCAGCTCCACCTCATGCCTTTACCTTACCGCTTAAATAGTCTTGATCTCGTGGTAAGATTGCAGTCCTCGTGACTCACGGATACTTCAAAACCAGTTTGCGGTGCCTATGTTCCCGGCGGTGGCGACCAAGCTCAAGGAGGGCTCGATGAAGATCTTGCCCTTTGTGTTGTTCGTTCTAGTTTATCATTAGTGGAGCCCAGTTGGGGTCGATCGGGGACCTTTAGCATTTGGGGTTCTTCTTTTATTTTGGTTCCGTAGCGGACCTTGATTGTATCTGGATGATGTAATGCTTTATTCATGTAATTGTGTGAAGTGGCGATTGTAAGCCAACTATGTATCTCTTTCCTTATGTATTACATGGGTTGTGTGAAGATTACCTCACTTGCGACATTGCTTTCAATGCGGTTATGCCTCTAAGTGGTGCTTGACATGTGGAATATATGCCAGTGGAAGGATGGATCATCGGCGTACATCTGCGTGTCAAGAACTGGTCTTAGGAGTAACGGTGCTTGGATCGGTCGGGACGGGAGGGAATGCGACTACTTCTCTATGTTGCGTCGCGCTTCCTTGATCTCTGATGCGACAACCTCTCCTCGTTGCTATATCATCACCATGATCTTGCATGTCACGTGATTTTTTTTGAAATTACGTTCCCCTGACGGTGGCATCGAGCCTAGGTTTTATGCGTTGATGTTATATGCAAGTAGAACACAAGTGAGTTGTGGGCGATATAAGTCTCATGCTACCAGCATGTCATACTTACTTTGGTTGTTGTATTGTTGGATGAAGCGGCCGGACCGACATTACGTGCGCTTTGCGGCGAGGCTGGTTTTGCCGTGCTTTTGCACCTGGTGACTAGCGGGTGTCTGTTCTCAATTTTAGTTGAACCGGTGTGGCTACGCCGGTCCTGTGAAGGTTAAAATGGAGTCTATTGACAAACTATCGTTGTGGTTTGATCGTGAATAGAAACGGTTCTTGCTAAGCCCGTAGCAGCCACATAAATTTGCAACAACAAAGTGAAGGGCGTCTAACTTGTTTTTGAGGCATGTGTGATGTGATATGGTCAAGGCGTGATGAGATATAAGTTGTTATGAGATGATCATGTTTTTTGAAGTTATCGACTAGCTGGCGAGAAGCCCTATGGTTGTCTCTTTGTTGCATAAGATGCAGTGCCAAATAATTGCTTTACTTTATCGCTATCACGATAGCAATAGTTACAAGAGCAATATTGGCGAAGCGACCATGTGATGACACATTGATATAGATCAAGATGATGAAGATCATGGTGTCGTGTTGAGTAACGATGAGATCATGGCAGTACTTTGGAGATGGACATCAAAAGGCAAGATGATCATGGCCATATCATGTCACATATTTTGATTGCATATGATGTTTATCTATTATACATCTTATTCTTGCTTTGATTGTGGTAGCATTTAGATGATCTCACTAATTATCAAGAAGTGTTCTCCACAGTATGCACCGTTGCCAAGTTATCGTGAACCTGCGTGATGATGGGTGTGATAAGCTCTCGTCCATCTACAAGCGGGTTAAGCCAGGTTTTACTACAGCGGAATACTCGGGTTAAACTTGCGAGCCTAGCATATGCAATATGGCCTCGAACACGGAACCGAAAGATTCGGTCATATAGTAGATATGATCAACATAATGATGTTCACCATTGAAAACTACTCCATCTCATTGATGATGGTTATGGTTTGATTGATTTGGATCACGTGATCACTTAGATGACTAGAGATGTACGTCTAAGTGGGTTCTTAAGTAATATGATTAAATGAACTTAAATTTATCATGAACTTAGTCACATTGTAGTTGCAAATTATATTTGTAAGATCAATAGCTTGCGTTGTTGCTTTCATATGTTTATTTTGATATGTTCCTAGAAAATTGTGTTGAAAATGTTAGTAGCAATGATGCGGATTTGATCGCGATGCGAGGATTTATCCTCATTTTGCCGCGGAAATTATGTAATGCAGGTATGGAACCTAATGCGAGGGCGAGATGCGAGATGTTATGAGCGTTTGGCTAGCTCAATATGATGACTACTTGATAGTCTTGTGCACGCCTTAAGCCCAGAATGGGGACTTCAAGAGCGTTTGAGCGTCATGGACCATATAAGATGTCGAGTTTGAAGTTAATATTTCAAGCAAATACCGAGTTGAGAATATGTAAGTCTCCAACAAGTTCTAAAGCTAAGGATGGAGGAAACCAACTAGTGAGCATGTGCTCAGATTATGCAGGTACTTCAATGCAGATCAAGTGGGAGTTAATCTTCGAGATAAGATAGTGTTGATTAGAAATTCTAGTCACCATCACCAAGTTACTAGAACTTGTGATGAACTATAGTCTGAGGGATGGCAGCGATTCGAGCTCTTACTAGAACTTCGTGATGAACTATAGTATGCAAGGGTTGATCATGTCCGCTGCGCCATCGATGGGCATTATAGGGCGAGCTTCACCATCAATACATCCGCATAAAATCTTTTAATCTCTTAACAAGATGCACCATGGTTTACTTTTTTAGGCGGGGAAGGTGAGGGCAAAATGTTAAGATGCACCATGATTACCTTTAAAATGTAAAAAGTACATCTTACACTTGACTTCATCTTACACTTGCTATAAAAATGAAAGATGGCTGCAGCCGATTGCTATAATTGTTCACTAAACAATCACATCTTACACTTGACTCCATCTATATGACACAAGTGCACTCAACAATGTCATGTACTCCACTATAAAAGCGGAATTATTTTGGATGAGGAAGCCATGCATAGTCTAAAAGATAATGCAACTTGGTTCAAATTACAATTTACAAAGAGTGTTTGACGAAAATTCTCAAAATCGTCATCCGAGGTCTGATTAAGCGACCTACCATCAATGACTCCTAGGGTCTATACAAATTGAAATTTTATAATCTAGAAATTGGTCAATAAGCACATGGTTACTCTACTAAACATGAAATAGGTGCTAGCCTTTACGATCGAATGTCTTTTGCTCGGTGTGACCGCCTCCTCGGGTTATGCAACTCATCTTGGATGTCCTCCTTGACAAATAGATCCATGCACTTGAAAGGAAGGTCGCCGAGATCAAGCTCTATATGGGCATTGTCGGTATACTGATGATCCTTGCCGACAAAAGGTACAGAGATGGAGGGTAAATTGCGTACATGTGGTCTCGGAAGGAAATATGCCCTAGAGGCAATAATAAAATTATTATTTATTTCCTTATATCATGATAAATGTTTATTATTCATGCTAGAATTGTATTAACCGGAAACATGATACATGTGTGAATACATAAACAAACATATAGTCACTAGTATGCCTCTACTTGACTAGCTCATTAATCAAAGATGGTCATGTTTCCTCACCATAGACATGTGTTGTCATTTGATTAGTGGGATCACATCATTAGAAGAATGATGTGATTGACATGACCCATTCTCATTAGCCTAGCACTTGATCGCTTAGTATCTTGCTATTGCTTTCTTCATGACTTATACAAAGTTCCTACAACTATGAGATTGTGCAACTCCGTGTACGGAAGAACACTTTGTGTGCTACCAAACGTCACAACGAATCGGGTGATTATAAAGGTGCTCTACAGGTGTTTCGAAGGTTCATGTTGAGTTGGCATAATTCGAGATTAGGATTTGTCACTCCGATTGTCGGAGAGGTATCTCTGGGCCCTCTCGGTAATACTCATCACTTAAGCCTTGCAAGCATATAACTAATGAGTTAGTTATGAGATGACGACATGAGCGAGTAAAGAGACTTGCGGTAACGAGATTGAACTAGGTATTGGATACCGACGATCAAATCTCGGGCAAGTAACATACCGATGACAAAGGGAACAACGTATGTTGTTGTGCGGTTTGACCGATAAAGATCTTCGTAGAATATGTAGGAACCAATATGGGCATCCAGGTCCCGCTATTGGTTATTGACCAGAGACGTGTCTCGGTCATGTCTACATTGTTCTCAAACCGTAGGGTCCGAACGCTTAAGGTTTCGATGACAATTATATTATGAGTTTATGTATTTTGATGTACCGAAGTTTGTTCGGAGTCCCGGATATGATCACGGACATGACGAGGAGTCTCGAAATGGTCGAGACATAAAGATTGATATATTGGACGGATATATTTGGACACCGGAAAGGTTCCGGAGAAGTTTGGAGCTCCGGAGGTTACCGGAACCCCGGAGGTATATGGGCCTTATTGGGCCCATGTAGGAGGAAGGAGAAGGAGCAAGGGAAGGCGCGCCCCAAGCCCAATCCGATTGGGGGGGGGCCGCCCCCTTCCTTTCTCCTTCCCCTCTTCCTATTACTACTACTAGTACTACTTCCTAATACTAGTACTCTTTCCTTCCCCCTCCAAATAAGATAAGGAAAAGAGAGGGAAACCTACTTGGAGTAGGTTTCCCCCTCCCTATGGCGCGCCACCCTTGGGGCCGGCCACCTCCTCCCTCCCTCCTTTATATACGGGGGTAGGGGGGCACCCTAGAACACACAAGTTGATCATTGA
This sequence comes from Aegilops speltoides, assembly GCA_021437245.1. Lineage (NCBI taxonomy): Eukaryota > Viridiplantae > Streptophyta > Magnoliopsida > Poales > Poaceae > Aegilops > Aegilops speltoides. The sequence goes on along the minus strand of CM038141.1, from coordinate 416,234,451 downwards.
TCGTTCCTTAGCCGTGTGCGGTGCCCCCCTCCACGATATTACACCTCGATCATATTGTAGCGGTGCTTAGGTGAAGCCATGCGACAGGAGAACATCAAGATCGTCACCACGCCGTCGTGCTGACAGAACTCCCCCTCGGAGCCTCTACTGGGTTGGAGATCGAGGATGCGTCATCGAGCTGTACGCGTGTCAAGAACTCGGAGGTGCCGGAGTAACGGTGCTTGGATCGGTCGGACCGGGAGGATATACGACTACTTCCTCTATGTTGCGTCAACGCTTCCGCTTCGGTCTACGAGGGTACGTAGACAACACTCTCCCCTCGTTGCTATATCATCACCATGATCTTGCGTGTGCGTAGAATTTTTTTGAAATTACTACGTTCCCCAACAATAATAAGTTACTGTTGGATATATTAGCACTTTTCCGAGACTAATCCACGAGTAAACAGTCGTTAATTAATCCCAGATTAATTAATTAGTTCGTGACCGGTAAAAACAAGCTTCGTCTCGTCTCACTCATGCAATCCGCATGTCATGGCGAGGCGGGCGGCGGCGGAGGAGGAGCGCGCGTGTACCACTCCTCCTCCGAAGCTCCCAATGGCAAGTGGTAGAGCAGGCCTAGGTGGTACTAAACTTCCCACCACCTGCCATATCCTACATGGGACTCAAGATTAACCAGGAATCATTGTTTATATGGGCCTAAAGCCCATCCATGATTCAACAATCCCCTACCAGATCTCGAGACACATAAGTTTATTAACTGTTTCGAACAATGTTTGATATATCAGAAATTTCACTGGAGACTGTTAAGTTGAACTTCCACCTTGAGCAACAGGATTAGACTTCTTCACAACTGAACAATGAACTATGCCTTGAATTATCAGTTTGGCGTGCAGAAGTTTCGCCTGTTGTCAGCTGATACGTGGTTGCCGAAGGCTAAACCCCACGGGTGGAGCTTATTAGTCATACTCCGCATCTTCTCATGAGCTTCCTAGAGATTACCCAATCTTATAGACTGTGACACGCAGTCGGGCTCACATAGGTGTGTTCCTTAAAAAATGCTCTGTAGGTTTGCATCTTGCTTACACAAGCTTTGGAACACGTTAAGACAAAAGTCAGCATGCCTTACATAATTGAGAGTATTATTGCATCTCCAACGGAGTTGGTTAATAAAGAATACTCTCCTTAGTTGACAATTGTATTGTTTTCCCATGTCCTAATTCATGGGATCTCCGATCACATAGGTTGGGTTACCCCCATGCAAACTTACGTGGGTCTCATACCCATCTTCCTCGATGCATTTTCTATCACAATCTGTGATAGCCCTTTCGTGAAGGGATCCGCCAGATTCTTAGTTGTTTGGATGTAATCCAACGTTATCACTCCGGAGTTTCTAGAATGTCGGACGGATTTCAATCTTCTTCTTATGTGCTCTGTGGATTCAAGTTGTCCTTTGAACTCTTAGGCTTGGCAATCACAAATCACAGTTTGATTGTCACAGTTCATAAGGACCGCTGGTACTAGTTTATCAACCACCGACATGTTGGGGAACGTAGTATTTCAATTTTTTTGCCTACGATCACGCAAGATCTATCTAGGAGAAGCATATAGCAACGAGTGGGGAGAGTGTGTTCACGTACCCTCATAGACCGAAAGCGGTTAAGTAACGTGGTTGATGTAGTCGAACGTCTTCGCGATCCAACCGATCAAGTACTGAACGCACGACACCTCCGCGATCTGCACACGTTCAGCTCGGTGACGTCCCTCGTACTCTTAATCCAGTTGAGGCCGAGGGGGAGTTCCGTTAGCACGACGGCGTGGCGACAGTGATGATGAAGTTACCGGCGCAGGGCTTCGCCTAAGCACTACGACGATATGACCGAGGTATGTAACCATGGAGGAGGGCACCACACACAGCTAAGACAAATCTTGGAGTCTATGGGGTGCCCCCTCCCCCGTATATAAAGGAGGGAGGAGGGGAGGGCCGGCCGGCCCCTAGGGCGCGCCCCAAGAGAGGAATCCTACTAAGACTCCAAGTCCTAGTAGGAATCCACCAAGAGGGAAAGAGGGGGAAGGAAGGAAGAGGGGGAAGGGAAGGAAAGGGGGGCGCCGCCCCCTTCCCCTAGTCCAATTCAGACCCAGGGGGTGGACAGCCCCTCCTGGACCTTCCTCTATTCCCACTAAGGCCCATAGAGGCTCATTAGTTCTCCCGGGGGTTCCGGTAACCCCTTCCGGCACTCCGGTTTTATCCGAAACTCTCCGGAACGCTTCCGGTGTCCGAACAACATGGTCCAATATATCAATCTATATGTCTCGACCTTTTCGAGACTCCTCGTCATGTCCATGATCTCATCTGGGACTCCAAACAACCTTTGGTACATCAAATCACATAAACTCATAATACCAATCATCATCGAACGTTAAGCGTGCGGACCCTACGGGTTCGAGAACTATGTAGACATGACTGAAACACATCTCCGGTCAATAAGCAATAGCGGAACCTGTATGCTCATATTGGCTCCTACATATTCTACGAAGATCTTTATCGGTCAAACCGCATAACAACATACGTTGTTCCCTTTGTCATCGTATGTTACTTGCCCGAGATTCGATCGTCGATCATTATACCTAGTTCAATCTTGTTACCGGAAAGTCTCTTTACCCGTTTCGTAATACTTCATCCCGCAACTAACTGATTAGTCACATTGCTTGCAAGGCTTATAGTGATGAGCATTACCAAGAGGGCCCAGAGATACCTCTCTGAAACATGGAGTGACAAATCCTAATCTCGATCTATGACAACCCAACAAACACCTTCGGAGACACCTGTAGAGCATCTTTATAATCACCCAGTTACGTTGTGACGTTTGATAGCACATAAGGTGTTCCTCCAGTATTCGGGAGTTGCATAATCTCATAGTCAGAGGAACATGTATAAGTCATGAAGAAAGCAGTAGCAATGAAACTGTAACGATCATAATGCTAAGCTAATGGATGGGATCATTTTCATCAAATGACAACACATGTCTGCTATCAGGAAACATAACCATCTTTGATAAACAAGCTAGTCAAGTAGAGGCATACTAGGGACACTCTGTTTGTTTATGTATTCACACATGTACTAAGTATTCGGTTAATACAATTCTAGCATGAATAATAAACATACTAGGGACACTTTATTATTGCCTCTAGGGCATATTTCCTCAAGTCTCCCACTTGCAATAGAGTCAATAATCCAGTTCAGATTGTGATGTGATTTAACACCAATAGTTCACATCGTCATGTGTTTTAACACTCTATAGTTCACATCGCCATGTGATCAATACCCAAAGGGTTTACTAGAGTCAATAATATAGTTCACATCACCATCTGATTAACATCCAAAGAGTACTAAGGTGTGATCATGTTTTGCTTGTGAGAGAAGTTTAGTCAACGGGTCTGCCATATTCAGATCCGTATGTATTTTGCAAATTTCTATATCTACAATGCTCTGCACGGAGCTACTCTAGCTAAATGCTCCCACTTTCAATATGTATCCAGATCGAGACTCAGAGTCATCAAGATCGGTGTCAAAGCTTGCATCAACGTAACTCCTTACAACGAACTCTTTATCACCTCCATAATCGAGAAATATTTCCTTAGCCATCTAAGGATAATTTTGACCAATGTCCAGTGATCTACTCCTAGATCACTATTGTACTCCCTTGCCAAACTCAGGGCAGGGTATACAAATAGGCCTTGTTCATTAACTGTATTCTGGTCTGCTGGCCCTGCTATGTGTGGCACTAAAGCGAACAATTACAACTTCCTTCTCTCGTGATTTAAAATTCTTGCATACAATTTATTCAAAGTTCAAAACCAACCCGCCCTTTTTCGTGCAGAGTTTCTATTGAGCCTGAAATCTCTCTTGCTATTCTGCATCTGTACATTGGTCAGTCATCGTTGCTCTGTATGAAGCACACAGTATATACTAATATGCTTCTGCAGACGTTATATTTTTCTTGCTTTGGAAGTATGAAATAAATAGAATGCTTGTGTGTGGTTGTGGGACTAATTATTTTGTTGTTGCTGGAGTGAGAATCTCATTTGCAAAATGGACATATGAGTGAATTCATTTTGTTCTTTTGATATTTTCCTATTGGAACCATGTTCGGGTTAGGAGGATATGGATTCAAATTAGGGTTAGCTTAAGCGACATACCACATCCAAATACTCCTAAGATTCCATCCAAACTGAAATGTTATAATCTCAAAACGGACAGATAAGCACACACAAAGCAAATGAACATTTACTCAACTTCACATATAGCATTTAATCAAAAGACTAAGGGTCCCTATGGAAGATGGAAAAGGCGAGGATTGAAATGAGAAAGGAAGGAATTTAGCAAGACGACCTCAGTTTCCTCTAGTAAAGAATAAGATCAGATGGTTGCTCCGTGGTGGCCATTCTCGTGGATGGCCTTTGGGCTCAGGCAAGCAACCGCCTTGGTGGACCAAGCAACTTGCACCCAATTTTCTCGTTCAACTAGTTAGTCCACACGAGGCGCACACCAAGGAAAGGGTTACCAAATGGAGCTCAACTTGTGGACCGTCACCCATCAGCAAAGTCATCAGATGGAGGAGTGGGGTGTACTCTTCGGTCCCGAATCGGGAAAATAAGATATACACAATTTGGAAGATGGATGGAGTGCATAAGACTCATCAGATTTAGCCCCAAGAAAAAGTCTCGTGCTCTAAATTGGGCAACTAGATTGAATTGTTTTCCCAATGTCTCACATCCCGAAGGTACTATCATATTTCGGAGTTGCCTTTCCGCTCAAAGATGTGATATTTTCGTGAGGGTGGATGAAAAATCCAATACAAGAGGATAATATGTTGCATCTTTGCTAGCTTCACTACAAGGGCCACTCATTGCATGGCATCCTTCGTCTGGCATATGTAGAAAGAAATAATGCACGATATGTCAGACAAGTAGGTATGACTTTACTCACGGGATGGATGAAAATTATCTGCATTAGATATTTGTTGATCTTAATTGTCCTGGTAAAGTGCATCAAGAGAAGTGACTTTGGTGGATTGATAGATTTATACGCACCATGGTTACTTCAAAAGGGTAAAAAGTACAATATACAATGATGATAAAAATGAAGGATGGCTCACACCTCGTTGCGAGTGCTATATTATTCACTAAACAATCGCATCGTAGACTGAACACAAGTGCACTAAACAATGTCATGTACTCCACTACAGAAGACAAAGTATCGTGGAAGAGGAAGTCATACATAGTCTCAGAGATAATACAACTTCAGGTTCAAGAGAAATTCTAAAAATCGTCACACCTATAGTAACGCCCCATCTCGGTGGCCGGCTATTAATGTTGGTCATTATTTAAACAAAAGGAATTACTCCCTCGGTTCCAAAATAGATGACTCAACTTTATACTAACTTTATATTAAAGTTAGTATAAAGTTGAGTCATCTATTTTGGAACGGAGGGAGTACATCCGACACCAGAGCATCGCTAGCATATCCTCTATAATTTAACCCCCATCCAATAAAAAGCTATTTTTTAGGGATTAAACTTCCCATCATCTACCATATCCTAAACTTTTATTTTTGCCAATTCATTGAAATGCTTGCGCAAACAGTTCGAACAAATGCACCACATTTCAACACAAACATAAGCAATTTAAATGCACCCCATCATAATTCAACTAAGAGGACAAGTAAACTTCATTCAATCCAACAAACAACTAAAACGTGATCATAATTTGTGCTAAAAGGCACTGAATGAACATGGCAATGTCATCGAGGCTGAGTGTGTTGCTTGTCTAATTTTCTCATCATTTCTTGGCTATAAGGCATGGGTATGGCAATGTCGTCAAGGCCGAGTGTGTTGCTTGTTTAATTTTCTTATCGTATCTTGGCTATAAGGCATGGGCACGACAATGTCGTCAAGGCCGAGTGTTTGGCTTGCATTCAATTATTCTATAACAACGTCTGGATCATTTCTCAATCGCTCACTGCAATAGCAAAGGAAAAAACCTAACAACTAGGATCACATCATGCATCAATCATTTGAGAAATTGCGAAAAAGACCCTGCGGGCATTTTGTCGAGTGTGTCTACCTCACTCCTTGTCTCGTCCGAATCTGGCTCCTCTTCGGCCCTCAGAGGTTGAGTGGGTGGTGGCGCAGTTGCATGAAGCCAAGGGGAAGACGTCAGTGCGAGCGTCATCTTCTTCTTCTTTACCGGCATCGTCGTGATGTCCGTTGCCTTGGTCGAAGGCTGATGCTCCCGTTTGCTGGTCTGCTAGGCCAAGGACATTCAGGTGATGGCGACAGAGCGAGCGGCCACCGCTGTTGGTGACGGAGATTCATGATGATGTTTTTGCATTGGTGTTGTCTTAGGTGCTTGGGGCGCCTAATTAGCCACCGGACTAGCGCCGATGATGGCACCCCGCGGTTCGGAGAGTGGGGGATGTGCATTCCCGGGGGCATCGGACCGGGAAAGGCCGGGGGTGAGGCAAGTGGCGGCGGCATCGGGTCGGGTGAGAACGACGAGATCAAGTGGGAAGTGGTGTGGCACATCCCTTTTATTTTACTAAGACAATCTACTCCATGACAAATTAGCTTTTGCGGGGTCTGGTAGAGATGCTCCTAAACTGATGAAACCACAAATGACTTGACCATAAACAGGGAACATATCTCAAGAAATAAGCGTGCAAAAACCGCACAAAAGAACAAACAAAAAGACGCACACAACTTGAAAATGATGTGTCACTCAACCACCGAAGAAATAAATGACCAATGTAGAGGGGAAAACTGTGTGTTAGATGTGGAAACAGGCATCCATTGGAACAATATGATCTCTACTTCGAAGAGGTCAGACGTCGTCACAGTATCATCGATCCACCGCCGGAGAGGACCCCCATTTTGGTCAAATGGAGGTACTCATCTGAGATCCTAGATATGAACTGATGATTGTAAACAACAATAAAACCAAACGTCGTCTGCATCGGCTTGCTTGAGACGACCACCGAGGCCCTCAAGCTCGTCAGCGAGCTCGCCGCCAATAAGTGGGACAACGTCGTGTACACTTCCATTTGGATATCCATGACTGTGATCAGGACACAAATGGGAGGTCAGTCTCCCTCTGCAGCTTTGCATTCCTAGTCTCTGATGTGTCCGAAACTCCGAATAGGTGTTTGCCCAACACTTGCTGAATAAGGGGAATAGTTGTTCTTGTTACAATACAATTTGGTGACAAAACATTGCAGTTTGGCTCCTGCTGTATTGGCAGATTGTGCTATTATGCTCAAGCCAATTATATGGTCTAACATTCCCATAGTACTTTGGGTGATAATGCTAAGAATCATCTCTGATGTGTGTGTTCTTTCTTTAATACTATATGATATGCATGCTTGTGCGTATTCGAGAAAAAAAAAGTCTTTGATGTGTTTAGATGTTTGCTGAACTTACTGACTAATGGAAATTGCTGTCCTCGCTACAGTACGATTTTAGGACAAACAATTACACTTTGGTCCTGCTGGTCTGACAGATTGTGCTATTGCGCTCAAGCCAATTATAAAATACCAGCATTCCTATAGTTTGGATGATACCCCAAGAGTCCACTTAGTTTGAGCTGCATTTGAAGTACTTCCGAGTCCCGACTAGCTTGGATCTGATGGAGGTCATCAGTTCATGACTAGCCAAGCTTAGCTGCTGTTGATAATCTATACGATTCAAATGTACGAACACTAATACGACAAACTTGGTCTAGCAGGTCAACACAAGATACAGCTAAGAGCTCACTCTAATTGTCCTTATCCATCTGTGAGGAAGGCGTTGGTACCCAGCTACTAATTTGTACTAATAATATAACTCTATACGGCCTTGTGAATTCCGCAACCCAGTGCATAAAGATTTGTTCATCAGGCTTAAGGCTTTCGTTCACTATGTTGTCCTCTTGCAGTTGTTTCTTCTGGGAAGAGACAGATTCATTTCTTTTGCTGTTGTTCCAGAGTTCGCTGTTATAAGCATTTCCATAACTAGTTGATCACTGCTCTACTTTGTTTTATCGAGACAGCATTTCCAAATAATGATGAGAACTAAGATAGCAAAATGTTAGATAGTTCATCAACATTGCGCTGCTCAGATTCATTTGTCTATCCTATTGTGTATGAATGCATCTTTATGATAACCCAAATAGCTAAAAAAAAGGTGTGTCTATGAGCATATGACTGCAAGATTATCATTAACAATGACGCAACTGATCTCATGACACTGGAGGCTTTGTTCATCGGACCTTGACAAAAATGGCTCATTATTCTATTTATTTTCACACTATTGATCTGTGGCTTACATCACTAAATAGATGAAGCAGTATAATTCTAATAAGAAGGGAACTCCATTGTCATGTATATCTACACTCACAAGCCATGTTGGAACAAAAGGTGTTGTTGCTGCTCCAAGTTGCTATTGTATGTTCATTCACTGTGCGTAGGCCCTCCTATGTGAAGCGAATAATTACAACTTTTCCTTCTCTGGTGATTTATAATTCTTGCATACAATCTTTCTTCAAGGTTCTGAACCGACCTGCCTTTTTTCATGCAGAGTTTCTACGGAGCCTGAAAACCTCTCTCTAGTTATTCTGCATTTGTACATTATTGATCAGCCATCGTTACTCTATATGAAGCACGCAGTATATACTTCTGAGGACATTGTATTTTTCTTGCTTTGGAAGTTGAAATAAATATAATGCTTGTGGGTGATTGTTATACTTTTTTTGAAACGGCACAGGAGAGCTGCATATTTGGATTAAAAGGAGGGCGAAAGAGTAGCAGTTAAAAAGTATTCTCTCCATCCCAAAATAAGTGTCTCAACGTTAGAGTTAGATTGAGACACTTATTTTGGGATGGAGGGAGTAGTGGCTAAAGGTGCTACAGTACCAGCACGGGTGAAATAGTAGCGGACCCGTGCCAAAACTGACCACTAGGCCTACTCTCGCGAGCATAAATGTCGGGCTCCGTTGTGTGCCTCGCAAATTAACTCGTTAGGGTGAACACAAGTGATTGAACAGAATATACCAACAATTTGTTTTTTTAAGAATTGAGCTGCCCTCTCATGATGCTGCCGCCCCATGGGCGACCGGCGCGCCCAGCCCCTCTTCCCCAGCCCCCCCTCCCTCCTCCCCCCGCTGGCGCTGGCGCCCGCTGGGCCTAGCCCGGCGAAGGCTGGTGGCGGCGGCCTCGGCCTTTTCCTCTCGGATGCTCTCCGGCTGGGCGGAGCGGCTCCGAGCGGTGTTCCTCGGCGGCGACGGCCCGGCATGGCGCTGGGGCTTCCTGGCGCGACGCGGGAGATCAACTGGACGGCAGCGGCGGCGTTGGCAGCCGGGTGGCGCAGCGGCGCGTTTGGCAGCGCCCGCTCATCCCAGATCTAGGCCCTTTGGGGCCCATCTGGGTCTGGGCGGGCCGACGGCGAGGCGGGTCTGCAGCGCGACTTCTGAGAGGCGGGGGACCGGCGATGAGCGGTGGGGTGCTGGCGGCGCTGCTGCCCCCCTGCTGTAGGGTGGCCTGCGGGGCTTAGCGGGCCTGGCTGGGCCAGGGGTGGCCTGGTATGCCCTGCCGCCGCGTCCGGACGGCGACCGCGACGTTGCCGGAGGCATGGACCTCCCGCACGACGGCGGTGGAGGTGGTTCCCTCCCGCACGGCTCCGGTGTTGCTGCTCCCGTCGCCCGACGCTTCTCTCCTAGTCCTCTTGGCCTTGTGGTGGTGATCTCAGTGAGCCGGCATGGGTGGCGTCGCGACCATGTTGACGCATGTTGGTGGGCGGCGAGTTGGCTGGCTGGCTCCGGTCCGGTTGGGCGGTGTGGTATGGAGTACGGGAGAAATCCTTGCCGGATCTTCTGGCTTCGATGCGGAGACGCCTGCGGGTGCCGCCAGTCCTTCCTGAAGGGTGTCGGTGGTATCCATCCCCCACTTCCCTCCGCGTGCCGGGGAAACCCTAGGACTCGTCTGAGCAGCAGCGTCGTCGGCGTCGCATTCCTTCTTGGAGGTGTTGCTTGGTACGCGGCGGATCGGAGCCTTGTATCGTGGTGGGTCGACTCCGATGGGCGCTGCGGTAGCGGGTCATCCTCGCTTTGTCGAGCTGCCGTTGTTGGCATTTGTTTTCTCTTTTTTTTCTTTTGGGCTTGTTGTGCTGCTCGCCTCAGCATTATCTGTGTATCGGTGTTGGTTGCTTTGGAATAATTAAACACCACACTGATCGGCTTGTCGACATGGGTGATTGTTATACTGAATATTTTGCTTTTGCTGCAGTGAGGTTCTCATTAAAAAAACTGACATATGACGTGCTTGGATGCATTTTGTTCTTTCCATATATTTGCGTATTGGAACCACAAGAGCATGTTTGGGTAGGAGGATATGATTCAAATCCAGGTTTAGCTTAAACAACCTACCTCATCCAAATAGTCCTAAGGTGAAATGTCATAATCTCAAATCAGTAAGCACATGCTTCCTCTAGTAAAGATAGACGGTTCCTCGATGATGTCCATTCTAATCGTCTGTCTCGGGCTCAGGCACGCAGCCATTTTGTCGGACTCAGCAAGTCGTATCCGTCGTCTTTGTTTGACTGATTCAACCACGCGAGGAACTTGCCGAGGAAGGAGTGACCAGATTGAGCTCGACGTGGCCACTGTCAGCGTGTAACCAGGGCCCTCACCAACATGACTACCAGATGAAGGGCTGGGCCTCGTCGGTAACAAACCAGGAGAAAGAAGATAGACACAATTGGGAAGATGGAGCGAATGTTCCAAACTCATCAGATCTAAGCTGAAGGAAAACTCATGTAGTGCAATGAGGACTTCAGCTACGTTGAACTGTTTTCCCAATGCCGCTCATCCCAAAATATCGTCATATTCCGGAGTTTCTTTTTCGCTCAAAGATATGATACTTGGGTGAGGGTGGATGCAAAATCCTACACAATACAAGAAAATAATATGCTGCATAGTTTGCTAGCTTTCCTACACGGGTCACTCATTGCATGACATCCTTCGTCGGGTATATATACAGAGAAAGAATGCATGATAGGCAAGTAGGTGTGGCTTTACTCATTGGATGGAAATTATCGGTAGTAGATATTTATTTGTCATTATGATGGCTGCATGCTTCATTATGATGCAGAGGCCGGGGGAACGCCTCCATTTCCAAAAAGAAGGATATTTATTTGTCATAGTAGTAGATTGGGTTGATAAATAGATTTACAGGTACTATATAAAGTGAGTTGGACAATACGAAAATGCTACAATCTCATGAAAAGTTAAGATGCACCACGGTTACTTTAAAGGGGTAAAAAGTACAATATACAATGATGGTAAAAAATGAAGGATGGCTAGCACCTCGCAGCCAGCGCTATATTGCCCACTATACAATCACATCTTTCACGCGACTCCGTCTATCTGATCATAAGTCCTCTCAACAGTGTCATGTACTCCACTACAAAAGATAGAGTATTCTGGAAGAAGAAGCCATACATAGTCTGGAAGAAAAAAATAGGTTCAAGTTCAGATTACAAAGATTCTTTGACCAAATATAAATTCTCAAAATCGACACATTAGCAAGGCACCATCTCGGCGACCAACTATGAGTGTTTGTTGTTCGGTTTTAGATAAATAACATCACATCTGACTTCAAATTGATTTTCTTGCGGAGAAAACCCAAAATGATTTGACCATATAGAAGGAACATAAGGAGTAAGCTTTCAAAAACCACGAACAACGACAAATAAGAAGACACGCACAAATTGAAAATGATGAGACACTCAACCACCGAAGCAATCAGTGACCAAGGTAGAGGGGGAAATGTGGGAAAATCCAATTCGGTACCTAGCTCATCTACACCCGATGAATAGTAAAATAAAAAAATAGAGAAAAATTCAAAAATATCCAAAAAAATGTGGTGTAAGATTCTCAAAAGTGTGATGTTCGTGCTAAATTTCACGGTGTTTGGACATTCAAGGAGATCGTGGAAAAAAAGACAAAATCAGGTATGAACAGTGTTGTTTTCAAAAGTTTCTTAGACACCTGAAATTGTTCTGTTTTGCCACGAGTTCTTCAAATCTCCAAAGTTCACCAAATTTTGCATGGAAATCAAGCACAAGAGCATCTTGCACCACAAAGAAAAAAATTAGTTTTTTTAGTATTTATAATGATTTTACTGTTCACACACAGGCTCGTCTATACCCGCGAAATAAATCTATGTGCAAGATCATTCTAAATACTAAAAAAATAAATCTATTTTTTGGTGGTGCAAGATCACATACAGTAAAATCATTGAATAGCCGCCTCAGGGAAATGTGTCTTGATGTGGAAACAAGACATCCATTGGAGAAAGTAGACCTCGTCTACACCCGGGAGGTTGAATGTCGTCAAGTATCATTCATCCACTATTGAAGAGGACCCCCGCCCCGCTCAAATGGTGGCACTCATCCGAGATTGCATGAACAATAGAACGCGATGTTGTCTGCCTCGGCGCAACATACAATCTTCTAAGTTCATCAATCACATTGAGCAGCTCGCCGCGAGGAAATGGGACGGCGTCGTGTACAGGTCAACACAAGATACGACTTTTTTCAAAAAGGAACACAAGATACAGCTAGAGAACTCACTTAAATTGTCCTTAGTTTTTTTTTTTGATAATTCCAGTTAATGATGAAGGTGACACTCACTCCATCTATGAGCAAGGCGTCGTTACCCAAGCTATTAGATGTGCTAAACTTAATGCTCTACACATCCTTGAGAAATGTGTGAACGAAGATTTATCTATAAAGTTTAAGGCTATGGTTGTTTCACTGTGTTGTCCTCTTGTAGTTGTTTTTTTTCTTGTCAGAGTTCCTTTTCAATGTTAGTTGACCATTGCTTCTTCTTTGGGTTTACTGAAACAAATTCCTGAATAATGATGAAAACTACGATAGCAGACTGATAGATAATTTATCAAGATTCGAACTCTGAAGAGTACCCGAGCTTGCTTGCTCTCGGTCAAAAGTGTCCATCCGACGTCAGCCTCTGCAATGCACCCCGTATTAGATTTTTGTATCAGGTCTAATTAATCCCAACCTACTAGATAACTGACGATGTGCTAGGGCATTTTTTGCACGGCCAACATGAACAAATCCCAATTTTCAAATTGTAAAATGTAATAGAACATGAACAAATCCTAATTTGCAAATACTGAAATGTAACCGTCATTTGCACACTGAACATGAAAAAAATTCAACCACAAAAAAAAGAATGAACATGAAGATTTCTCATTTTGCAAATAATGTAATGTTATCATCTTGAATCCAAATCTGCTAGACAAATGATAATTCACGCATTTTTTGCATTGTGAACATGAACAAATCCTAATTTGCAAATACTGAAATGTAATCGTCAATTGCACACTGAACATGAAAAAAATTCAACCACAAAAAAAAAAGAATGAACATGAAAATTTCTCATTTTGCAAATAATGTAATGTTATCATCTTGAATCCAAATCTGCTAGACAAATGATAATTTGTGCATTTTTTGCATGGTGAACATGAACAAATCCTAATTTGCAAATACTGAAATGTAATCATCATTTGCACAACGAACATGAACAAAATTTCAACCGCAAAAAAAAACATGAAAATTTCTTATTTTGCAAATTATGAAATGTTATCGTCTTGAACCCAAATCTGCTAGGATAGACCTTTGCACCTCGAACATGAATAGAAAAAAATTGCAAATTGGGATTTGAAATCGTCATTTCTTAATTAATCTTAAATCGTTAGACAAATGAACACGCAGAGCATTTATTGCACCTGAATTTACAATTGGCCATTTAACCACAACCACTCATTCACGCTCTGACATGCAGGAGCAAACACGCCCGAGCACCATTCCTCCGCACTCATCAAGATTGCGCTACTGAGATTCGCTGTTCTTTCCATTTTGTGTATGACCATGTTTGTCAATCATAACCACAATAGCTAATGGTGTGGCTATGGGCATATGACAACTTGCTTTTCATGACACCGGAGTGTTCAGCTAGCAGACCTTCACAAATATGGCCCATTATTCTATTTGCTTTTTTACTATTAACATGTGGCTTATACATTACTAAATATATGAAGCGGTACGAATTTAATAAGATGGGGACTCCATTGTCTTGTAATTTTTGCCCGACAATTTCTTTTTATCATTATTCCACACTCAGAAATCATGCGGGAACACAGGGTGTGGTTGCTCCTCTTTAGTTTCCATTGTTATGTTCATTCACTGTGCATTGGCCCAGCTATGTGACATCAAAGTGAACAATTAAAACTTTCTTGCATACAATCTTTCTTCGAGCTTCTGAACCGACGTGCCATTTTCTCACAGAATTGTTATGGAGGTTGAAATTTCTCTTGGTATTTTGTATATGTACATTGATAAACTATTGATGCTGTGTGAAGCACACGATATATACTTCTGCAAATATTGTATTTTTCTTTTCTCTTTTTTTTTTGAGGGAAATACTGTATTTTTCTTGCTTTGGAAGTGTGAAATAAACAGAACTCTTGTGTCTGATTGTTTGACTGATTATTGTGCTGTTGATATAGTGAGATTCTCATTTACAAAGTTGACATATATACAACGTGCCTGGATGCATTTTATTCTTTGATATTTGCCTACTGGAACCATAAGAGCATGTTTGAGTAGGAGGATGTGGATTCAAATCCAGGTTTAGCTTAAGTGGCCTACATCCAAATACTCCTAATGTTCTATCTACACTGAAATGGGATAATCTCAAAACATGTCAATAATCACACGACTAATGTAGTAAACATGAGATGGTCCCCCGGTGGTGCCTATTTGCATTGATCTTGGGTTCATGGAGGCAACCGCCTTATACAGACTAATCAAGTCAAGCACGCTGCCCTCCTTCGACCGATTGATCCAGGTGATGACCGCATTGAGGAAGAAGTCACTGGACCTCAATGTGGTCCAGGTGATGTCCACATTGAGGAAGTAAGTCAGTAGATTAAGCTTGGCGGCAGCCGTTCCCATGCTATCAAAATCCCTAGATGTAAGGAGTGTACATGTGGGCCTCGTTGATGCCGAATCTAGAAAATGAAGATCGGCACTGCTGGGGAGATTGACCGAATACTTAAAACTCATCAGTTTTAAGCCGAAGAGAAACTCTCATGATGCAAAGAAGGCGAGAGGCTGAATTGTTTTCCCAATGCCACTCATCCCGAAGTTATTGTATTGTCGTATTCCTGAGTTGTTTATCTCTCAAAGATGTGATATTTAGGTGAGGGGGATGCACAATCCAACACAAGACAAGAAAATAATATGTTGCATCGTTTGCTAGCTCGTTGCATGGCATCCTTGGGAGACATATGTAGAGAGAGAAAATGCATTATATGTCAGACAAGTTGGTATGGATTTACTCGTTGAAAGAAAAAAAATCTGCAGTAGATGTTTATTCATCTTATTAATTCGTATAGTTTATAAAGAGAAGTGGCTTTGGTGGATAGATAGATTTAGGTACCATAAAGTGGGTTGGACACTACGCAACCACATCATACACTTGGCTCTATCTATCTAAACACAAGTCGATTCAAGTCACTCAACAATTCCATGCACTGCACTACAAAAGTCAGAGCATTATGGACGAGGAGCATTATGGATAGGTTTCAAGTCAGATTATAAAGATTACAAAGACTATTTGCCTCGCACGCCGCGCCGCTTCCAAGACCTACTGCCACACGAGCGGCCGTCTCGCGAACGAACGCCAGCAACCGTAACCTTTCATTCCTCGATTCCATGTTCATCGAAAATAATCCACCGCTCATCTGACGAAACTTCAGCCTTGTTTCTGATCTTGGTTCTCGCCAGCGATTCAGTCACTTGCCCTGTCGCGCGAAACCAAACGCCAACCCTGTTGTAACAATCGCCACCTCGCACATCGTCCATGCACGAGCCGTGCCGTAGCCTAGCCATCCACGTCGCCGACAGAATTCGTCCGCAGTGCCCCTTTCCTTTCTCCTTCCCCTCTTCCTATTACTACTACTAGTACTACTTCCTAATACTAGTACTCTTTCCTTCCCCTCCAAATAAGATAAGGAAAGAGGAAACCTACTTGGAGTAGGTTCCCCCTCCTATGTGGCGCCACCCTTGGGGCAGCCACCTCCCTCCCTCCTTTATATCTACGGGGTAGGGGCACCCTAAACACACAAGTTGATCATTGATCGTTCCTTAGCCGTGTCGGTGCCCCCTCCGCGATATTACACCTCGATCATATTGTGGCGGTGCTTAGGTGAAGCCATGCGACGGGAGAACATCAAGATCGTCCTGCACGCCGTCGTCTTGTGAGACTCCCCTCGGAGCCTCTCTTGGGTTGGAGATCGAGGATCGTCATCGAGTGTCTGTGTCAAGAACTTCGGAGGTGCAGATGCTTGGTGCTTGGATCGGTCGGACCGGGAGGATATCGACTACTTCCTCTATGTTCGTCAGCGCTTCGCCCGGTCTCTGACAGTGCGTAGACAACACTCTCCCCTCGTTGCTATATCATCACCATGATCTTGCGTGTGCGTAGAATTTTTTGAAATTACTCGTTCCCCAACAATAATAAGTTCTTGTTGGATATATTAGCACTTTTCGAGACTAATCCACGAGTAAGCGATCGTTAATTAATGATTAATTAATTAGTTAAGTGACCGGTAAAAACAAGCCGTCTCGTCTCACTCATGCAATCCATGTCATGGCGGCGGGCGAGGAGGAAGCGCGTGTACCACTCCTCCTCCGAAGCTCCCAATGGCAAGTGGTAGAGCAGGCCTAGGTGGTACTAAACTTCCACCACCGCCATATCCTACATGGGACTCAAGATTAACCAGAATCATTGTTTATATGGGCTAAAGCCCATCCATGATTCAACAATCCCCTACCGGATCTCGAGACACATAAGTTTATTAAGCTGTTTGAACAATGTTTGATATCGAGAAATTTCTTGGAGGCTGTTAAGTTGAACTTCCACCTTGAGCAACAGAGTTAGACTTCTTCTGGCGAACAATGAACTATGCCTTGAATTATCGGTTTGGCGTGCAGTTTACTTTGTTGTCGGTGATCGTGGTTGCGAAGGCTAAACCCCAGGTGGAGCTTATTAGTCATACTCCGCATCTTCTCATGAGCTTCCTAGAGATTACCCAATCTTATAGGCTGTGACACGATCGGGCTCCATAGGTGTGTTCCTTAAAAATGCTCGTAGGTTTGCATCTTGCTTACACAAGCTTTGGAACACGTTAAGACAAAATCGACATGCCTTACATAATTGAGAGTATTATTGCATCTCCAGCGGAGTTGGTTAATAAAGAATACTCTCCTTAGTTGTTCAATTGTATTGTTTTCCCATGTCCTAATTCATGGGATCTCCGATCACATAGGTTGGGTTACCCCCATGCAAACTTACGTGGGTCTCATACCCATCTTCCTCGATGCATTTTCTATCACAATCTGTGATAGCCCTTTAATGAAGGGATCCGTTGATTCTTAGTTGTTTGGATGTAATCCAACGTTATCACTCGGAGTTTCTAGAATGTCGGACGATTTCAATCTTCTTCTTATGTGCTCTGTGGATTCAAGTTGTCCTTTGAACTCTTAGGCTTGGCAATCACAAATCACGGTTTGATTGTCCGAGTTCATAAGGACGCTGGTACTAGTTTATCAACCACCGACATGTTGGGGAGCGTAGTATTTCAATTTTTTGCCTCGATCACATAAGATCTATCTAGGAGAAGCATATAGCAGTGGGGAGAGTGTGTTCCGCGTACCCTCATAGACAAAGCGGTTAAATAGCGTGGTTGATGTAGTCGAGCGTCTTAGCGATCCAACCGATCAATCTGAGCATACGACACCTCCGCGATCTGCACGTTCAGCTCGGTGGCGTCCCTCGTACTCTTAATCGATTGAGGCGAGTTAGTTGTACGGCAGCGTGGCGGCAGTGATGATGAAGTTCTGGCGCGGGCTTAGCCTAAGCACTCTGACGATATGAGGTATGTAACCATGGAGGAGGCACCACACACTAAGACAAATCTTGGAGTCTATGGGTGCCTCGTATATAAAGGAGGGAGGAGGGAGGGCCGGCCGCTAGGCGCCCGAGAATCCTACTAAGACTCCAAGTCCTAGTAGGAATCCACAAGAGGAAGGAAGGAAGGAAGAAGGGAAGGAAAGGCGCCGCCTTCCCTAGTCAATTCAGACCCAGGGGGTGGACAGCCCCTCCTGGACCTTCCTCTATTCCCACTAAGGCCCATAGAGGCTCATTAGTTCTCCCGGGGGTTCCGTAACCCCTTCAGGCACTCCGGTTTTATCCGAAACTCTCGGAGCGCTTCCGTGTCCGAACAACATGGTCCAATATATCAATCTATATGTCTCGACCTTTTGAGACTCCTCGTCATATCCATGATCTCATCGGGACTCCAAACAACCTTTGGTACATCAAATCACATAAACTCATAATACCAATCATCATCGCCAGCGTTAAGCGTCGGACCCTACGTTCGAGAACTATGTAGACATGGTGAAACACATCTCCGGTCAATAAGCAATAGCGGAACACTTATGCTCATATTGGCTCCTACATATTCTCTGAGATCTTTATCGGTCAAACCGCATAACAACATCGTTGTTCCCTTTGTCATCGTATGTTACTTGCGAGATTCGATCGTCGATCATTATACCTAGTTCAATCTTGTTACGGAAAGTCTCTTTACCCGTTTAGTAATACTTCATCCCGACTAACTGATTAGTCACATTGCTTGCAAGGCTTATAGTGATGAGCATTACCAAGAGGGCGAGAGATACCTCTACGAAACATGGGTGACAAATCTAATCTCGATCTATGACAACAAACACCTTCGGAGACACACTGAAAGCATCTTTATAATCACCCGATTACGTTGTGACGTTTGATAGCACATAAGGTGTTCCTCGATAAGAGTTGCATAATCTCATAGTCGGAGGAACATGTATAAGTCATGAAGAAATGAACACTTAGACCCCAATATGTCCCTAGTGAGCCTCTAGTTGACTAGCCCGTTGTGATCAATAGATAGTCATGGTTTCGACTATGGACATTGGATGTCGTTGATAACGCGATCACATCATTAGGAGAATGATGTGATGGACAAGACAATCCTAAGCATAGCATAAAAGATCGTATAGTTCGTTTGCTAGAAGCTTTGCCAATGTCAAGTATCTCTTCCTTCGACCATGAGATCGTGTAACTCCGGTTACCGTAGGAGTGCCTTGGGTGTATCAAGCGTCTGGCGAAGCGGGTGACTATAAAGGTGCATTACATGTATCTCCAAAGTATCATTGGGTTGACACGGATCGACTTTGGGATTTGTCACTCCGTATGACGGAGAGGTATCTCTGGGCCCACTCGGTAATGCATCATCATAATGAGCTCAAGTTGACCAAGGTGTTGCCACGGGATCATGCATTACTGATGCTGAGTAAAGTGACTTGCGATAACGAGACTGAACAAGGTATTGGGATACCGACGATCGAGTCTCGGGCAAGTAACGCACCGATTGACAAAGGAATTGCATACAGGGTTTGATCGAATCCTCAACCGTGGTTCAACCGATGAAATCATCGAGGAGCATGTGGGAGCCAACATGGGTATCCAGACCCGCTGTTGGTTATTGCCCGAGAGTCATCTCGGTCATGTCTGCGTGTCTCCGAACCCGTAGGGTCTACACTTAAGGTTCGGTGGCGCTAGGGTTAGTAGGAAGTCAAGTATGTGACTACCGAATGTTGTTCGAGTCCGGATGAGATCCGGACGTCACGAGGAGTTCGGAAGGGTCGGAGGTAAAGATTTATATATGGGAAGTTGTTAAAGGACAGGAAAGTTTGAGGCATACGGTATTATCTGGGACCACCGGAAGGGTTCCGGGTCCACGGGAGGAGCCACCCCTCCGGGGGCCCCTGGGCTGCGTGGGGAGGTGGCCAGCCCCTGGTGGGCTTGGCGCACCCTCCCTCGGCCCTTGCGCCTAGGGTTGAGGGGGAACCCTAGAGCGCCCCCTTGCTTGGGGGCAAGTCCCCCTCCCTGGCCGCCCCCCTCTAGATGGGATCTACAGGCCGGCCCCTTCTCCTTCCCCTATAAATAGAGGGGTGAGGGAAGGCAGCCGCACCAAGCCAAGGCGCAGCCCTCCCTCCCAACACCTCTCCTCCTCCGTTGTGTGCTCGTGAAGCCCTGCCGAGATCTTGCTTCTCCACCATCACCACGCCGTCATGCTGCGGTGGAGCTGTCTTCCTCAACCTCTCCTTCCTCCTTGCTGGATCAAGGCGGAGGAGACGTCACCCGCACCGCACGTGTGTTGAACGCGGAGGTGCTGTCCGTTCAACACTTGGTCATTGGTGATTGAATCACGTCGAGTACGACTACATCATCACCTTGCAAGCTTCCGCACGCGATCTACAAGTGGTATGTAGATGCAAACTCTCTCCCTAGACTCGTTGTTTAGATGAACTCATAGATGGATCTTGGTGAAACCGTAGGAAAAATTTTAATTTTCTGCAGCGTTCCCCAACAAGTGGCATCATGAGCTAGGTCTATGCGTAGTTCTCTAATGCACGAGTAGAACACAATTTGTTGTGGGCGTTGATCTTGTCATCTTACTTGCCTCTACTAGTCTTTTCTTGCTCAGCGGTATTGTGGGATGAAGCGGCCGGACCAACCTTACGTGCGCTTACGTGAGACCGGTTCCACCGGTGACATGCACTAGTTGCATAAGGTGGCTGGCGGGTGTCCGTCTCTCCCACTTTAGTTGGGGCGGATTCGATGAACAGGGCCCTTATGAAGGGTAAATAGAAGTTGACAAAATCACGTTGTGGTGATTCGTAGGTAAGAAAAGCGTTCTTGCTAGAACCCAATCGCAGCTATCGTAAAGATGCAACAACAATTAGAGGGCGTCTAACTTGTTTTTGCAGCGATTGATCAAGTGATGTGATATGGCCAGAAGTTGTGATGAATGATGAATTGTGATGTATGAGATCATGTTCTTGTAATAGGATTCACGACTTGCATGTCGATGAGTATGACAACCGGCAGGAGCCATAGGAGTTGTCTTTATTTTTGTATGACCTGCGTGTCATTGAAGAACGCCATGTAAACTACTTTACTTCATTGCTAAACGCGTTAGTCATAGAAGTAGAAGTAGTCGTTGGCGTGACAACTTCATGAAGACACGATGATGGAGATCATGGTGTCAAGCTGGTGACAAGATGATCATGGAGCCCCGAAGATGGAGATCAATGGAGCTTTATGATATTGGCCATATCATGTCACAACTATATAATTGCATGTGATGTTTATTATGCTTTTACATCTTGTTTACTTAGGATGACGGTAGTAAATAAGATGATCCCTTACAAAATTTCAAGAAGTGTTCTCCCTAAGCGTGCACCGTTGCTACGGTTCGTCGCTTCTAAGCACCACGTGATGATCGGGTGTGATGGATTCTTACGTTCACATACAACGGGTGTAAGACAGTTTTACACAGCGAAAACACTTAGGGTTAACTTGACGAGCCTAGCATGTGCAGACATGGCCTCGGAACACGGAGACCGAAAGGTCGAACACGAGTCGTATGGAAGATACGATCAACATGAAGATGTTCACCGACGATGACTAGTCCGTCTCACGTGATGATCGGACACGGGCTAGTCGACTCGGATTGTGTAACACATAGATGACTAGAGGGATGTCTAATCTAAGTGGGAGTTCATAATTTGATTAGAACTTTATTATCATGAACTTAGTCTAAAACCTTTGCAAATATGTCTTGTAGATCAATGGCCAACGCTAATGTCAACATGAACTTCAACGCGTTCCTAGAAAACCAAGCTGAAAGGCGATGGCAGCAACTATACGGATTGGGTCCGAACACGAGATCATCCTCATAGCTGCCAGAAACAATATATCCTAGAAGGACCGCTAGGTGCCGCTCCCGTCCTAGAGAACCAAGACGTTATGAACGCTTGGCAAACTCATGCTGATGATTACTCCCTCGTTCAGTGCGGCATGCTTTACAGCTTAGAACCGGGGCTCCAAAAGCGTTTTGAGCACCACGGAGCATATGAGATGTTCGAAGAGCTGAAACTAGTTTTCCAAGCTCATGCCCGGGTCGAGAGATATGATGTCTCGACAAGTTCTACAGATTGTAAGATGGAGGAAAACAGTTCACATCGGTGAGCACATCACGAAGATGTCAGGTTGTACAACCGTATGACCCACTGAACATAAACCTCCCGGATGAGGCGGTCATTGACAGAATCCTCGATCGCTCCCACCAAGCTACAAGAGCTTTGTGATGAACTACAACATGCGGGGATGGTAAAGACCATTCTGAAGTGTTCTCGATCTGAAGTCAGCAGAGGCTGAAATCAAAAAGGAACATCAAGTGTTGATGGTCAATAAGACCACTAAGTTCAAGAAGGGCAAGGGTAAGAAAAACTTCAAGAAGGGCGGCAAAGATGTTGCTGCGCCCGTAAGCTTCTTGGGAAGAAGTCAAAGAATGGACCCAAGCACGAGACCGAGTGCTTTTATTGCAAGGGAAGGGTCAATGGGCGGAACTGCCCCAAATACTTAGCGGATAAGAAGGCCGGCAACACCAAAGGTATATTTGATATACATGTAATTGATGTGTACCTTACCGAGACTCGTAGTAACTCACGGTATTTGATACGGTGCCGTTGCTCATATTTGTAACTCACAGCAGGAGCTGCGGAATAAGCGGAGGCTGGCGAAGGGCGAGGTGACGATGCGCGTCGGGAATGGTTCAGAGTCGATGTGATCGCCGTCGACACGCTGCCTCTACATTTACCTACGGGATTAGTTTTGAACCTTAATAATTGTTATTTAGTGCCATGTTTGAGCATGAACATTGTATCCGGATCTCGTTTAATGAGATGGCTACTCATTTAAGTCTGAGAATAATGGTTGTTCGATTTATATGAGAGATATGTTTTATGGTCATGCTCCGATGGTCAATGGTTTATTCTTAATGAATCTCGGCGTAATATTACACATGTTCATAGTGTGGATGCCAAAAGATGTAAAGTTGATAACGATAGTCCCACATACTTGTGGCATCGCCGCCTTTGGTCACATTGGTGTCAAGTTTATGAAGAAGCTCCATCTTGATGGACTTTTAGAGTCTCTTGATTATGAATCGTTTGACACATGCGAACCATGCCTTATGGGCAAAATGACCAAGACTCCGTTCTCGGAACAATGGGCGAGCAACCAACTTGTTGGAAATCATACATACCGATGTGTGCGGTCCAATGGCGTTGAGGCTCGCGTAGGATATCGTTATGTTCTCACTCTCACTGATGACTTGAGTAGATATGGGTATGTCTACTTAATGAAACACAAGTCTGTGACCTTTAAAAAGTTCAAGGAATTTCAGAGTGAGGTAGAGAATCAACGTGACCGAAAGATAAAGTTCCTACGATCAGATCGTGGAGGAGAATACTTAAGTCACGAATTTGGTACACACTTAAGGAAATGTGGAATCGTTTCACAACTCACGCCGCCTGGAACACCGCAGCGAAACGGTGTGTCCGAACGTCGTAATCGCACTCTATTGGATATGGTGCGGTCTATGATTTCTCTTACCGATTTACCGCTATCATTTTGGGGATACGCTCTAGAGACAGCTACATTCACTTTAAATAGGGCACCGTCTAAATCCGTTGAGACGACACCGTATGAATTATGGTTTGGGAAGAAACCTAAGATGTCGTTTCTAAAAGTTTGGGGATGCGATGCTTACGTCAAGAAACTTCAACCTGAAAAGCTCGAACCCAAGTCGGAAAAATGCGTATTCATAGGATACCCTAAGGAAACTGTCGGGTATGCCTTCTACTTAAGATCGAAGGCAAGATCTTTGTTGCCAAGAACGGATGCTTTACGGAAAAGAGTTTCTCTCGAAAGAAGTAAGTGGGAGGAAAGTAGAACTTCGATGAAGTACTACCTCTCGAGCGGGAAAGTGGTGCAGCGCAGAAACCGTTCTGTGATGCCCACGCCACCAAGAGGAAAACAATGATGATGATCAAGGTACTTCGGATCAAGTTGCTCTTGAACCTTGAAGGTCCACAAGGACACGTTCCGCACAGTGGTACGGCAACCTGTCATGGAAATCATGTTGTTAGACAACAATGAACCTTGAACTATGAAGAAGCAATGGCGGCCCAGATTCCAACAAATGGCTTGAGGCCATGAAATCCGAGATAGAATCCATGTATGAAAACAAAGTATGGACTTTGACAGACTTGCTTTCGATGATCGCAGCGATAGAAAACAAATGGATTTTAAGAAGAAGGCGGACGCGGATGGTAATGTTACCATCTATAAAGCTCGACTTGTCGCTAAGGGTTACCGACAAGTTCAAGGGATTGACTACGATGAGACATTCTCTCCCGTAGTGAAGCTGAAGTCCGTCCGAATCATGTTAGCAATTGCCGCATACTATGATTATGAGATATGGCAGATAGACGTCAAAACGGCATTCCTTAACGGACATCTTAAGGAAGAGCTGTATATGATGCAGCCGGAAGGTTTTGTCGATCCTCAGAACGCTAACAAAGTATGCAAGCTCCAGCGATCCATTTATGGACTGGTGCAAGCATCTCGGAGTTGGAACATTCGCTTTGGTGAGATGATCAAAGCGTTTGGGTTTATGCAGACTTATGGAGAAGCCTGCGTTTACAAGAAAGTGAGTGGGAGCTCTGTAGCATTTCTCCTATTATATGTAGATGATATACTCTTGATGGGAAATGATACGAAACTTCTGGACAGCATTAAGGCCTACTTGAACAAGTGTTTTTCAATGAAGGACCTTGGAGAAGCTGCTTATATATTAGGCATCAAAATCTATAGAGATAGATCGAGACGCCTCATAGGTCTTTCACAAAGCACATACCTTGATAAGATTTTGAAGAGGTTCAAAATGGATCAGTCCAAGAAGGGGTTCTTGCCTATGTTACAAGGTGTGAGATTGATCTCAGCTCAGTCACCGACCACGGCAAAAGATAAAGAAGAGATGAGTGTCATCCCCTATGCTTCAGCCATAGGATCTATTATGTATGCCATGTTGTGTACCAGACCCGATGTAAACCTTGTCGTAAGTTTGGTTGCAAGATACCAAAGTAATCCCGGCAAGGAACACTGGACAGCGGTCAAGAATATCTGAAGTACCGAAAAGGACAAAGGACATGTTTCTCGTTTATGGAGGAGCGAAGAGCTCGTCGTAAAGGGTTACGTCGACGCTAAGCCGACTCAGATCTGGATGACTCTAAGTCACAAACCGGATACGTGTATATGTTGAATGGTGGAGCGATGGCTGGTGCGGCTGCAAGCGAAGCGTCGTGGCGGGATCTCGTGTGAAGCGGAGTACATGGCAGCCTCGGAGGCAGCACATGAAGCGATTTGGGTGAAGGAATTCATCACCGACCTAGGAGTCATACCCAATGCGTCGGGGCGATCAAACTCTTCTGTGACAACTTGGAGCTATTGCCCTTGCCAAGGAGCCAGGTTTCACAAGAAGACCGAGCACATCAAGCGTCGTTTCAACTCCATCCATGAAAATGTTCAAGATGGAGACATAGAGATTTGCAAAGTGCACACGGATCTGAATGTCGCAGATCCGTTGACTAAACTCTCTCGCGTGCAAAACATGATCAACACCGAACTCTATGGGTGTTCGATTCATCACAATGTAACTAGATTGGTGACTCTAGTGCAAGTGGGAGACTGTTGGAAATATGCACTAGAGGCAATAATAAAAGTATTATTATATTTCAATGTTCATGATAATTGTCTTTTGTTCATGCTATAACTGTATTATCCGGAAATCGTAATACACGTGTGAACACTTAGACCCCAATATGTCCCTAGTGAGCCTCTAGTTGACTAGCCCGTTGTGATCAATAGATAGTCATGGTTTCCTGACTATGGACATTGGATGTCGTCGATAACGCAATCACATCATTAGGAGAATGATGTGATGGACAAGACCCAATCCTAAGCATAGCATAAAAGATCGTATAGTTCGTTTGCTAGAAGCTTTGGCCAATGTCAAGTATCTCTTCCTTCGACCATGAGATCGTGTAACTCCGGTTACCGTAGGAGTGCCTTGGTGTATCAAGCGTCCTGGCGAAGCGGGTGACTATAAAGGTGCATTACAGGTCTCTCGAAAGTATCTGTTGGGTTGACACGGATCGAGGCGGGATTTGTCACTCCGTATGACGGAGAGGTATCTCTGGGCCCACTCGGTAATGCATCATCATAATGAGCTCAAGTTGACCAAGGTGTTGTACGGGATCATGCATTACTGCACGAGTAAAGTGACTTGTCGGTAACGAGACTGAACAAGGTATTGGGATACCGACGATCGAGTCTCGGGCAAATAACGTACCGATTGACAAAGGAATTGCATACAGGGTTTGATCGAATCCTCGACTTCGTGGTTCAACCGATGAAATCATCGAGGAGCATGTGGAGCCAACATGGGTATCCAGACCCGCTGTTGGTTATTGCCCGAGAGTCGTCTCGGTCATGTCTGCGTGTCTCCGAACCCGTAGGGTCTACACATAAGGTTCGGTGACGCTAGGGTTAGTAGGAAGTCAAGTATGTGACTACCGAATGTTGTTCGAGTCCCAGATGAGATCCGGACGTCACGAGGAGTTGGAAGGGTCGGAGGTAAAGATTTATATATGGGAAGTTGTTAAAAGGACACCGAAAAGTTTGGGGGCATACTGCAGACAGTGTATCTGGGACCACCGGAAGGGTTAGGGGTCCACGGGAGGGGCCACCCCTCCCGGGGGGCCACTTGGGCTGCGTGGGGAGGTGGCCAGCCCCTGGTGGGCTTGGCGCACCCCCTCCCCTGGGCCCTTGCGCCTAGGGTTGAGGGGGGAACCCTAGAGGCGCCCCCTTGCTTGGGGGGCAAGTCCCCCCTCCCCTTGGCCGCCGCCCCCCTCTAGATGGGATCTAGAGGGGCCGGCCCCCTTCTCCCTTCCCCCTATAAATAGAGGGGTGAGGGGAGGGCAGCCGCACCCAAGCCAAGGCGCAGCCCTCCCCTCCCCAACACCTCTCCTCCTTCGTTGTGTGCTCGGCGAAGCCCTGTCGGAATACTGCTTCTCCACCATCACCACGCCGTCGTGCTGCCGGTGGAGTTGTCTTCCTCAACCTCTCCTTCCTCCTTGCTGGATCAAGACGGAGGAGACGTCACCCGTACCGTACGTGTGTTGAACGCGGAGGTGCTGTCCGTTCAGCACTTGGTCATCGGTGATTCGAATCACGTCGAGTACGACTACATCATCACCTTGCAAGCTTCCGCACGCGATCTACAAGTGGTATGTAGATGCAAACTCTCTCCCTAGACTCGTTGCTTAGATGAACTCATAGATGGATCTTGGTGAAACCGTAGGAAATTTTTAATTTTTCGCAGCGTTCCCCAACAGCTTCGGTTCTTGGCCAACCAAATGTAACACACAACCGCTAGACCTACTGTGTAAAACTTTTGTCTCCCAGGAAGGAATTTGTTGCACCACACAAAGTATTGCCAGTAATTCGACGGACATCTATCAGTACCAAGAGCAACTCCAATCGACCGCCATACAATTCTAGCCACAGGGCAATTGAAGAATAGGTGTTGCATCGTTTCAACCTGTTTGCAGAAGGAGCAACAGGGGTTCCCTGGCCATTTCTTTTTCCTCATGACATGCCTAGTAAGGATTGGCCATTTCTTTTTCCTCATGACATGCCTAGTAAGGATTGCATCTTGCGACATCTGCCATAGGAAGATTTTGATTTTAAGAGGGATTTTGGCTTTCCAAATCCATCTATAATGGCAACCACTAAGAGGTTCCTCCAGCATCTTATACACCGATTTGGTGGTGAACTTGCCATTCTGGTTAAGTCCCCAGAATACACGATCGCTCCTCTCGACGAGGTGGATACTATAAACAGCAGTACGCATATCCTCCCATTGCTTGGACAGCTCAGGGGTAAGCCTACGTCTGAACATATCGGTGTCCTCAAGCCTATCTTTCCTATTCAAGGTCCACGTAGGATAGTTGCATATCTCAAACAGACGAGGGTATTGGTCCTGAAACGGGGTCAGCCCATTGATTGGATCTTTCCACAACCTTATCAGGTTTCCAGCACCAGTTTCGATTTTCCTGCCCATCATATAAATGTTTTTGATTTTGAGTAGGGCCTTCCAACAGGGCGAGTCAGAGAATTTGGGGGAGACTTCAGCAACAGATGTGTTGCGAAGATACCTGGCACGGACTATATCCTGCCAGAGTCCTTTTTGTGTCTCTAATTTCCACCACCACTTGACCATGAGACTGATGTTTTGTTTTCTAAGGTCTTTAATGCCCAAACCCCCTTTGTTTTTGGATCTACAAATCTTGTTCCACTTGACAAGGTAGTATCTCCTCTTTTTGTTACATCCTTGCCAAAAGAATCTGCGCCTGTGCTTATCCAACCTCTCGATGAAGGTCTTGTTCATAAGCCACATAGACATATGATATAGCGAGAGCTGGGTGACCACAGAATCAAGCAGGGTGTGTCTCCCTCCCATTGAGGCAGCGTTTCCAATCCAGGCATCAAATCTTTTTAGATACTTATCAACAATGAACTCCCAGTCCGAAGTTTTAAGATTGGCATAACTCACAGGCATCCCCAAATATTTAAGTGGGAAACTGCCAACCTCACAGTTAAAAATTTCTGAATATTTTTCTACCACATTATCATCTCCTCCCACAGTGAGGATCTCGCTTTTCTGGAAATTAACTTTCAAACCGGACATCATTTCGAACATATATAACAGCAACTTCAGGTTGACTGCCTTATCCACATCATCCTCGATACATATGATTGTATCGTCCGCATATTGTAGAATTGCCACCCCATCAGGAATCAAGTCGGCCGCCAGACCAACAATCAGTTTGCTTTTCTGGGCATTTTAAATCATTTTAGCGAGACATTCAACGGCTAAGTTGAACAGAAAGGGGGAGTGCGGGTCACCCTGCCTCACCCCTTTTTTGCTTTGAAAGTATGGCCCAACACTACCGTTTAGTTTAATGCTGACTGTCCCATTCCGCAAGATTTGTTCAATCCATCTGCACCACTTATCATCAAAACCTCGCATCTTGTGGCACTCCAAAAGAAAGTCCCAGTTTACCTTGTCATATGCTTTCTCAGTCCAGTTTAAGTACAATTCCTACTCTCTTCTTAACATATGTGTAGTTAAGAAGCTCATGTAAGGACAGGACTCCGTCCATGATATTTCTCCCTTTAATGAAGGCGTTTTGAGTAGGACTAATGAGTTTGTTTGCATATACATCAACTCTACGATCAAGGACTTTCGTGATTAACTTGTATGGGCATCTCAATAAGCATATAGGCCTATATTGCTGAATCTTCTCAGCCCCAGAAATTTTGGGGAGAAGAGTGATCACCCCATAGTTCAACCTTTGAACATCCAACGTTCCTTGGTGGAAAGCTCTAAATAGGGCCATGATATCATCTTTAACTATGTCCCAGCACACCTGATAAAACTCAGTAGGAATGTTATCAGGCCCGGGGGCCCTATTGGGAGCCATATCAAACAGAGCCTCCTTAACCTCTTGCTCTGTAAACTCTCTACATAGATCCTTATTGTCTTTGTCATCGAATTTCTTTTCAGGGGACCAGATTTCCGGATCCAGATGAATCTGGTTACCAAGAGCTGGCCCAAACAACTCTTTGTAGAACTCAGTGGCATGGGCAACCAGGTTGTCCGTGCCTTCAATCAAGGGCTCCCATACTTTAAGTGAATGTATAGTATTTTTCCGTTTCCTCCCATTGGCAATTTTGTGATAATAGTCAGTATTCAGGTCCCCTTTGAGCAGCCAGCGCTCATGGGACTATTGAATCCAAAAAAAATCCTCGTTAACTAGGAGCTCGTGAAGCTCGGCGTTGATATCCATCTTTCTACTATACAAGTCAGGAGGCAACATATCTTCTTCTTCCATTTCCTCAAGCATGGCAAGTTCCATACGTAGGTCTTCCTTCCTTTTCTTATCATGACCATACTTATCAGAGCCCCATCCTTTAAAGTATGTTTTAAATCTCTTCAGTTTGATATTCAGAATATCACTGGGATCAGATGATGTAACCTTCCTTGCCCAAATCCTACTCACAGTAGGCAGAAACTTTTCATCTTTAATCCAGGACAGGTTGAAACGAAATTCATGAGGTTTCGGGGCTTCGCGTCCTTCTTCCCCAGAGGATAATAAAAGTGGATTATGATCAGAGATCTCACGAACTAATTTCCTTATAGATACCAGAGGAAATATATCCTCCCATCATTCTGACATGAGAATTCGATCAAGTTTCTCCAGTGTGGGGTGATTCTGGTTATTGGTCCATGTATACTTCCCCACTGATGTGAATTTCCCTAAGAGCTAGTGTATTGATGATGGAATTAAACAAGTCAGTGGCTTTGTTGTTCGACATCTTCTTATTCTTCTCTCCCGAATGTCGTAGGATATTAAAATCCCCCCTACTATGTAGGGTACGGTCATGCCACTGCAACAGGAAGCTAGCTCAACTAGGAATTCATTCTTGAATTCATCATGCGCCGATCCATAGGCTACCAGCAAACCCCACTGGATCTTTTTTTGTATGTCATATAACACTAGTTGCAGTATGTATTTGCCCTTAGTACAAGATACTATATCAAACTTATCCCTCCGCGTACCGCATAGGATGCCTCCAGATTTGCCTGTGGAAGGTACCCAATTCCACTGGAAGATGTCAAAGGGATCGATTCTCCTCAGGCATTTAGGAGTAAACTCTTTTTTCATAGTTTCTTGCAAACCCAGGAAGTCAAGGGAATGGTCACTGATCATGTCTGAGAGGCAGGTGGCCATTCCTTTCTTGCCCACCCTCGGCAGCCCAAATGAGTCCTCTCATTTGGAACGTTTTAATGGAATTTGGTCCGAGTAACCCTACCAGAGACGGGGCAGGGTTACATTTTAAATCCTCCTCAGTACTCTCCCTTTTCTGACTCCTAGTCACAGGCCTAGGGATCTTAACATTGGATTTACTGTGTTTTTTCTTTTTAGGCTTAGCAGAAGAGATGCGCTCATAAATGTGTTCTTCCTAGTCTAACCAATCTGAACTCACAGGAGTTTCCTTACCCAAACCATTTGTTACAGTCAGAACATCTTGCTCATTATCAGTATTATTGATTGTGTTTTTGTCATTTAATTCCTTTCGTGCACACTCAAGCTCTCTAATAATGTCAACGACAGCAAAATCGTCATTGGGTATTTCCACCCCTATCAAATTCGCTCTACTAATCAACTCATCATTGGAAAGTGCATCGAAAGAATTCTTGAAAGTAGGGGCATTGTTACCTTCCAGGTTTTTCTTGCTGGCCATTTTCTTAGCCCTGTCCTCCACCTTGTCCTGCATTCCAGAGATGTTACGCTTGCTGAACCTCAGTGGGGCTTCAGGTGCTAGTGGGGGAGTGAGAATGATCTCTTCAATGCTTTCAGGAGATGGGAGTTGTACCACATAACTGCATGAAGTCTTCATCCCAGGGTCCACCTCACCAGTGACCTCCACAATCTGAGAAGGGTTAGAAACAGTCTGACAAGGAGTAACAGATATGTTATGTATGTCTTTTTTCACCTGAATATCTTGCGCAACATTCTCCATGATATCAGGATTCCTGGGAACAATCCAGCGAGAAGAATCAACCACCCCTTCCCTCATTTTCTCCTCAATCTCTCTCTGCATTGTTTCGATAAGCAGGGAATTATCCCCATCACTTTCAGTAGAGGGAGACCCCTCATTGTCATCGTATAGCAGGCGACAAGCCTTGCCACCACGATAGGAGCCCCCAGTATTGCCATGTCCAGCAGACTCAGGCTGCTGCACCCCTCTTTCATGTTCAGTACGTTTCCTCTTAGGAGTCTGATCAGCCTTGGTTCCATCCACAGGGATGGGATCCTCCTCTTCTGCATTTCCAGGATTCTTGACCAAAACCTCCTCAACCTCATAAGTAAACCTGTAGAAGCGTCCTGCCAGCACTCCTTCAGCAGTGGCAGGAAGCTGAGCTATCGACCTACACCCAATCTTAGCTCTGACAGAAGAAGGGCGATTTATAGATGACATATCAACTTCCAGAGTAATCCCAACTAACGCTCCCAAATAAGCTATAGTCTTATCACATCTCTTGTTAGGTGGAATTTTACCAATCTTGACCCAAGCAATTTCAAGCAGTCCCTCAGAATCAATATCTTCAGACCAAGGAGAGAATTTAACACTAACCCCACACTTTTTCAGCTTAATATGTTCAACAAAAAGAGCTCTCTCAACCTCTCTAGGGTTCGGCATTCTCATAACAAATTTTTGAGGAGTGAAGAATCTAGCAGAGCAGCGCCACCCCTGACCAACATAGACGCTCAGCTCGTGTCCAATATCCTTGGTCAGAGCCGAGCCATCAGTGATGGTGACAACAATATTGAAAATATTATCCCTGTTCTGTCTATCCACACTAAAATCAGGGATGTAAAAGAAACCCTGACCCTTAGTTTGAAATGCACACATCACAGGTGTGTGATCCCAGGGGAAGAACTCACTGCAGACAAAAGACAGATGACCCCTCTTTTTGCATCTCTCATAGAACGCCTGAGGGCATCTAACAGTAAAGTGCCCAAGCAAATGGCAGATCTGACAAGCATCACAAGGAGGAACAACAGTACTAGAGGAGGAGTACTCGCGGTTACCAGCAGTCGGATTGTTCTTGTCGATGGTGTGATGATCTTTTTCACTTCTGGAGTCCCCACCTCGGATCTCTTGACGGTGGGGGAGAGCTGCCTGTTGCCCTCCGGCCGCAACCGGCTCCTGAGTGTCCTGCAGGTCACCGCCCTCCCCATCCCACCTGGATTGGCGGTTTCGGTTCGCCTGCAGGTTGCCGGCCGCCTCTTCCCACTTGTCGTTGGTGGTGGAGGAGCTCCCCATCTCCGTCTTGCGCTTCCAGACGTGGGTATCGAATCCACGGCCGCGACCGCGGTCGAAACGCCCGGCGCCCCGCCCCTGGCGGCCCGCCCCAAACCCATCCCCTCTCATCTTAACAGGAGACTTCTCTTTGGATCTAGCAACAGGATTCGCAAGCAATCTATCCGGTGGTTTCTCTCTGGCTCTAGCAGGAGGGTTTTTGGGGGATCGAGATGCAACTACTTGGGCAAAGGAACGCAAATCGCCATGGATTTTGCTTTCCCACCAATCGAAATTAGGACGAACCCTAGATCTGACGGGAGGCGGAGCGCTCCAGAAGTGAGCGAGCCCCTCGTCGAGATCCAAAATGGAGGAAGGGGTGGCTGCCGTGCGTTTTATACCCGCGGCGCCCCCAGAAACCCTAACTCCGCCGCTCTCATGGCGGTCAGATCCGCTCTCGCCTACGTGTCGCCCATCCGCGCCATGGTGGACCGGTCCGCACCCCAGGATCCCGGGCCCATCCGTCAGACGTGGTGTTCGGCGGTGTGCGCCCCGATCGACACGGCCGCTCCCGTGTACCGCCCGCCCGTGCAGCGGGCCATGCGGCGGCGTGACCTCACCCGAATTTCCGCCGATCGCCGGCGCTCTGTCACAAACCCTAGCAAAGTGGCAGGGAAATGCAACAATATCGCCGATATCAATCCACTCACCGGGGCGAAGGTAGCGAGCATCCACCGCGCGTCCCCTTGCGTCGAGCAGCACGATCCGGAGGGCGTCCCCACGCAGCCATAGCTCGCCGTCGTCGAGCGTGACGCGGCGCACGGTCACCAGATCCGCAGCAAATCAAACTCTCCATCGTGCATCATCGGGCGCGGCCGCAGCCGCCGTGGTGGAGGAGGAGGCGAAAGTCATCCCCTACCACTAGCAGCTACAAGACGGCGCCACGGCGGCGACGTGTTCAAAAGAGTTAAACTTAATGACATTGATCGTGAATCACATTGTATTTTTCTTGCTTTGGAAGTGTGAAAAAAAATTAGAACGATTGTGTGTGATTGTTGGACTGATTATTTTCTTTCCATATTTGCCTATTGGAAGCATAAGAGCATGTTTGGGTTGGAGGAGATATACATTCAAATCCAGGTTTCGCTTATGCGACCTACCTCATCCAACTACTAAGAGCAAATTCTGTACCAATTTTCCATATTTGCGGAGAATGGATGGCTAGATAAGATGGCCCGGGGGCACCTGCTCTAAAACATGTTTTCGAACAAAAAGAGCCCACTTAGTTTCAACTGCAGTTGTAGTACTTGATACTAGCTTGAATCTGATTGAGGTCGTCACTGGCCAAGTGTAGGTGATGTTGAAAGTCTATTCCGATTTCAATGTACCAACACTACATACTACAACTGGTGGTGTGTATGCGTCGATAAGAATGCCCATATGTTCCCCCGATGCGTGCAGGGCCGTTGGGATTGCCGTGGAGAGCGATGAGGAGAAGAGCAGGCACTTCGCCTGCAGGCTGTGATCTGGAGAGACGGGAGGTAAGTCTCCCTCTAAAGCTTTGCATTCCTAGTCTCTTTTTTTAAAAAAGGAGGAGGACCCCGGCCTCTGCATCTGGCATCTGGACGATGCATGCAGCCACTTTATTAATTATGCAAGTAAGACCTTACAAAATCATGCAACAGTAAGTCGAAGCCACCGTCTAGGCAACAAAAGTGTCGCTACTCCTATCCAAATGATGAAGGGATGCTGATAGTCTGGGCCTAATACCAAACAGACCTCGCAGCCATACCTAACATCTAAGACCTGAGGTACCAACCAGGACGCCTTCCGGGTATGGGCACCCACCAGTCCGGCGTGCTCCTCAACCAGGACGCCTGTCGGGTATGAGGCCGCCGCAGCCACCTGCCACCAATCCATCTTCACAGTTGTACTGCTGCATGAACCTTGCCCGGTCTAGCTGCCGCCGACGCCACCACGACGCCAGACAGCGTCGACCTCCTGCGCGAGTCCATCATCGCACATCAGATGCCTAATCTCCAGAGCGGCGTGCCATCGAGATCCAACACCATCAATGTGTGTGATGAAGCATCGCTCCTCCTCTTTTCACCTCCAGCCATCACTTGCTCCAAAATGATGCCCCCATGAGGGAAAGCGCTACTAAGAACGCCATCATCGTCCGATCCGGGAGACCCAGATCTAGGGTTTCCCCCGGAGCATCCCGAGCCTGATGAAGCAAACTGCAACGACGACGCCTCGACAAGGGAACGACATCTAAGACGTCGCCATCGTCCGCCATGACCGTAGTCGGCGCGATTTTCATCGGCAGTTGCTCCACCAGACGTGCGCCGCCAGCGTCGCTAATCCCTTCAACCGGAGTAAGCTCCAAAACGATGCCCTGAAGAGGGGTTACGACGCAAAAGCACCGCCATCGCTCGATCCCAAGGAGATGTAGGGTTTCCCCCGGAGTTGCCCATGCTGCCAAGGACCAGACAAGGGAAGAATCTCTGCGGATCCGCCCAGCTGCCGACGAGCCGCACCCACCACCGCGCCGACGACAATCCAGTGACCAAGGCCCACGCATGGACCCAGATCCGGCCGTGCCGCCGCGAACCCATCTGGTCGTGCCGCCGCCGTCCCTGGCGACCGCGACGCACCAGACCATGAAGCTGCCTGCTGCGGGGGCGCCAGCCCGCGCCAGCCCCACACGAGCAGGAGGACCACGAGTCCCCCCCCCCCCCGCCGCCAGCAATGGCAAGGCTTCTCCTGGCCGTGCCCTTGGGCAGCGGCGATGGAGGAGGAAGATGAGAGGTGGAGTCCGGCAGCGATGGGATCTGGGAGCCTCCCAGCCGCCACGCGGGGGGCATGCATGGATGAGAGAGTCTATTGGGAGCTCTTAAAAATGGGGGAGAATTTCACTTCCCCGGCCTCTGCACCAACTAGCGATGCATACGGCCATTTTAGTATGAGTACCAAGATAAACATGTTCCTCAGAATTTTTTAAATGAGTATCAAGATATTTTTTGATGAGTGGTTCCACCACACACCAAACTTGATCCTCAATAAATGGGGGAAAACCCCTATGCATCACCTGTCAATTCTAGGAATTGAACTCGGGTCGTTAGGCTGCACAACCGCATGCCCAACCACTGAGCCAAGGCTCTCTTTGCATAAAAATGGGAGAGATTTTCACTTCCCGGTCTCTGCACCAACCAGGGATGCATACAACCATTTTAGTATGAGTACCAAGATAAACATGGTCCTCAGAGTTTTTTTAAATGAGTATCGAGATATTTCTTGATGAGAGGTTACACCATACACCAAGCTTGATACTCAATAAACGGAGGAAAACACCTGTGCATCACCTGTCAATTCTAAGAATTGAACTCGGGTCGCTAGGCTGCACATTCCTAGTCTCTGATGTGTCCCTCCGAATAGGTGTTTAATTAACACTTCCTAAATAAGGGGAATTGTTGTTCTCCTTACAGTACAATTTGGTGACAAAATGTTGCAATATGGTTCCTGCTGGATTGGCAGATTGTGCTAACATTCCCATGGTACTTTGGAGAATATTGCTAAGAATATGCTTCGTTTGAGCTCCACCTGTAGTACTCGGGAGTAGCTTCAATCTTATTTGTCAGGTCATTCTCTACAGCCCCAAAGTCTCTGATGTGTTTGTCTCCCTAGATGTTTGCTGAACGTACTGACTAATGGAAATTGTTGTTCTCGTTACATTACGATTTGATGTCAAACAATTACACTTTGGTTCCTGCTGGTTTGGTAGACCGTGCTATTGCGCTCAAGCCAATTATAAGTACCAACATTCCTATACTTCTAGTCCACTTAGTTTGAGCTGCAGTTGAAATACTTCAGACTAGCTTGGATCTGATGGAGGTTATCAGTTCATCACTAGCCAAGCTTAGCTGGTGTCGATAATCTATCC
The DNA here is from genome assembly GCA_021437245.1 of Aegilops speltoides. NCBI lineage: Eukaryota > Viridiplantae > Streptophyta > Magnoliopsida > Poales > Poaceae > Aegilops > Aegilops speltoides. Next base: position 416,197,437 of record CM038141.1, on the reverse strand, counting down.
GATTCAAATTTACCAACAGTACATACGACAAACTTGGTATAGCAGGTCAACACAAGATACAACTAAAGGGCTCACCCGTATTGTCTTTTGGCTATTTATATTTTGATAATTTCAGTTAGAGATGAAAGCATATGTGTCCTTTTCCATCTGTGAGGACGGCCTTGGTACCTGTCGTGGTTTTGTCACGGCAGATGTCCTTAGTGTCAGGACTTAGTCGCGAGGCCAACGCATCTATGTGGTAGCTTGAGAGGGGTTGAGCAGAATCGAGAGACGCAACACAAGACAGGGATTTAGACAGCTTCGGGCCCCGGGAAACATCATTCGGTAAAAACCCTACATGCTGTTTGAGGCTAGGTCTCATTATCATCATGAGGGAGTCGCCGTGAACCGGCTCTCCTCTTTGTGTCTAGGCCTAGAGATTGTTTTTGGTTGCTTGTAGCTTGTCCCTCATTGGGAAGCCCTGCCCCTCCTTATATATGTTGAAGGGGTGGGTTACATGACTAGTCCTAGTAGGATTAGGATTACTCTATTACAAGTGGAGTCCTAGTCTTACTTCCTTTGTAGGAGAATAGTCCTTACGCTTTCCTCATAAACCGGTCCACCATTAAACGTGAACCGGCCTTCTGGGCCTTGGGCCTCGTCATCCATCTAACCCGCCCACCGGGTTACTAATGAACCGCCAAGACCGGGCGGGTAGACCGTGAATCGCCAAGCTCTAGGCGGGTTACCAGTGAGTCGTCCAGTCCGGCCAGGTTATACTTCCGACCGGTTTATGCCACGGGGTATATCCCCGACATTAGCCCCCAGTTTAATTTGGATTTATCCATGTTAAACTGATCCTGATCATCCTTAAGTCCTTGTCACTTCCTTCTTCTAGAAAATCCGGTTTAATAGGCCAGCTTCATAATCAACTTGCTGACATTAGTTTCTCATAGAAAATATATTGTGAAGAATAACTCCTTTGATTCAGCTCCCAATGCTTAACAAAAATAATGGTCCTTGAAATCCTCATCTGATCTTCAGCCGGTTTAAGAATGTAAAACTTACCGGTTTATAAATATTGATAGTACCGGTTCATACTTGTAATTGACCTCCAGCTTGAAAATATACCTCTTATAAGACTATCACTTGTAGCCCTCAAGTCTTAAGAAGGTAGCATAGCAATAGCTTAAGACTTGCTTCAATATAAATATCACAATCTTGAAGAAATCCAGGTTGTTCATCTCAATCACTAGTCAGAATTGAGTATTCCCCATATGTAGCCCCCAAGTGCTGGGTTGTCATGCTTGCAGTAGCCTGGGACTTGTAATTTCCTGATGCTCATAAAAACTTCAACCAGTGTAGCCCCCAAAGGCCGGGTCATTATGCAATAATGAGCAGGGACTTTGTAAATATAATCATGTAATCTTTGAATAGCAACGGTGTAGCCCCCAAGGGCCGGCTTAGTAAGGTAATATTGGGCTGGGACTTTGATATATGCTTCAATGAAAATAACATCATATGATGTAAACTCCATCATGGGGCTTGAATTCACGTCCACAAGGTTAAGAGCCTTGTGCTTTACCAACTGAGCAGTGGACCCTTCAATATAATGAATAAAAAGCTTTGTACCTTGAATTGTTTAACAGGAGCACTTGGTAGCCCCCAAGGCCCGGCTCATTATAATGTGATGAGTCGGGTCTTCAATAAGATGAACAAAGAATGACTTTGCATTAGCCCCCAAGTGTCATGGTGCATGCTTGCAGTGACATGAGACTTGCATATTTGATGTAATCTCAACTTAAATAATGTAGCCCCCAAGTGTCGGGTTGTAAGCCTGCAGCAACTCAGGACTATTCCTTCAATTGTAGAATAAAAACTATATCCATTGATAATATGATAGCCATTGCACTAAAGCGACTTTGAAAACCTTAATCATAATACTGGTTATTGATAACCACAATAAAAATCCAGCCATGTTGGCTATTTGAAGATTTGAATAACATAATCCAATGATATATGAGCGCATGATTCCAATGGCGCAATCCAAATATGTACTGGCGACTTATAGTCCAAAGCCAGGCCGGGTTAACAAACACCGGATAATTTCTCATCATATACTGGCGACTTATCGTCTTAAAGCCAGGCCGGTTTAATAAACACCGGATAATTTATCATCATGCTTTATTCAACCTGTTTCTGCATACAACAAGTTTAAAGTGTCCTGGCGGTTTACCGCCGGACGGGTCATAATGCCCAAAATATAACCCAGGTTTATAACCAAGGCTGCACTTAAGAATAATCAATTATGAAATATATCATACCTGTGACATTGAATAACATCATTGGTTTACCAACTTTTTGTAGTAAGGGTGATAACCCCAATCTTGAGTAATGATAACTCATTTCATACTGTGTCGGTTTATGATAAAACCGTACCGGGTTGTAATAAATACCGGTTTAACCATATATAATAGTGGCGACTCTTAGTCAAACCAGACTGGGCTGATAGTCTCCGGATTATGATTTGATCATGTACTGACAACTTGTAATTGAAAGCCAAGCCGGGTTAATGGACACTGGTCTACTCCATAATAAGATGGTAATATAAAATCAAACCGGGCAGATAGTCTCCGGATTAAGATTTAACCGTGTTCCGCCAATTTGTAATTGACAGTCGAACGGGATTAACAATGTTATTTAAGAAAAAGACTGAAGCAAAAGGCAATGATAAAACCTTTTGCAAGAAAAATGCTTTATTGAGCTGATCAGATGGTGTTACCATGGTGAGACAGGACCAAGCCCCCAATAGGTGTGGCGATGGTTCAAGTCAGCTAGGTCCCCAAATGAAACCGTGGCATTTATGCCGATCAAAAGGCATGGCAATGGTTCGGGCTTGACCAAGCCCCCAAGTGATTCTGTGGCCTTAGGCCGATTAAGAGGCGTGACTATGGTTCAGACGTGACCACAAGTCCCCAAGTGATGCATTGGCATTATACCGATCAAGAGGGGTGACGATGGTTCGGGTTCGACCAAAGCCCCCAAGTGATTTTGTTGCCTTAGGCCGACCAAGAGGCGTGACTGGTTCAGACTTGACCATGTCCCCAAATGATCTGGTGGCTTTCGCCTATCAAAAGGTGTTGCATTGGTTCGGATACGACCAAGCCCCCTAGGTGATATTGTGGCATTGCGTCGATCAAGAGGTGTAGCTATGGTTCGGATACGACCAAGCCCCCAAGTGATTAATAATATGATAAGCCAATAAGGCATGATACCCATGTTTGAACCGCGCATCATGGCAGCAGGTCCTCTTTGGCACCCTTTAACTTTTTACAAGAGATAAATCCTTCTTGAACCGGATGTTAAATCGGATATTGAGAGCTTCAAAGCTTCGTGGGAGACATTTTCCCCTTGAACCGGATTTTAAACCGGAATCTTCATTTTCAGCCGGAAATTTTCTGACGGCTTTTTAAAATTTGCACCAATATGGCGGTTTAGGGTCCTGCATTTAGATAACTTTGCAAGCCGGAGTAATTGCTCTTTCAAAGAACGCAATATATAATATAAAAATATATTGGATGGATTTCACCTGATATGTCAGTCCAGTTGATATCCATCGCGGGGTTATACGCCGGTACGGACAAAAGAGTCGGCCGCGACATTGCTGATGTAGTCCGGTTTGCGGGGGCGGCGGTTTGTGTTCCGGTTCACCGGTGTGATATGCACAAATGCCAGCGTAGAACAGCTAGCGCGCGCCGTCCGTAGTAGGGCATCACTTTTATAGTGAGCACTTGTCCGACTGCTCCACAGTAAACCGGCCAGAACACATGCCATGGCCTGGTGACTGTTGGCACCAGGATTTGACCCTTAGGTCGCCGGTTCAACTCCCACGGCCTAGTCCTTTACCTTCAGGTACGAACCGGGGGCGGTTTGTGATTTGAGGCCGTTTTGACGATTCGGCGGCTCAAGCGAGTTCGGAAATGACCCGAGGGAGGCACGCTGAGCAACGAAGGCGACTTGACATGTCCGTGGCCACGAAGGTATCTCAGAGAGGCCACGAAGGCAGGGGCCACTTGAGGCCGTGAAACGGGGCGACTTGGCGCAGGCAGTTTAGAGGGCAGTAGAGCGGCTCAGGGCCGGTCGTATGGGTTGCTCGGCGGTTTACGAGCGCGGGCGGAGGTGATTGAACATGGCCGTGGCCGTGGGGAGGCGGCTCATCCTTGCCGGTTTGAAGATGGCCCGCAGAAGCAACCCGTGACAGAACAATCCGGCAGCACTAGTCAGCAGAACCGGCTTTGAGGCCCTCCGTGACTGCAGCAGCATCTGAGGCAGGACCACGGTAGCCTTGGCAGCCCAAGGCGACGGGAGAAACGGCTAAGGTGAGCCACGAGTCAGAAGTAAACCCAGGCAGGGATGTAGCACAGGCAGAAACGAACCGGGGGTTCAGTAAACCGGCGTGAGGCAGGTGTTGCAGTGGCTCAGAGGCAAGGTGAGGCGGCCATAGCGACTTGACGGTGCTGTGGCCACGCGGTAGAAGTGGCACTGAGGCCCGCCGGTGGAGACGGAGTAGGCGAGGAGGTGGCAACCCGGCGACACGGAGATTAAGCCGGTTTGTTGAGGTGACTGGGACTTGGAGGTTTCAGTGAACCGGAGCAAGGCGTGGACGAGGCCGGCGATTTAGTACAAGAATACTAAACGAGCGGCAGACTCCGCGGCTCGGTGATTCTGCTCAACGGTGGAAACGAGGGCGGCACGACAGCGGCAGCTTGGCGGGCGCAGGGCGACTCGAATGCTGCAGCGAGCCGGTCCGGCGGATGGCCGCGGGCGCAGACAGTGGAGGCGATGGAGGTGAAGGCAAAGCCGCAGGGCGACCACGACGGTTCGGCGCAGCCACAGCAGAGGCGACTCAAGGAGGAGCGAGGCCAAGGCGAACCGCATCACCGGCGAGGGCGGATCTGTCATGGCCGACTTGACGAGGTCACAGCGGCAAGCACGGCAACGGCTTCTCACTGCGACCGAGGCGTAGGCGAAGGGAAACTGCGGCTCGGAGCGAAGGGCTCGGCGGCTCAAGAACTCGGCAACGGGAGACTTGGCACAACGTCGGTGAGACCGCAGACAAAGGCACTGGCCCGAGGCCGGCCACGACAGGGGCGGCACCGATGACGGCTCACGGCAGAGGAGGAAACGTAGGCCGGTTCAGTAGCCGCAGGTGGAAAAGACGAGGCGGAGCGACCGCGACTCGATGGCGGAAACCGCTTCCGGATCGTGGGCTGCTTCCCTTTTTTTTGACAGAAGCAAACACTGCTGGTCCACGTGCCTGAAGCTTGCCCTTGGTCCATTGAGAAGTTGGCAGCAGGCCTAGGGAGCCATGCCACGTAATAGTGTTGGAATCTGATGCTCCGAATTGGATTCGAAACTACTACACACACGACATATGATGGGACGATGCTTGCACGATGGCTAATCTAACAGCTTTCTGCAGTTCGGCCTTTTGCATGGATGGTGGGATATACTGTGTCGTCCGTGTATCGTCAGTGAAGTGTCGTCCATGTAGCAACGCTCAATTGGATTTGCACACAGACGACGGAACCGTCAAAGCCTTTCGGTCTCGGCGACTTGTACCTTGTATCGACTGGTTTCAGATGCGAGATTTCGACCTGCAGCGGCAATGGAAATTAACCCAGCCTCGACGGATCATCCAGTCATGTGCGCTGGTGCGTCAACGCGACCCTGATTTTCTCTTTGTATATATCGCTTTAACTGTTCGTCGAAGATGTTATCTTCTCCGCCGACTCTTTTTCATCCAGCACATCACGAGCTTTTCGATCCCTGTAAAGATCCCTACAAGAACTCATCACCACCGTGTGCAGGCTCCACGGTGGGCGCCAACTGTCGTTGTTTTGTCACGGCAGATGTCCTTAGTGTCAGGACTTAGTCGCGAGGCCAACACATCTATGTGGTAGCTTGAGAAGGGTTGAGCGGAATCGAGAGACGTAACACAAGATAGGGATTTAGACAGCTTCGGGCCCCGGGAAACATCATCTGGCAAAAAACCCTACATGCTGTTTGAGGCTAGGTCTCATTATCATCATGAGGGAGTCGCCGTGAACCGGCTCTCCTCTTTGTGTCTAGGCCTAGAGATTGTTTTTGGTTGCTTTTAGCTTGTCCCTCATTGGGGAGCCCTGCCCCTCCTTATATATGTTGAAGGGGTGGGTTACATGACTAGTCCTAGTAGGATTAGGATTACTTTATTACAAGTGGAGTCCTAGTCTTACTTCCTTTGTAAGAGAATAGTCCTTATGCTTTTCTCATAAACCGGTCCACCATTAAAGGTGCAAGACCGGGCCTCGTCATCCATCTAACCCGCCCACCGGGTTACTAATGAACCGCCAAGACCGGGCGGGTAGACCGTGAATCGCCAAGCTCCAGGCGGGTTACCAGTGAGTCGGCCAGTCCGGCCGGGTTATACTTCCGGCCGGTTTATGCCACGGGGTATGTCCCCGACAGTACCCAAGATATTAATTTGGAGTATTATATAACTCCTTGCACAGTCTTGTGAGTTTTGCAATCCAGTACATAAAGATTTGTTTGTCAAGCTTAGAGCTATTAATTCTGAGAAGAGACGGATTCGTTTCTTTTGCTGTTGTTCCAGAGTTCCCTGTTATAAGCAGGGGCATTAGGAGATTTCCCTATCTAGTTGATCATTGCTTCTACTTTGGGCTTGTCGAGACAACATTTCGAATAATGATGGGAACTACAATAGCAGAATATTGGATATTTCATCAAGATTACACCATTGAGATTCATTGGTCTGTCCTGTTGTGTATGAACGTGTCTGTTTATGATAACCTAAATAGCCAAAAAATGGTGTGGCTATGAACATACACTGCAAGCTTATCATTGATAATGACACATCTGATCTCATGAGTCATGACACTGGAATCTTTGGTCGCCGGACCTTCACAAAATGGTCCATTATTCTATTTGTTTTTTCACTATTGCCATGTGTCTTATACATTACTAAATAGATGAAGAAGTATAATTCTAATAAGATGGGAACTACATTGTCGTGTATTTCTACACTCACAAGCCATGTTATAACACAAGGTGTTGTTGCTGCTTCAAGTTGCTATTGTATGTCCATTAACTGTGTTCTGGTCTGCTAGCCCTGCTATGTGTGGCACTAAAGGAACAATTACAACTTCCTTCTCTCGTGATTTAAAATTCTTGCATACAATTTATTCAAAGTTCAGAACCAACCCGCCTTTTTTCATGCATAGTTTCTATTGAGCCTGAAATCTCTCTTGGTATTCTGCATCTGTACATTGGTCAGCCATCGTTGCTCTGCATGAAGCACGCAGTATATTCTAATATACTTATGCAGCGTTTTTCTTGCTTTGGAAGTATGAAATAAATAGAATGCTTGTGTGTGGTTGTCGGACTGATTATTTTGTTGTTGCTGGAGTGAGAATCTCATTTGCAAAATCGACATGTGAGTGAATTAATTTGCTCTGTGGATATTTGCCCATTGGAACCATGTTTGAGGTAGGAGGATATGGATTCAAATCAGGTTTAGCTTAAGCGACCTACCACATCCAAATAATCCTAAGATTCTATCAAAACCAAAATGTTATAATCTCAAAACGGGCAGATAATTATTTTGAAAAAAACAGGCAAATAAGCACACATGGAGCAAATGAACATTTATGCCAGGCGCACACCAAAGAAAAAGTCACCAAATAGAGCCCGATGTGTCCGTTGTTAGCTCGTGGCCCGCCACCCAGCAGCAAAGCCACCACATGGAGAAGTGGGGTGTACTCTTCGATCCCGAATCGGGGAACAGAAGATAGACACAATTGGGAAGATGGACGGAGTGCCTTCAAACTCACCAAATTTAAGCCCAAAGAAACGTATTGTACTCTTAAGAGGGCCGACTAGATTGAATTGTTTTCCCAATGTCTCACATCCCGAGGGTATTATCATATTTCGGAGTTGCCTTTCCGCTCAAAGATGTGATACTTTCGTGAGGGTGGATGCAAAATCCAATACAAGAGAATAACACATGATGCGTCTTTGATAGCTTCACTACATGGGCCACTCCTTGCATTGCATGACATCCTTCATCGGGCATATGTAGAAAGAAAGAATGTAAGGTATGCCAGACAAGTAGGTATGACTTTACTCACGGGATGAAAATCAACTGCATTACATATTTGTTAATCTTAATTGTCCTGATAAGGTACATCAAGAGAAGTGACTTTGGTGGATAGATAGATTTGTAGGTACCAGAAAGTGGGTTGGACAATAAGAAATACTGCAATCTCTTTTTTTTTTTTGAAAGAAAATCGAGCTTTATTCATTAGGAATGACTATTACATCGTTTATGAGGATTGGTACAATGTCAGTATTTAGTTCCTTGAACCATTCAGAAATGAAAGAAAATCTAGCTAATTTGGCAAGTTCATGAGTGACTTTATTTGCTTCTCTACTATAGTGCTCAAATCTAGAAATGGGAAAGTCACAAGTTAAATGAAAAAATCATAAAAAATTGTCGTTGGTGCTCCCGACGATCGTCCTCCTTCCTTCATGGTGTCGATCACCTCCATATTATCTGAGTTAATAATGATGTGGTTGTATCATGTCCTTTGCGCCATCGATAGGCCGCATTATAGGGCCAGAGCTTCAGCCATCAATACATCCGCATAAGAAATACTGCAATCTCTTAACAAGATGCACCATGGTTACTCTTTTTGGGCGGGAAGGGTGAGGGCAAAATGTTAAGATGCACCACGGTTACCTTTAAAAATGTAAAAAGTACATCTTACACTTGACTCCATCTTACACTTGCTATAAAAATGAAAGATGGCTTGCAGCCAGTGCTATAATTGTTCACTAAACAATCACATCTTACACTTGACTCCATCTATATGAACACAAGTGCACTCAATAATGTCATGTACTCCACTATAAAAGGCAGGGTATTTTGGATGAGGAAGCCATGCATAGTCTAAAAGATAATGCAACTTCAGGTTCAAATTACAATTTACAAAGAGTGTTTGACCAAAGAGAAATTCTCAAAATCGTCACATCCAGGTCTAGATTAAGCGACCTACCCATCCAATGACTCCTAAGGGTCTATACAAATTGAAATTTTATAATCTAGAAATTGGTCAATAAGCACATGGTTACTCTACTAAACATGAAATAGGTGCTAGCCTTTCTGATCGAATGTCTTGGGTTGCTCAGGTGCCCAGCCGCCTCCTCGGGTTATGCAACTCACACTGGATGTCCTCCTTGACAAATAGATCCATGCATGACACTTGAAGAGGAAGGAGTCGCCAGATCAAGCTCTATGTGGGCATTGTCGGCGCACAGCGGAGGCCTTGCCAGCAAAGGTACCAGATGGAGGAGTAGGTCGTACATGTGGTCCTCGTCAGTGCCAAATCAAGAAAAGGAAGATAGACGCAAATGGGAAGACTGGGGGAATGCTATAAGCTCATCAGGTTCATGCCCAAGAGAAAATTTGGTACAACAAATAGGCTATCTAGGTTAGCATTTTCCCCAATGTCGCTCATCCCTAAGGTATTTTTATATTCCTGAGTTGCTTCTCGATCAATGATGTGATGCTTCGATGAGGGTGGATGCAAAATCCAACACAAAGCAGGGAAATAATAAGTCACTGTTGGATATATTAGCACTTTTCCGAGACTAATCCACAAGTAAACAGTCGTTAATTAATCACAGATTAATTAATCAGTTCGTGACCGGTAAAAACAAGCTTCGTCTCGGCTCACTCATGCAACCCGCGCGTCGTGGCGAGGCGGGCGGCGGCGGCGGAGGAGCGCGTGTGTACCACTCCTCTTCCGAAGCTCCTAATGGCAAGTGGTAGAGCAGGCCTTATAAAGGGGTCTCAACTCTCCTCAACTAGCAAGGTGGTACTAAACTTCCCACCACCTGTCATATCCTACATGGGACTCAGGATTAACCAGGAATCATTGTTCATATGGGCCTAAAGCCCATCCATGATTCAACAATCCCCCACCAGATCTCGAGACACATAAGTTTGTTAACTGTTTCAAACAATGTTTGATATATCAGAAATTTCTCTAGAGACTGTTAAGTTGAACTTCCACCTTGAGCAACAGGATTAGACTTCTTCACAACTGAACAATGGACTATGCCTTGAATTATCAGTTTGGCGTGCAGAAGTTTCGCCTATTGTCAGCTGATACATGGCTGCCGAAGGCTAAACCCCACGGGTGGAGCTTATTAGTCATACTCCGCACCTTCTCATGAGCTTCCTAGAGATTACCCAATCTCATAGACTGTGACATGCAGTCGGGCTCACATAGGTGTGTTCCTTCAAAGAATGCTCCGTAGGTTTGCATCTTGCTTACACGAGCTTTGGAACACGTTAAGACAAAAGTCAGCCTGCCTTACATAATTGAGAGTATTATTGCATCTCCAACGGAGTTGGTTAATAAAGAATACTCTCCTTAGTTGACAACTGTATTGTTTTCCCATGTCCTAATTCATGGGATCTCCAATCACATAGGTTGTGTTACCCCCATGGAAACTTACGTGGGTCTCATACCCATCTCCCTCGATGCATTTTCTATCACAATCCGTGATAGCCCTTTCGTAAAGGGATCCGCCAGATTCTTAGTTGTTTGGATGTAATCCAACGTTATCACTTCGGAGTTTCTGGAATGCTGGACGGATTTCAATCTTCTTCTTATGTGCTTTGTGGATTTCAAGTTGTCCTTTGAACTCTTAGCCTTGGCAATCACAAATCACAATTTGATTGTCACAGTTCATAAGGACCGCCGGTACTAGTTTATCAACCCCCGACATGTTGGGGAACGTAGTATTTCAATTTTTTTGCCTACGACCACGCAAGATCTATCTAGGAGAAGCATATAGCAATGAGCGGGGAGAGTGTGTTCACGTACCCTCGTAGACCGAAAGCGGAAGCGTTAAGTAACGTGGTTGATGTAGTCGAACGTCTTCGCGATTCAACCGATCAAGTACCGAACGCATGGCACCTCCGCGATCAGCACACGTTCAGCTCGATGACGTCCCTCGTACTCTTAATCCAGTTGAGGCCGAGGGAGAGTTCCATTAGCATGACGGCGTGGCGATGGTGATGATGAAGTTATCGGCGCAGGGCTTCGCCTAAGCACTACGACGATATGACCGAGGCATGTAACTTTGGAGGAGGGCGCCGCACATGGCTAAGACAAATCTTGGAGTCTATAGGGTGCCCCCTCCCCTGTATATAAAGGAGGGAGGAGGGGAGGGCCGTCCGGCCCCTAGGGCACGCCCGAAGAGGGGAATCCTACTAGGACTCCAAGTCCTAGTAGGAATCCACCAAGAGGGAAAGAGGGGGAAGGAAGGAAGAGGGGGAAGGGAAGGAAAGGGGGGTGCCGCCCCCTTCCCCTAGTCCAATTCAGACCCAGGGGCGGCTAGCCCTTCTTGGACCTTCCTCTCTTCCCACTAAGGCCCATTAGTTCTCCCGGCGGTTCCGGTAACCCCTTCCGGCACTCCGGTTTTATCCGAAACTCTCCGGAACGCTTCCGGTATCCGAACAACATGGTCCAATATATCAATCTATATGTTTCGACCATCTCGAGACTCCTCGTCATGTCCATGATCTCATCCGGGACTCCAAACAACCTTCAGTACATCAAATCACATAAACTCATAATACCAATCATCATCAAATGTTAAGCGTGCGTACCCTACGGGTTCGAGAACTATGTAGACATGACCGAGACACATCTCCGGTCAATAACCAATAGAGGAACCTGTATGCTCATATTGGCTCCTACATATTCTACGAAGATCTTTATCGGTCAAACCGCATAATAACATACGTTGTTCCCTTTGTCATCGGTATGTTACTTGCCCGAGATTCGATCGTCGATCATTATACCTAGTTCAATCTCATTACCGGCAAGTCTCTTTACTCGTTCCGCAATACTTCATCCCGCAACTAACTCATTAGCCACATTTCTTGCAAGGCTTATATTGATGAGTATTACCGAGGGGGCCCAGAGATACCTCTCTGAAACACGGAGTGACAAATCCTAATCTCGATCTATGCCAACCCAACAAACACCTTCGTAGACACCTGTAGAGCATCTTTATAATCACCCAGTTACGTTGTGACATTTGATAGCACATAAGGTGTTCCCCCGGTATTCGGGAGTTGCATAATCTCATAGTCAGACGAACATGTATAAGTCATGAAGAAAGCAGTAGCAATGAAACTGTAACGATCATAATGCTAAGCTAACGAATGGGTCTTGTCTATCACATCATTCTCTAATGATGTGATCATGTTCATCAAATGACAACACATGTCTGCTGTCAGGAAACATAACCATCTTTGATAAACAAGCTAGTCAAGTAGAGGCATACTAGGGACACTCTGTTTGTCTATGTATTCACACATGTACTAAGTTTTCGGTTAATACAATTCTAGCATGAATAATAAACATTTATCATGATATAAGGAAATAAATAATAACTTTATTATTTCCTCTAGGGCATACTTCCTCAAGTCTCCCACTTGCACTAGAGTCAATAATCTAGTTCACATCGTGATGTGATTTAACACCAATAGTTCACATCGTCATGTGTTTTAACACTCTATAGTTCACATCGCCATGTGATCAATACCCAAAGGGTTTACCAGAGTCAATAATCTAGTTCACATCGCCATCTGATTAACATCCAAAGAGTACTCAGGTGTGATCATGTTTTGCTTGTGAGAGAAGTTTAGTCAACGGGTCTGCCATATTCAGATCCGTATGTATTTTGCAAATTTCTATGTCTACAATGCTCTGCACGGAGCTACTCTAGCTAAATGCTCCCACTTTCAATATGTATCCAGATCGAGACTCAGAGTCATCCAGATCGGTGTCAAAGCTTGCATCGACGTAACTCCTTACAACGAACTCTTTATCACCTCCATAACCGAGAAATATTTCCTTAGTCATCTAAGGATAATTTTGACCAATGTCTAGTGATCTACTCCTAGATCACTATTGTACTCCCTTGCCAAACTCAGGGCAGGGTATACAATAGGCCTTGTTCATTAACTGTGTTCTGGTCTGCTGGCCCTGCTATGTGTGGCACTAAAGCGAACAATTACAACTTCCTTCTATCGTGATTTAAAATTCTTGCATACAATTTATTCAAAGTTCAGAACCAACCCGCCCTTTTTCATGCAAAGTTTCTATTGAGCCTGAAATCTCTCTTGCTATTCTGCATCTGTACATTGGTCAGCCATTGTTGCTCTGTATGAAGCACACAGTATAGACTAATATGCTTCTGCAGACGTTGTATTTTTCTTTGGAAGTATGAAATAAATAGAATGCTTGTGTGTGGTTGTGGGACTAATTATTTTGTTATTGTTGCAGTGAGAATCTCATTTGCAAAATCGACATATGAGTGAATTCATTTTGTCCTTTTGATATTTGCCTATTGGAACCATGTTCGGGGTAGGAGGATATGGATTCAAATTAGGGTTAGCTTAAGCGACATACCACATCCAAATACTCCTAAGATTCTATCCAAACCGAAATGTTATAATCTCAAAATGGACAGATAAGCACACACGAAGCAAATGAACATTTATGCAACTTCACATATAGCATTTAATCAAAAGACTAAGGGTCCCTATTGAAGATGGAAAAGGCAAGGATTGAAATGAGAAAGGAAGGAATTCAGCAAGACGACCTCAGTTCCCTCTGGTAAAGAATAAGATAAGATGGTTGCTCCATGGTGGCCATTCTCACGGATGGTCTTTGGGCTTAGGCAAGCAACCACCTTGGCGGACCAAGCAACTTGCACCCACTTTTCTCGTTCAACTAGTTAGCCCACACGAGGCGCACACCAAGGAAAGGGTTACCAAATGGAGCTCAACTTGTGGACCGTCACCCATCAGCAAAGTCATCAGATGGAGGAGTGGGGTGTACTCTTCGGTCCCGAATCGGGAAAAGAAGATAGACACAATTTGGAAGATGGATGGAGTGCATCAGACTCATCAGATTTAAGCCCCAAGAAAAAGTTTCGTACTCTAAATTGGGCAACTAGATTGAATTGTTTTCCCAATGTCTCACATCCCGAAGGTACTATCATATTCCGGAGTTGCCTTTCCGCTCAAAGATGTGATATTTTCGTGAGGGTGGATGGAAAGTCCAATACAAGAGGATAATATGTTGCATCTTTGCTAGCTTCACTACACGGGCCACTCATTGCATGGCATCCTTTGTCTGGCATATGTAGAAAGAAATAATGCACGATATGTCAGACAAGTAGGTATGACTTTACTCACGGGATGGATGAAAATTATCTGCATTAGATATTTGTTGATCTTAATTGTCCTAGTAAGGTGCGCCAAGAGAAGTGCCTTTGGTGGATTGATAGATTTATACGCACCATGGTTACTTCAAAAGGGTAAAAAGTACAATATACAATGATGATAAAAATGAAGGATGGCTCACACCTCGTTGCGAGTGCTATATTATTCACTAAACAATCGCGTCGTAGACTGAACACAAGTGCACTAAATAATGTCATGTACTCCACTATAGAAGACAAAGTATCGTGGAAGAGGAAGTCATATATAGTCTCTGAGATAATACAACTTCAGGTTCAAGAGAAATTCTAAAAATCGTCACACCTATAGTAACGCCCCATCTCGGTGGCCGGTTATTAATGTTGGTCATTATTTAAACAAAAGGAATTACATTCGACACCAGAGCATCACTAGCATATCCTCTATAATTTAACCCCCATCCAATAAAAAGCTATTTTTTAGGTATTAAACTTCCCATCATCTACCATATCCCAAACTTTTATTTTTGCCAATTCATTGAAATGCTTGCGCAAAACAGTTCAAACGAATGCACCACATTTCAATACAAACATAAACAATTTTAATGCACTCCATCATAATTCAACTAAGAGGACAAGTAAACTTCATCCAATCCAACAAACAACTAAAATGTGATCATAATTTGTGCTAAAAGGCACTGAATGAACATGGCAATGTCATCGAGGCTGAGTGTGTTGCTTGTCTAATTTTCTCATCATTTCTTGGCTATAAGGCATGGGCATGGCAATGTCGTCAAGGCCAAGTGTGTTGCTTGTTTAATTTTCTCATCATATCTTGGCTATAAGGCATGGGCACGGCAATGTCGTCAAGGCCGAGTGTTTGGCTTGCATTCAATTATTCTATAACAACGTCTGGATCATTTCTCAATCGCTCACTGCAATAGCAAAGGAAAAACCTAACAACTAGGATCACATCATGCATCAATCATTTGAGAAATTGTGAAAAAGACCCTGCGGGTATTTTGTCAAGTGTGTCGACCTCACTCCTTGTCTCGTCCGAATCCAGCTCCTCTTCGGCCCTCGGAGGTTGAGTGGGTGGTGGCGCGGTTGCATGAAGCCAAGGGGAAGACGTCAGTGCGAGTGTCATCTTCTTCTTCTTTACCGGCACCGTCGTGATGTCCGTTGCCTTGGTCGAAGGCCGATGCTCCCGTTTGCTGGTCTGCTAGGCCAAGGACATTCAGGTGATGGCGACAGAGCGAGCGGCCACCGCTGTTGGTGACGGAGATTCATGATGATGTTTTTGCATTGGTGTTGTCTTAGGTGCTTGGGGCGCCTAATTAGCCACCGGACTAGCGCCGATGATGGCACCCCGCGATTCGGAGAGTGGGCGATGTGCATTCCCCGGGGCATTGGACCGGGAAAGGCCGGGGGTGAGGCAAGTGGCGGCGGCATCGGGTCGGGTGAGAACGACGAGATCAAGTGGGAAGTGGTGTGGCACATCCTTTTTTTTACTAAGAACAATCTACTCCATGAAAAATTAGCTTTTGCGGGGTCTAGTAGAGATGCTCTTGAACTGATAAAACCACAAATGACTTGACCATAAACTGGGAACATATCTCAAGAAATAAGCGTGCAAAAACCACACACAAGAACAAACAAAAAGACGCACACACCTTGAAAATGATGTGTCATTCAACCACCGAAGCAATAAATGACCAATGTAGAGGGGAAAATGTGTATTAGATGTGGAAACATGCAACCATTGGAAGAAGATGACCTCTACTTCAGAGAGGTCAGATGTCGTCACAGTATCATCCATCCACCACCGAAGAGGACCCCCATTTTGGTCAAATGGAGGTACTCATCTGAGAGCCTAGTGCCTAGATATGAACTGATGATTGTAACAACAATGAAACCAAACTTCGTCTGCATCGGCTTGCTTGAGACGACCACCGAGGCCCTCAAGCTCATGAGTGAGCTCGCCGCCAATAAGTGGGACAACGTCGTGTACACTTCCATTCGATATCCATGTTCGTCGATGTGTGTAGGCACTTCGCTTCCAGACTCTGATCAGGACACAAATGGAGGAGGTCAGTCTCCCTCCGCAGCTTTGAATTCCTAGTCTCTGATGTGTCCGAAACTCCAAATAGGTGTTTGGTCAACACTAGCAAACATGCCCGTGCATTGCAACGTAGATAAAAAAATTACACGCTAGCCAAATAAGTATGACTTAATACCCCGACATACAAGCGCCCTCTATTTTAACATGGTGGCTCATCATTTTGCCACTTATCTTTCTTCCGACCCTCGCTAATGATGGACGTGAAGTCCATGTGATCGCAATGCATTCGACATGACATATCTCAAGGCAACGAGCTTGCCACCGCACGACACACTTGTCATTGTGTAACGCAAGGAAATGTTTAAAACTTTAAAAATAAATCTCATCTACCATGAACTACTCCCAACACCTAGACATGTAAAGACTTTCCAAAAACTAATCAAAACATAGACATAAAAGACTTTTGAAACGACGAACAGTTTTTCGAGTCGCCAAACATTTTAAAAAAACTGGGCATTTTTAAAAATTCATAAGCATTTGTTTTGTTTAGACGAACATTTATTGAATACAAGAGTAGTTTTTGAATTCATGAACATTTTTTGAATCGATAATTTTTTAAAATTAGGGCAAAAAATTGAAACTCACAAAAAAGTTGTTTTTTTTAGTATTTTCAAAAATTTCATGGATATTTTATTAGATTCACGAATATGTTTTGAATACATGATCATTTTTCAAAATAAAGAACATGATTTTATTTCCTGACATATTTTCCCAAATTGTGATTTTTTATAATTTTATAACATTTTTGTAAAATCACCAACATTTTTTGGAACCACGAAAACTTTATGATTTTTTGAACATTTTTAAAATTCATAAAAGAATTATGATTTCTCGAACAGTTTTTTCAAAATTCGCAACTTGTTGAAAATTGTAAATCATGAATTAATTTGGCTTTGAACCATGGTGTTTGAACCATGGTCTTCTCTGGGTGGGAGAGATAGGCGGTAGCCACTACGTCGCTGGCGTGTGTGTGACATATATTGGGTGTCATACATATAAAACATCTGAGCACGACGGCGACTTTGAAAAATAAAATAACTGAAGTGTTTTCACTTATCGATGGCATAGTGGGTAATATATAGCAACTCCGAGGCTAATTTTTAGACGGACGACCAGATACAATAGTTGCTTTATTATTATCAAAAAAGGCTCACGCCTCACTTTATATATAAAGCAATGATCACCGTACAAACCAACACATACAACTCACCCCCACAACATGCACACTCAAGACAAAGATACAAGCACTAGTAAAAAACCACCCATTAGTCCCGGTTCGTAAGGGCCTTTAGTCCCGGTTCATGAACCGGGACTAATGGGTCGTTACTAATGCCACCATCCATTAGTCCCGGTTCAAACACGAACCGGGACCAATGTGGCTCCATGTGGCCCTGTGCACCGAGCCCAGTCAGAGGGTCTTTGGTCCCGGTTGGTGGCTCCAACCGGGACCAAAAGTCATTTTTTTAAGAAAGTGGCTGCTTTAGGGGTTTTGGGGTTTATTTTTAGGTTGTTATTATAGCTAGCTAATAGAGAGAAGTGTCCTCTCTTATCTTCGTCCTTGGTTTATCAACGCTGTTGCTATATGTTCATTGCACCCGCAGATATGACATGGCTCATGCATGCTTTGCATCATACATCGTCATATATATGTATATAATAAAGTCCTACTAATCATGCATCATCATACTACTTCTACTCGTTATTAATAATAAGTCATACGATCATCATCCTCATATATAGTCATCGAACCCAACCCTACATAATTGTTCTTAGTACATGATCATCAGTACCAGGTATAGGACCTAAACACCCTTAAGGTAAAATAGCATAAAACAATATAGACCCTGACTCTTCATTATGACGAATGGCGATCATCCTGTCTCCAATTCTTACCTTTCGCTGCTTATTGCTTCCAAGAAGCTCCTTACGACCGTCCATACATTTTTTCCATTCTTTGATTGTTATGTCTCCACTTCTTTTAGAAACCCGGTATGGACAGTTGAGATTCGTAGGACGACCTGGTAGTATGTTCAAAACATGAAGGCTACCATGCGTATACATCAGATGAGGCACACACTCATTCGGGATTATCTGTTGAAAAACATAGTAATAACTTCGTAGTTAGAAAGGATGTACTAGTTTTAGAAGTGTGCAAAAAGATGCACGGATGTTGTAATAGTAAAAAATAATCTTACCAAGGTATCTCCATGGTAGTTACCGTAGTTCAACACGTGCACCAGTGGCACGTATTGACCATAATGTTGAGGAGTTTGATTGTAGATATTGTAATTCTCAAGATCTCTACAAAATCCGACCAGATGTCGCTTTCTCGATAAGTTAATTCGCGAGCCTTCGTGTAGTACGTTACATCTATCATCTTCCGCACATTCTTTGAAGAATGAAAATAAGCTGTCAATGAAGATAAGTTGTCAATTATATATTTTGAAATAAACAATATAAATTACTTAATAACTATGTTTAGCTCACATGAGGGAAGAACTGGAGGTGTATGCACAAAGACCCAAATCGTAGGTGTCTCTTGCTCGATTGTAGGATCACCAAGATCCATGGTGACAATCATACCCTCATCAAGACCATACATCTTGCAAAATGCATCCCAATTTTTGCAACCAAAATGGGTTACACTCTAAGCATTGTACAGCTTTACTTGAAAATCCACATCATGTTCGGTACTTAGGACAATTTTTTTGGTCTCGAAATTTTCATGGTCTTCAAAATCCATCCTCTCCAAGACATAGCGTCTTGCAAAGCATGGGATAAGCTAGTCGAATTGGAAAAGATGAAAATACACGTTAAAATAGTTGAAGTCGTGCTTAATTACGAAAAAAACTATTGTAAATGCTATGCATCCGTATGAACATCGCAAGTCTCCTCGAGCTTAATCTCAAAGCGCTGATCTTCCTCCAGCTCAATGAATCATCGCACATACCTCGGTCATCGTGGCACGGTCGCACTCCCAGGCGATTTTCGTCGTCGATGAGTACGACATTTCGACCTCGTTCATAATTCAAATATTAAACTAGATCATTATTACAAATCACGGTGGACTATCGATGATCGATGTACGACGGGTTGAATATTATACCAAATTGTCTAGCACACGGAATGAAGGAGAACTTATCCAATATGAGCATTCAATAAGCAAAACCAAATCACAAAATAAAGTATAGTATTCAAATTAGCATGCATTCAATAATTATAAGCAAAAGTACATCATCTCTTGGTGTCCGTACATCATCGAATATTATCACTAATAAAACTAGAACCGTGGCGCCGACGGGTATCGACGCGGCGGTGGACACTAAAGATAAGGAATCATCACAGGATCATAGCTCAAGTGAGATCCTGAAGAACCTGCCGGTATTGTCGAACCTCCCTCCAATGCAACCATGTAGCGACGGACGTGCTCGTCCTCCTCGCCGACACGATGACGTACCACCTCCGCGGTGTCCGGATGCCTTACCACCGTCATCGCCCACGCGACCGCCACCAAACAAGGATCGGTCAACAACGGGCTGCCTCCTCACCAACCTACGTCCCCCGGAAGGTAGCACCTCCCAATACCAACCCGGCGGAGCCCAGTCCGGAACATGACCTTGATCAAGTAGGCCTCCATCGTCGACTCGACGACGACGAGGATGCGGGATAGGCATCGCCGACGTCGACGCGGGAACTACTTCTATATATAGTTCAATAAAAGTAGTCTTATTAATTAAATCTATCTAGTTCAACTACTAAACACTTACTATAAATAAATAAGTAGTACTTACTAAAAACAAACTACTTCATATATAAACTACTTCTTCTTTTTTTCCTTTTTCTAAATTACTACACATCTAATCCTACATAAAGATCTAAATTACACAATATGAACAAATTTTATAGAAAAAAAAATCTAACATAAAAAAACTAACATAAAAAAATCTTTTTACAGAAAAAACTAACATAATATAATACATATCTAAATTACTACACATCTAATCCTACATAAAGATCTAAATTACACAATATGAACAAATTTTACAGAAAAAAATCTAACATAAAAAATCTTTTACAGAAAAAAACTAACATAATATAATACATATCTAAATTACTACACATCTAATCCTACATAAAGATCTAAATTACACAATATGAACAAATTTTACAGAAAAAAATCTAACATAAAAATCTTTTTACAGAAAAAAATCTAACATAATATAATACATATCTAAATTACTACACATCTAATCCTACATAAAGATCTAAATTACACAATATGAACAAATTTTACAGAAAAAAATCTAACATAAAAAACTAACATAATATAATACATATCTAAATTACTACACATCTAATCCTACATAAAGATCTAAATTACACAATATGAACAAATTTTACAAAAAAACTAACATAATTCAACAAATTTTACAGAAAAAACTAACATAATTTTACAGAAAAAATCTAACATAAAAAACTAACATAAAAAATCTTTTTACAGAAAAAAATCTAACATAATTTGAACAAATAAATTACACAATCTACATTAACTACATATCTAAATTACACAATCTAATCTAACAAAAAATCTATGAACTATAAAAAATCTAAAACAAATCTAACAAAAATTAAAAAGAGGCTCACTTTGGCGACGCGACGGCGAGTCTTGTGGGCGGCGACGGCCGAGGCGGCGTGGGCGGGCTGCAGGCTGGGCGGGCGGGAGGCGACGGCATGGGCGGCTGGGCGAAGGCGGCGACGGCGTCAAGGCGAGGCGGTCTGGCAGCAGCGTCGAGGCGGGCGGGCGGGCGGGCGGCGTCGCGTGCGTGTGGCGTCGGCATCGGGAGGAGTAGAGGCGAGAGATCGAAAAAGATGCTAAGTCTGTATATATAGCAACGCATTGGTCCGGTTAAATGGCACAAACGGGACCAATGCCTATTTAGTCTCGGTTGATGCCACCAACGGGACCAAAGGCTTTTTTCAAAGCAGCCCAAAGGGCGGAAGCGAAGACCTTTGGTCGGTTGGTGGCTCCAACCGACAAAAGATGAGATTGGTCGGTTGGAGCCACGAACCGACCAAAGACGATTGGTCCCGGTTGGAGCCACCAACCGGGATTAATTGACCCGTCTAACTACTTTTTTGTCTCTGCGGCTGTTTTTTGTTGATTCTTCCAGCAGCTTCGTTTTAGTCCCACCTTGCCAAGCCGAGGCACTCTTGCTGTTTATAAGCCCCGAGTGCGGATACAATGACGAAGAGGCTCAATGCTCTCTGACGTTGGTTGGCTTCAAGCCTTGCGGGATCTGTAGACGCAGAGCTATGTGCGGTGCGATTGACACTATCCGAAAGGATTGAAGCAGATTAACGAAACATTGCGACTCTTTTTATTTTTAATGACTTATTACAACTCAAAAAAAAAAAAAAATAAATGTAGCAGAAAAGAAACAAATATATAAAAACCACTCGTAAATAAATAGAAGAAAAATATAATGAGAAAAGAAAAATATATAGAAAACTACTTAGAAATGAATTGAAGCAAAAAATAGTTGTGATTAACTGTACTAAAAAGGAGCATATATGCTTATTTTTAATGGCTTATTACAACACGAAATAAAAAGAAAAAATAATATAGCAGAAAAGAAAAAAAACTATATAAAAACTACTCGTAAATGAATAGAAGCCAAAAATAGTTGTAATTAACTAAACTAAAAAGGAGCATATATGCTTACTTTTAATGGCTTATTACAACTCAGAAATAAAAAGAAAAAATAAAATAGCAGAAAAGAAAAAAAATACTATATAAAAACTACTCGTAAATGAATAGAAGCAAAAAATAGTTGTGATTAATCGTACTAAAAAAGGAGCATATATGCTTATTTTTAATGGCTTATTACAACTCGAAATAAAAGAAAAAAATAAATATAGCAGAAAAAGAAAAAAATCTACTCGAGAAATGAGTGCAGATGAGCTTATAGAGGAAATTCAACTTAAATTTATAACAATTTCAAGAGAAATCCGTATGAATTTATGCTAAATTACCTATATAAGCGCATCTATTTTCATTATCGGAGGAGCTCAATAAAGTAGAGAGGAGGGGCTTATAAACCAGTCCGTTCCCCTTGATTGGCGAGGTGGGACTAAACTCGTCGCAAGCGGGTACCAACCATTTAGTCGATTGATGGCTCGAACCGGGACTAAAAGCAGCCTTTGGTCCCGGTTCAAGCCACCAACCGGGACCAATGGGTTTGGGCCAGGAGCGAGGACCATTGGTCCCGGTTCGTCCCACCAACCGGGACCAATAGGTCCAGATGAACCGGGACCAATGGCCCACGTGGCCCGGCCGGTCCCCGGGGCTCACGAACCGGGTCCGATGCCCCCATTGGTCCCGGTTCTGGATTGAACCGGGACTAATGGGCTGGACCGGCCTTGACCATTGGCCCCTTTTCTACTAGTGAAGGGTGTATAAGAATAGCTAGATCACCCCATCCACTCCAAGCAACTACAAGTAGGTAGAGAGGGCACCACTTGGAGTCTCCGGAGACCTCAACCGTGAGCAAGTCACCGCAAAGAGAGAAAATTGTGCACGACAAGCCGAACACTCCAAGGCGGTGCCTTCAAGAAGGGCACGGCACAGAAGTATCGCCACCGCTCGATCCCGCGATGAAGGTTTCCCTCGAAGCAATCGAAGCATGTAGAGGACCCACGACGACGCCTTCAAGGAGGCGACACCCATAGGCGACTTTGCCGTCGGCTTTGTAGAGCCAAAGCATGTTTTCACCCCGGGAAGTCCTCAAAGCCACCGAGGTGAGGCAGAGCAAGCTAGGCCCACCATACCCACCCCTCCGGTTGTCGCACCCTGACCACCACACCGCCCGCACGGTCATGGCAGCCAGCTCAGACCCGAGCCGTGAGCTCCGCCCATGAGCCCACGCCTCCCACCTCGAGGGCCGCCATCGACACCATCCCCAACCGAACCTTGCAGCCATGACCGGCAAAGAGACGGGTGGGAAGGCACCTCCTTCCCTGCCCCTGGACGGCCCCCAGATTTGAGGCCCTCCCCTGGGCCGGCCGCACTCGGCCGCCACCGCCCCGTCCTGCCAGGCCATGCAAGGACGAGCTCCCCGGTGCGCCACCTGACGGGAGGCAAGGATGGTTCCATGGCCCTCCCGGCCTCGGATCCATGCCTCAACGGTGGCCAACGCTGGGAAAGGTCTAGACCTATGCCGCGACATGTGCAAGCTCAGCAGGGGCTGGATTCGAGCCGCACTCGGACCGGCGCCGTGGCTGCAAAAGACCTCACCAGCGGCCGCCATCCACCACAAGCATCCACACAGCCGGACGGCGAGGTGCAACGCCGACCCGAGCCGCCGCCTGCCGAGCTCCAGCATGCCGAGCCACCCAGTGCCGCCTGAGCCGCGCCACCAGCAGCAGCCGCTGCCAGATCTGGCGCGCCAAACGCAGCCGCCAAAGAACACCGCAGCAACCTCCGCCCTTGAGCCGCCCGCGGCGAGCACTGCCGGTCGTCACCGCCCGCGCCGGATGCCACGCCGCCGCGCCTCCGCCGGCCACGCCGTCCGGTGCCACACGCGACCACACGGAGAGGAGAAGACGCCCCCCCCACTGCCGGAGCTAACCGGGCTTCGCCTGGCCGAGCTCGCAGGTGGCGGCGGGGGAGGGGAGATGTAACGCCCTCGATGCGGCTATATCTCCCACGTGTCGAAGCACGACTTAGAGGCATAACCGCATTGAAAGCAATGTCGCAAGTGAGGTAATCTTCACACAACCCATGTAATACATAAGGGAAAAAGATACATAGTTGGCTTACAGTCGCCACTTCACACAAATACATGAATAAAGCATTACATCATCCAGATACAATCAAGGTCCGACTACAGAACCAAAATAAAAGAAGAACCCCAAATGCGACAAAGGTCCCCGATCGACCCCAACTGGGCTCCACTACTGATCAACTGAAACGAAACAACACAATGAACAAGATCTTCATCAAGCTCCTCCTTGAGCTCGGATGCGTCACCTGCTCGGTAACATAGGCACCTGCAAACTGGTTTTGGAAGTATCTGTGAGCCACGGGGACTCAGCAATCTCGCACCCGCGAGATCAAGACTATTTAAGCTTATAGGAAGGATGTAGTAATGAGGTGGAGCTGCAACAAGCGACTAGCATATATGGTGGCTACAATCGCAAAAGAGAGAGCGAGAAGAGAAGCAAGGCACGGTCGTGAAGCTAATAGCGATCAAGAAGTGATCCTGAAACTACTTACGTCAAACATAACTCCAGCACCGTGTTCATTTCCCGGACTCCGCCGAGAAGAGACCAGCACGGTTACACACGCGGTTGATGCATTTTAATTCGGATCTGGTGTCAAGTTATCTACAACCGGACATTAACAAACTCCCATCGCACGATAACGCGGGCACACTTTGAAAGATAATACCCGCAGGGTGTCCCAACTTAGCCCATGACAAGCTCTCGCGATCAACGAAGAATAGACCTTCACCGAGACACTCCGATCGACTCGGTATCCGGTACATCAAGACATTTCGACGAGGTAAAACTAAACCAGCAAGACCACCCGCCGTGCCGACAAATCCCGATAGGAGCTGCACATATCTCGTTCTCGTGGCACACCGGATAAGCTAAGCGTCACAGTACCAAGCGAATCCAAGTTGCCAAGGAATGGTCCCGCACGGTGCTCTAGTTTGAACCAACACTTGAAGGAGCACTGGCCCGGGGGGTAAAATAAAGATGACCCTTGAGTCTGCAGAACCCAAGGGAAAAAGGCTTAGGTGGCAAATGTTAAAACCAATGTTGGGCCTTGCTGGAGGAGTTTTATTCAAAGCGAACTGTCAAGGGGGTCCCATAAATCACCCGACCGCGTAAGGAACGCAAAATCCGGGAACATAACACCGGTATGACGGAAACTAGGGCGGCAAGAGTGGAACAAAACACCAGGCATAAGGCCGAGCCTTCCACCCTTTACCAAGTATATAGATGCATTAATTAAATAAGAGATATTGTGATATCCCAACAAGTAAACATGTTCCAACAAGGAACAACATCTCCATGTTCCAACAAGGAACAAACTTCAATCTTCACCTGCAACTAACAACGCTATAAGAGGGGCTGAGCAAAGCGGTAACATAGCCAATCAACGGTTTGCTAGGACATGGTGTTTAGAGGTTTGACATGGCAATTTGGGAGGCTGACAAGAAAATGGTAGGCATCGTAGCATTGGCATAGCAAAAGAGCGAGCAAACTAGCATAGCAAAGATAGTAGTGATTTCGAAGGTATGGTCATCTTGCCTGAGATCCCGCAAGGAAGAAGAACGAGTCCATGAAGAAGACAAACGGACGTAGTCGAACAAATCCTCACAACTCCGGAATGAAACCGAAGCTAACGAGAGAAGCAACCCGGAAAGAAACAAACAACATAGTAGACAACCATCACATAAACATGGCATGAAGCACAATCAAGTATGATGCATGTCCGGTTTAATGAGGCATGGCATGGCAAAGTGCAACAAACAATACTACAAGTTAAGTGGAGCTCAATATGCAACGAGTTGCATATTGACGAAACACCACATCAATTATTTAGTTCTCTCTCGGTTATGTACCTAACAATATTAAATATTAGTTAACATGGCAAGTGGTGAAGCATATCAAAAACTATACCATCCAAACAATTTAAATGGGGCCGGATATAAAAACAACAAATCCGGTAAGTCCCCATATCACTTAGTAGTTTAAAGCAAACACCATTTTAAACATTTTAATTGTTGTTATCATGATGCAGATGACATATACAAGTTTTATGCAATTTTTATGAAAAAGTTGACATGAGCATGTTATGGAGCATTTTTCACCATGGCGGAACAAAAAGGGTGCCACGGCGGCGAAACAGAAATGGTGCCACGGCAACATTCCGAAAATGATGCCACGGCAACATATCGGTTCCGGTAGCTCACGGAGATACCGGTGCAAAAGGAGGCGTGCGGATACGTGCACGGATGGTGGGGTGATCCCGGATTGCGGGTGTCCCACATAATGGTGGCATGGCTTACGGCGAACGAGGAACGTGCAAAGACCTCTCTCGGACACGGTGCAAACATATCGTACATCTCATTCAACACATGCATTCGGTCCACGGCGGTCGTCTCGGGGTTATACCTTTGAAGCTTGCATTCGGGGCGGAACGCGTTTCGTAGAGCAAGTAGTCGTTCACGGGCCGTAGTGGAGGTAGTCGTTCACGGGCCGTCGTGGGAAGGAGTCGTACACGGCGTAGTGGAAGTCGTGGTACGCGTTCGTTTTCGGAGAGGAACTTGATGAATCCAACGTCTTCGGGGCGACGGTAGTGGTACACGTTATCTTGTGGAACTTCACGGTTCGTTGTGTAGTCGTACACGGGTCCTTGCCGAAGATGGTCACACACGCACGTAGAGGTACTTGGCGAACTTGAGGTGGTCTTGGCTTGCAGGGACAACATACGAGACTTGGGCGACGCTGGGCATCGGGATCAGGAGCGTGCTCGCTCGGGCATGGAGCTGGTCGCAGTCAACGCGTGAGGCACGCATGCGGGCAGAGCAGCAAGTTCAGGTGGTGGTCGCGGTCAGGCGAGCGACGGGGCACGACGGCGATGCGGCAAGGAGCTCTGGCAGGGACCAAGGCGGCGGCAGGGGAGGACCCTTGTGAGGCCCAACCAGGTCCGGTGGTGGCGGCAGCGAGCTCTGGTGGTCGACGGGGAGGCGCGAGGCCATCGCGGCGGAAGGAGCGGCTCGGTGCAGAGGCGAAGCAGGGTTGAGGCAGGGGCGGCGCGGGGTGGCCCTCCTGGTGGTCGACGGTGGCGGCGGGTGGCGAAGCAGCAAGAGGAGGCGCTCGGGGACAGCTCGGGGATCCGGCAGGCGGGGCTCGCGCCGCGGCGGCGGCACTCGGCTGCGGGGCCGACGTCAAGGAGGAGATCGGGCGCGGGGGAGACTCGCGAGGGGCCATGGCCAGAGGGAGAGGCTGAGGAGGAAGGAGCAGGGCGCAAGGTCGAGGAGCTCTCCTCTTGGCGGCACAAGGGGGGTCGTCGTTGGCCGGAGCTGCGACGGCATCGATCGGGAGGAGCGGGCGTGCAAGCATGGGGAGGAGACGACGCTGAGGGGAAACGAGAGGGAGAGAAGATGGATCGGGGGAGGCTAGGGTTAGAGCTGGTGGGCTGCGGGGGATGGTTGGGCTTTGGGCCGGCTGGGCCTAAGAGGCCGGCTACTGGGCTATCCTCTCTCTCTCTCCTATTTTTTTTTCATTTACAAACAAAACAGAAAAAGAGAAAGAAGAGAAAGAGAAGGTAGGGGTGGAATCTGGGCATGGGGATAGTTTTCACGGTCTCATAAAAATATGAGGAATTTAAATAAAATGGGAAGAGGATTTTTTTTAGGGAAGTAAAATCCACACGCATTGGATTTAACTCAGCAAGTTTGAATTTGAAACCCATTCAAATGAGCTCCAAATGGGTTGAAACTATAGGAGGTGACCCTACACACCAGATGTGATTTATGGGCAGATTTGGAACATTAATGGAGAAGTAAAATTGCAACTCAATTTTACTAAAAGATCGAAAAAGCAGGATAGGAGGTTGAGTCGGATAAAAGAAGAGTAGAAGAATAATGCAAATGTGTTATGGGTGATTTCCAGTTAATGGAATATTTATTATAGCTCCCTAATATCGGGAGGATATGTTATAAAGAGAAATCACCATTGTGAATATCCCTCGATTTAAATAGATCAACGATCTATGCAATTTATTTAGGTGAGTTTTAAAAATTAATGATATGATGGCATGATAACATGATGCAATGCAACAAGCAAATAAAACACACGGCAAAGCTCGGAATATCTGGAAGTCTTCTGGAGCATCGGTCTCGGGGCGTTACAGGAGAAGGGGAGGAGGGGGGTCCCAGAGGCGACGGCGCTAGGGTTTCTCCCATGACGCGCGTTGCGGGAGGAGGAGAGAGGCACCGTTGCTTTAATATTAGGGGTAGACTTGGTGAATAAGGAGAATTGTTGTTCTTGTTACAGTACAATTTGATGACGAAACATTGCAGTTTGGTTCCTGCTGTATTGGCAGATTCTGCTATTACTATCAAGCCAATTATAAGTTCTAACATTCCCATAGTACTTTGAATGACAATGCTAAGAATCATCTCTGACGTGTGTTCTTTCTTTAATATATGATAAGCATGCTTGTGAGTATTCGAGAAAAATAGGTCTCTGATGTGTTTGTCTCCCTAGATGTTTGCTGAACTTACTGACTAATGGAAATTGCTGTCCTTGCTACAGTACAATTTTAGTACAAACAATTACATTTTGGTTCCTGCTGGTTTGACAGACTGCAATTGCGCTCAAGCCAATTGTAAATACCAACGTTCCTATAGTTTGGATGATAACCAAAGAGTCCACTTAGTTTGAGCTGCAGTTGGAAGTACTTCCGAGTTCCGACTAGCTTGGATCTGATGGAGGTCATCGCGAGCCTAAGTTGTGTGCCTCGCAAATTAACCCATTAAACACCACACTGATCGGCTTGTCGACATGGGTGACTGTCGTACTGATTATTTTGCTTTTGCTGCAGTGAGGTTCTCACTAAAAAATTGACATATGACGTGCTTGGATGCATTTTGTTCTTTCCATATTTGCGTATTGGAACCATAAGAGCATATTTGGGTAGGAGGATATGATTCAAATCCAGGTTTAGCTTAAGCAACCTACCTCATCCAAATACTCCTAAGGTGAAATGTTATAATCTCAAATCAGTAAGCACATGATTCCTCTAATAAACATGAGATGGTTCCTCGATGATGGCCATTCTAATAAATGCATCTCCGGTCTCGAGCACGCAGGCATTTCAGAAGACTCATCAACTTGTATTTGTGGTCTTCGTCGATCGACAAGATGGAGCTCGATGGCAAAGGTCGGCAGTAACCAGGGCCCTCACCAACATAACTACCAAATGAAGCCAGCGTAGATGTGGGTCTCGTCGGTACCAAACCAGGAGAAAGAAGATGGACACAATTGGGAAGATGAAGCGAAGGTTCGAACTCATCGATCTAAGGAAGGAAAACTCTTGTAGTGCAATGAAGTCACTACGTTGAGCTATTTTCCCAATGCGCTCATCCCAAAATATTGTCATATTCCGTGTTTTTTTTTGCTCAAAGATATGATACTTGGGTGAGGGTGGATGCAAATTCCTACACAATACAAGAAAATAATATGCTGCATAGTTTGCTAGCTTTCCTACACGGGTCACTCATTGCATGACATCCTTAAATCGGGTATATATAGAGAGAAAGAATGCATGATAGGCAAGTAGGTATGGCTTTACTCATTGGATGGAAATTATCGGCAGTAGATATCATATTTATTTGTCATAGTAGTAGATTGGGTGGATAAATAGATTTACAGATACTATATAAAGTGAGTTGGACAATACGGAATGCTACAATCTCATGAAAAGTTAAGATTTTTTTTAGAAAAGGAGGAATACCCCTGGCCTCTGCATCTGAACGATGCATACGACCATTTTATTAATTATTAACATAAGACCTTACAAAGTCATATAACAGTAAGTCCAAAGCCATCATCTTAGCAACATTTGTCGCTACTCCAATCCAGTTGATGAAGGGGCGCTGATAGTCTAGGATTAATACCAAACAGACCTCGCAGCCAAACCTAACATCTAAGACCTGAGGTCCCAACAAGGATGCCTGCCGGGTATGGGCGCCCACCAGTCCGGCGTGCTCCTCAATCAGGACGCCTGCCGGGTATGAGGCCGCCGCAGCCACGTGCCACAAATCCATCTTCAGAGCCGTACTGCTGCATCGACCTTGCCCAGTCTAGCTGCCGCCGACGCCACCACGACGCCAGACAGCGTCAACCTCCTGCGCGTGTCCATCACCACACATCTGACGCCAAGCCTCTGCTGCTCCATGCCGCCAAGAGCCGCCGCCATGAATATGTAGAAAGAAACACCGATCCGCCGAAGAAGCCATCCGCTGGTCCCTCGAGCCCGAGTGCATCTCCAAGAATGCCGCCCCTAAGGGGGTAACGACACATGAATGCCGCCGTCATCCGATCAACTAATCTAGGATTTCCCCCGGAGGTATTGGGTGGGTTTGGGATTGGTACCTCGATGATTTCTTCATGAAGGAAACGATGATAAGGGCATCGTCATCATCGGCTCCGGCGAATGACCGAAGACCAAGTTTTCACTCGGATCCGTCCCAAGAAATCCACCCGACAAACTATGCACTGTCTGGACCGCCTTCAAAGCCCCAGATCTAGCCGCCTAGATCCGGCGACCAACCGCAACAAAGATGCCACCGTCAGGAGCCCCGCACACCGGCGATCGCTCAATGCGCCACCACTGAAGCCTGGGAGGAGGACTCTCACCCCACCTCGCCAAACCACGAGAACCGCCGAGATCGATCCCGCACGCTCATCATGCACCACGGTTACTTTAAAGGGGTAAAAAGTACAATATACAATGCGAACTTTTACGGTACATCAAAGGAATTTGGGCCGTTTATTTTTCTCATTCGACGACCCAGAGGGCTCACTCAAATTGTCCTCATCATTTTGTTTTGTTTGTATAATTTCAGTTAGAGATGAAGCCTCTTCAGATGTGAGCAAGGCGTGGGTACCCAAGCTATTAGATGTGCTAAACTAGCGTTCTGTACAGCCTTGTGAAATCTGAATACGAGTGCATTGGAGATTTATCTGTCAATTTTAGGCCTATAATCCACTATGCTGTCCTCTTGCAGTAGTTTGTTCTGCGCAGGCAAATCCATGTTTTGGGCTGTTCTAGGGCTCCTTATTAGAACTTTGCCATGTCTAGTTGACCATCGCTTCTATTTTGGGTTTATCGAAACGACGTTCATGAATAATAATGATGAGAACTATGATAGCAGAATATTTATCAAGATTGCATGCGTTACTGAGATTTGTTGGTCTTTCCAATTCTGTATGAACCTGCCTGTTTATGCTGTGGCTTCATGCTTATTATCAATGATAACACGCCCGATCCGCACCAGACCTTCACTAAAATGGGCTATTGTTCCTTTTTTTTCTTTTCACTATTGACATGTGGCTTACATTGCTAAATAGATAAAGCGGTTTAAATCTAATAAGATGGGGACTCCATTGTGTATGATATTTTCTGTACAATCATTTATGTACAACCACGAACCATGTCGGAACACAAGGTGTCGTTGCTGCTCTTGTATGCCCTACCACTGTGTGTCGGCCCTGCTACGTGACATTAAAACGTACAATTAGAACTTCCTTCTCTGGCGATTTATAATTCTTGCATACAATCTTTCTTCAAGCTCCTGAACCAACCTTCCTTTTTTTCCTGCAGAGTGCCTATGTAACCTGAAATCTCTCTTGGTATTCTGCTGCACCTGTACATTGATCAGCCATCGATGCTCTGTATGAAGCAAGGAGTGCATACTTAGGTGTCAAAAAAAAAAGAAGTGCATACTTCTGCAGACGTTGTATTTCTCTTGCTTTGGGAGTGTGAAATAAAGAAAATGCTTGTGTTTGACTGTTGGACATATTATTTTGTTGTTGCTGCAGTGAGATTCTCGTTTACAGAATTGACATACGACGCGCCTGAATGCATTCCGTTCTTTCGACATTTGCCTATTGAAACCATAGGAGCATGTTTGAGGTAGAAGGATATGGATTCAAAACTAGGTTTAGCTTAAGTGACCGACCTCATCCAGATATTCCCAAGGTCCTATCCAAACTGAAATTTGTTGGTCCAAATATTCCCAAGGTCCTATTCAAAACTAGGTTCAGCTTAAGTGCATTGGGGAAGCCTGAGTGGACGCCAACCCCGCAGGATGCATTGCAACCTTGGCTGTGTGCGAAGCAAGGGTTAATTTCCATGGCCAGAAAAGACCTACATGCTTTCCTGCTACTGACAATGTGGGAGTTGTGGAAACATAGAAACACAGTGGTGTTTGATGGTGCATTGCCATCGACTGATCAGTTCATGCGGAGAAAAGAGGCGGAAGGAAGGATTTGGGCGTGTTCTCGACTTATGAAAGGAAACGTCGATTTCGTGCTTGCGGGTTTAGTGACGTGGATTAGTGGGGAGGAGTAGTCTTATGTGTAGTAGGTGGAGTGATGTTGTACATATGGGTGTGAGAAATCACCACACTTGTAATTGACCGGTGGAGGCTTTCTATGCCTTTCCTTCTTTAATATATGATATGCACACTCGTGCATATTCGAGAAAAAAAATCTCAAAAGATGTCAATAAGCACTAGTGGTGGCTGTTCTCAATGGCGATCTTGGTCTCAGCCAAAGCAGCCACCTTCATGCACAGAGGAAACTTGCACCCGTTGCTATCCCTCGACCGATTGGTCCATGCAGGGCGCACACCAAGGGAGGAGTCACCGGATGAAGCTCGTCGTGGCCACTGTCAGCGGACGATGAAGCTCGTCGTGGCCACTGTCAGCGGGCGGCCTAGCACTAGGATGAACGAGTGGGGTTAGTAAAGCCACCAGATGGACGAGTTGCCTTACTCGTCAATGGGAAACCGGAAAAGGGAAGATAGGCATATCGAGGGAATGCTTCAAACTCATCAGTTTTGAGATGAAGAGGAACTCCCTCAAGGAAGGCAGCTAGGTTGAATTACTTCCCAATGTCGCTCATCCCTAAGGTATTGTCATGTTCCCGAGTTGCTTATTCGCTCAGGATGTGATACTTCAGTGGGGGTGGACGCAAAATCCAACACAAGACAAGAAGATGATATGTTGCATCGTTTGCTAGCTTCACTACACGGGCGACTCAATGCATGCCATCCTTCAAATTTCGGGCATATGTAGGGGGAGAAAATGCATCATACGTCAGACAAGTAGGTATGGCTTTACTCACCGAACAAATTATTTCTGCAGTAGATATTTATTCATCTTAGTTGTTCTGGTACAGTTGATAAAGAGAAGTAGCTTCGGTGGGTAGAAAGATTTGTAGGTAGTACCATAGAGTGGGTGGAGAGATGGGAGGTCAGCCCCTCTCTACAGCTTTGCATCCCCAGTACCATAAAGTATTCTGCATCTATACATCGATCGGCCCATGATGCTCTATATGAAGCCTGCAGTATATACTTCTGCTTGTATTTTGCTTGCTTGGGAAGTACGTGTGAAACAAATAGAATGCTTGTGTGTGACTATTGGACTAGTTATTCTGTTGCTGCAGTGAGATTATCATTTACTCCCTCTAAATATAAGATCATTTAGATCACCAAAGCTTCCAGACTTATCAGTGATCAAGAGAGATGGGAGGTCAGTCTCCCTCTGCAGCTTTGCATTCCTAGTCTCTTATGTGTCCGAATAGGTGTTTGCTCAACACTTGCTGAATAAGGGGAATTGTTCTTCTTGTTACAGTACAAGTTGGTGACAAAACGTTGCAGTTTGGTTCCTGCTGGTTTGGAAGATTGTGCAATTATGCTCAAGCCAATGATATGTTCTAACATTCCCATAGTACTCTGGATGATGTGCTAAGAATCTACTTAGTTTGAGCTGCACTGGTAGTTCTCGAGAGTAGCAGTAGCTTCAATCTGATTTGGCAGGTCATTCTCTGCAGCAGCACCAGTCTCTGATGTGTTTATCTCCCTAGATGTTTGCTGAACTTACTGACTAATGGAAATTGCTGTTCTCGTTGCAATACGATTTGATGTCAAACAATTACACTTTGGTTCCTGCTGGTTTGGTAGACTGTGCTATTGCGCTCAAGCCAATTATAACTACCAACGTTCCTATACTTCTAGTCCACTTAGTTTGAGCTGAAGTTGAAGTACTTCAGACTAGCTTGGATCTGATGGAGCTCATCAGTTCATCACTAGCCAAGCTTAGCTGGTGTTGATAATCTATCTGATTCAAATTTACCAACAGTACATACGACAAACTTGGTCTAGCAGGTCAACACAAGATACAGCTACAGGGCTCACCCATATTGTCCTTTGGCTATTTATATTTTGATAATTTCAGTTAGAGATGAAAGCATATGTCCTTCTCCAAATGTGAGGACGGCGTTGGTACCCAGGCTATTAATTTGGAGTACTATATAACTCCTTACAACCATGTGAGTTTCGCAATCTAGTGCATAAAGATTTGTTTGTCAAGCTTAGGGCTATTAATTCTGGGAAGAGACGGATTCATTTCTTTTGTTGTTGTTCCAGAGTTCCCTGTTATAAGCACGGGCATTAGGAGATTTCCCTATCTTTGATCATTGCTTCTAATTTGGGCTTATCGAGACAACATTTCTGAATGATGATGGGAACTACAATAGCAGAATATTGGATAGTTCATGAAGATTACGCTATTGAGATTCGTTGGTCTATCCTGTTGTGTATGAACTTGTCTGTTTATGATAACCTAAATAGCTAAAAAAGGGTGTGGCTATGAACATATGATTGCAAACTTATCATTAATAATGACACATCTGATCTCATGACCTTTGGAGTCTTTGGTCACCGGACCTTCTGTAAACGCCCATTATTCTATTTGTTTTTCACTATTGACTTGTGGCTTACATTACTAAATAGATGAAGCAGTATGATTCTAATAAGATGGGAACTGCATTGTCATGTATGTCTACACTCACAAGCCATGTTAGAACACAAGGTGTTGTTGCTGCACCAAGTTGCTACTGTATGTTCATTCACTGTGCTGGGCTGCTGGCCCTGCTATCTGTGGCACTAAAGCGAACAGTTACAACTTCCTTCTCTGGTGATTTATAATTCTTGCATACAATTTATTCAAGGTTCAGAACCAACCCGCCTTTTTTCGTGTAGAGTTTCTGTGGAGCCTGAAATCTCTCTTGGTATTCTGCATCTGTACATTGGTCAGCCATCGTTGCTCTGTATGAAGCACACAGTATATACTAATATACTTCTGCAGACGTTGTGTTTTTCTTGCTTTGGAATAGAATGCTTGTGTGTGGTTGTTCAGACTGATTATTTTGTTGTTCCTGGAGTGAGAATCTCATTTGCAAAATCGACATATGAGTGAATTCATTTTGTTCTTTTGATATTTGCCTATTGGAACCATGTCTGAGGTAGGAGGATATGGATTCAAATCAGGTTTAGCTTAAGCGACCTACCACATCCAAATACTCCTAAGATTCAATCCAAACCGAAATGTCATAATCTCAAAACAGGCAGATAAGCACACATGGAGCAAATGAACATTTATTCAACTTTGCATATAGCATTTAATCAAAAGACTAGGGGCCCTTACGGAAGGTGAAAAACACGGGGACTGAAATGAGAAAGGAAGGAATTCAGCAAGACAACCTCAGTTTCCTCTGGTAAAGAATAAGATCAGATGGTTGCTCGGTGGTGGCCATTCTCACAGATGGTCTTCGGCTCAGGCAAGCAACCGCCTTGGCGGACCAAGCAACTTGCACCCACTTTTCTCCTTCAACTAGTTAGCCCACACGAGGCACACACTAAGGAAAGGGTTACCAAATG
Organism: Aegilops speltoides; assembly: GCA_021437245.1. Taxonomy (NCBI): domain Eukaryota; kingdom Viridiplantae; phylum Streptophyta; class Magnoliopsida; order Poales; family Poaceae; genus Aegilops; species Aegilops speltoides. The sequence continues at coordinate 416,161,462 of CM038141.1, read as the reverse complement.
GAGCTCAGCTCGTGGACCTTCACCCATCAGCAAAGTCACCAGATGGAGGAGTGGGGTGTACTCTTCGATCCCAAATCGGGGAAAAAACAATTTGGAAGATGGATGGAGTGCCTCAGACTCATCAGATTTAAGCCTGAAGAAAAAGTATCGTACTCTAAATTGGGCAACTAGATTGAATTGTTTTCCCAATGTCTCACATCCCGAAGGTACTATCATATTCCGGAGTTGCCTTTCCGCTCAAAGATGTGATACTTTCGTGAGGGTGGATGAAAAATCCAATACAAGAGGATAATATGCTGCATCTTTGCTAGCTTCACTACATGGGCCACTCATTGCATGGCATCCTTCGTCTGGCATATGTAAAGAGAAATAATCCACGATATGTCAGACAAGCAGGTATGACTTTATTCACCGGATGGATGAAAATTATCTGCATTAGATATTTGTTGATCTTAATTGTCCTGGTAAGGTACATCAAGAGAAGTGACTTTGGTGGATTGATAGATTTATATGCACCATGGTTACTTCAAAAGGGTAAAAAGTACAATATACAATGTTGATAAAGAAAATGAAGGATGGCTCACACCTCGCTGTGAGTGCTATATTATTCACTAAACAATCGCAGCGTAGACTGAACACAAGTTCACTATAGAAGACAAAGTATTATGGAACAGGAAGTCATACATAGTCTCAGAGATGATACAACTTCAGGTTCAAGAGAAATTCAAAAAATCGTCACACCTATAGTAACGCCGCATCTCGGTGGCCGGCTACTAATGTTCGTCATTATTTAAACAAAAGGCATTGCAACCGACACCAGAGCATCATTAGCATATCCTCTATAATTTAACACCCCCATCCAATATAAAACTATTTTTAGGGATTAAACTTTCCATCATCTATCATATCCCAAACTTTTATTTTTGCCAATTCATTGAAATGCTTGCGCACACAGTTCAAACAAATGCACCACATTTCAATACAAACATAAACAATTCAAATATACCACATCATAATTCAACTAAGAGGACAACTAAACATCATCCAATCCAACAAACAACTAAAACGTGATCATAATTTGTGCTAAAAGACGCTGAATGAACATGGGAATGTCATCGAGGCTAAGTGTGTTGCTTGTTTAATTTTCTCATCATCTCTTGGCTATAAGGCATGGGCATGGCAATGCCGCCAAGGCCGAGTGTGTGGCTTGCATTCAATTATTCCATAAAAACATCTGCATCATCACTCAATCGCTCACTGCACTAGCAAAGGAAAACCTTAACAATTAGGATCACATCATGCATCATTCATTTGAGAAATTGCAAAAAATCCTACGGGCATTTCGTCAAGCATGTCAGCCTTACTCCTTGTCTTGTCTGAATCCGGCTCCTCTTCGGCCCTCGGAGGTTGAGTGGGTGGTGGCTCGGCTGCACGAGGCCGAGGGGAAGGCGTCAGTGCGAGCGCCATCTTCTTCTTTACCGGCACCGCCTTGATGTCTGTTGCCTTGGTCGAAGGCCGATGCTCCTGTTTGCTGGTCTGCTAGGCCAAGGACGTTCAGGTGATGGTGCCAGAGCGAGCCGCGACCGCTATTGGCGATGGAGATCTCATGATGATGTTTTCGCATTGGTGTTGTCTTTTAGGTGCTTGGGGGCGCCTAATTAGCCGCCGGACTGGCGTCGATAATGGCACCCCGCGGTGCGGCGAGCGGGGAGTGTGCATCCACGGGGCATCGGACCGAGAACGGCCGAGCGAGGAGAGAGGCGGCCGCGCGATCGGGTCGTGAGAGCAGCGAGGTCAAGTGGGAAGTGGTGTGGCACATCCCTATTTTTTTAACTAATAACAATCCACTCCATGACAAATTAGCTTTTGCGGGATCTGGTAGAGATGCTCTTAAACTAATAAAACCACAAATGACTTGACCATAAACAGGTATCTCAAGAAATAAGCGTGCAAAAACCACACACAAGAACAAAAAAAAGACACGCACAACTTGAAAATGATGTGTCACTCAACCACCGAGGAAATAAATGACCAATATAGAGGGGAAAAGAATGTGTATTAGATAACATGCATCCATTGGAAGAAGATGACCTCTACTTTGGAGAGGTCAGATGTCGTCACAGTATCATCCCCACCACCGAAGAGGACCCCCATTTTGGTCAAATGGAGGTACTCATCTGAGAGCCTAGATATGAACTGACGATTGTAACAACAATAAAACCAAACGTCGTCTACATCGACTTGCCTGAGACGACCACCGAGGCCCTGAAGCTCGTCAGCGAGCTCACCGCCGATAAGTGGGACAACGTCGTGTACCCTTCCATTTGGATATCCACGTTCGCATATGTGTGCAGGCACTTTGCTTCCAGACTCTGATCAGGACACAAATGGGAGGTCAGTCTCCCTCTGCAGCTTTGCATTCCTAGTCTCTGATGTGTCCGAAATTCCGAATATGTGTTTTCTCAACACTTGCCGAGTAAGGGGAATTGTTGTTCTTGTTACAATACAATTTGGTGACAAAACATTGCAGTTTGGTTCTCCCTGTGTACTTTGGACGATAATGCTAAGAATCATCTCTGATGTGTGTGTTCTTTCTTGAGAGAAGTCCATATTACACCCCTCAACTCTAGCCCTAGTCTAATATACCCCCCAAATACAATACCGTCTACTTTACACCCCCAACTCTCAAAACCGGCCAGAATTGAACCCACTACTCACCGTTGACCGGTTTTGACCCGTTAACTGGGTGAATAGTATTCAAAAACAATTTAAAAATAATTTCGTTTTTTCAACGGGTGAACTGTAAATTCAAAAAAAAAAATTGTTCGGACATTTGAGTGGTCTCTCAACAAAAAAAATCAGCCTGAACAGTGCACGAACAATTAACTGTTTCACGGACATCACATTTATGCTTTTTCCCGAGAGCTACTCGGATGTCCGAACAAGCTAAAATTGAAGCGGACATCACGCACTCAAAATCGTCCATGCTAAAATAATTAGGATTTATTTTTTAAAAATAAAAATATATTTTTAGAATGTTTATTTCAAACTTTTTTTTGAATTTACTGTTCTTCCAGTGAAAAAACGAAATTAATTTTTGATTTTTTACATTTCCCCATTTTTCTAAATATACTTTTCACCCAGTCAGCAGGTCAAAACTGGTCAACTGGGTCAAAACAGGTCAACGGTGAGGGGATGGCTCAATTCTGGCCGGTTTTGAGAGTTGGGGGGGGTGTGTAAAGAGACGGAATTGTAGTTGGGGGGGGGGGCGGTGTATATTAGACTAGGGTGTAGTATGTACTTCTCTCTTCTTTCTTTAATATATGATACGCATGCTTGTGCGTATTTGAGAAAAAAAAAAGTCTGATGTGTTTGTCTCCCTAGGTGTTTGCTAAACTTACTAACTAATGGAAATGAGTGTTTGACAAAAAATACCACTTTAGGGGTTTTTGTCGCACAGAACTACCACTTTTTTAAACTGACTGAAAACTATCAAAAATTGGTAATTTTGTGTCTAAAAACTACCAAGTCCGCCAGGTGACCGTTTCAAGTGTTTTACACGCGTTTCCGACAAGAGCGGCCCGCCTGTCAGGCCAACGGGGTGCCTAACGGCTAACGGCTATGGCTGGTGGCCGTTACTTGCCCTGCTCGGTCGGACCGGGCTCGATCAGGTCAAAGTTGGTCAGCCGGCTAGCCCCTTCCCACCATCTCTCACTCTTGAAAGGATCGATATAGTTGACTAGAGGGGGGGGTGAATAGGCAACTAACAATTTTTAGCTTTACTTTACCAAATTAAACTTTGCATCAAAGTAGGTTGTCTAAAAATGCAACTAGGTGAACAACCTATATGATGCAACAACAATAAGTGCACAAGCAAGCAAGGGATACAACACAAATAGCTTGCACAAGTAAAGGCACGAGATAACCAAGAGTGGAGCCGATGGAGACGAGGATGTGTTACCGAAGTTCCTTCCTTTTGAGGGGAAGTACGTCTCCGTTAGAGCGGTGTGGAGGCACAATGCTCCCCAAGAAGCCACTAGGGCCACCGTATTCTCCTCACGCCCTCACACAATGCGAGATGCCATTGAAGGAAATATGCCCTAGAGGCAATAATATAGTTATTATTTATTTCCTCATATCATGATAAATGTTTATTATTCATGCTAGAATTGTATTAACCGGAAACATAACACATGTGTGAATACATAGACAAACTTAACGTCACTAGTATGCCTCTACTTGACTAGCTCATTAATCAAAGATGGTTGAGTTTCCTAACCATAGACATGTGTTGTCATTTGATTAACGGGATCACATCATTAGAAGAATGATGTGATTGACTTGACCCATTCCGTTAGCTTAGCACTTGATCATTTAGTATGTTGCTATTGCTTTCTTCATGACTTATACAAAGTTCCTACAACTATGAGATTATGCAACTCCCGTTTGCCGGAGGAACACTTTGTGTGCTACCAAGCGTCTAGCGTAATGGGTGATTATAAAGGAGCTCTCTGGTGTCTCCAAAGGTACATGTTGAGTTGGCGTATTTCAAGATTAGGTTTTGTCACTCCGATTGTCGGAGAGGTATCTCTGGGCCCTCTCGGTAAAGCACATAACTATAAGCCTTGCAAGCAATGTAACTAATGAGTTAGTTAAGAAATGATGTATTATGTAACGAGTAAAGAGACATGCCGGTAACGAGATTGAACTAGGTATTGGATGCCGACGATCGAATCTCGGGCAAGTAACATACTGATGAAAAAGGGAACAACATATGTTGTTATGCGGTTTGACCAATAAAGATCTTCGTAGAATATGTAGGAGCCAATATGAGCATCCAGGTTCCGCTATTGGTTATTGACCAAAAATAGTTCTAGGTCATGTCTACATAGTTCTCGAACCCATAGGGTCCGCACGCTGAACGTTACGATGACAGTTATATTATGAGTTTATAGTTTTTGATGTACCTAAGGTTGTTCGGAGTCCCGGATGTGATCACGGACATGACGAGGAGTCCCGAAATGGTCGAGACATAAAGATTGATATATTGGAAGCATATATTTGGATATCGGAATCGTTCCGGGTGAAATCGGGATTTTACCGGAGTACCGGGGGGTTACCGGAACTCCCCGGGGATTAATGGGCCTACATGGGACCTAAGGGAGAATAGGAGGGCCGGCCAGGGCAGGCCGCGCGCTCCCTCCCCCTAGTCCGAATAGGACAAGGAAGGGGGGGGCGGCGCCCCCCTTTCCTCTTTCTCCCTTCCCCCTTCCTTCTCCAACAAGGCAAGAGGGGGGAGTCCTACTCCCGGTGGGAGTAGGACTCCTCTAGGCGCACCCCTAGGGTCGGCCTCACCTCCCCTCCTCCCTACTTTATATACGGGGGTAGGGGGGCACCCCATGACACACAAGTTGATCTTCATGATCGTTCCTTAGCCGTGTGCGGTGCCCCCCTCCACCATATTCCACCTCGGTCATATTGTAGCGGTGCTTAGGTAAAGCCCTGCATCGGTAGAACATCATCACCGTGACCACGCCATCGTGTTGACGGAACTCATCCCCGACACCCTGCTGGATCGCAGTCCGGGGATCGTCATCGAGCTGAACGTGTGTTGAACTCAGAGGTGCCATACGTTCGGTACTTGGATCGGTCAGATCGTGAAGACGTATGACTACATCAACCGCGTTGTTCTAACGCTTCCGCTTTCAGTCTACAAGGGTACGTGGACAACACTCTCCCCTCTCGTTGCTATGCATCACCATGATCTTGCATGTGCATAGGATTTTTTTTGAAATTACTACGTTCTCCAACAGTGCATCCGAGCCAGGTTTTATGCGTAGATGTCATATGCACGAGTAGAACACAAGTGAGTTGTGGGCGATACAAGTCATACTGCTTACCAGCATGTCATACTTTGGTTCAGCGGTATTGTGAGATGAAGTGGCCCGGACAGACATTACGTGTACGCTTACGCGAGACTGGTTGCACCGTTACGAGCACTCGTGCTTAAAGGTGACTCGCGGGTGTCTGTCTCTCTCACTTTAGTTGAACCGAGTGTGGCTGCGCCCGGTCCTTGCGAAGGTTAAAACAATACTAACTTGACAAACTATCGTTGTGGTTTTGATGCGTAGGTAAGAACGGTTCTTGCTCAGCCCATAGCAGCCACGTAAAATTTGCAACAACAAAGTAGAGGACGTCTAACTTGTTTTTGCAGGGCATGTTGTGATGTGATATGGTCAAGACGTGATGCTATATTTTATTGTATGAGATGATCATGTTTTGTAACGAAGTTATCGGCAATCTGGGCAGAGCCATATGGTTGTCACTTTATTGTATGAAATGCAAACGCCCTGTAATTGCTTTACTTTATCACTAAGTGGTAGCGATAGTCGTAGAAGCAATAGATGGCGTAACGACAATGATGCTACGATGGAGATCAAGGTGTCACGCCGGTGATGATGGTGATCACGACGGTGCTTCGGAGATGGAGATCACAAGCACAAGAGGATGATGGCCATATCATATCACTTATATTGATTGCATGTGATGTTTATCATTTATGCATCTTGTTGGGGAACGCTGCATAAAATAAAAAATTTCCTACGTTCACCAAGATCAGTCTAGGAGTTCGTCCAGCAACAAGAGAGAGGAGTGCATCTACATACCCTTGTAGATCGCGAGCGGAAGCGTTCAAGAGAACGGGGTTGAGGGAGTCGTACTCGTCGTGATCCAAATCACCGGAGATCCTAGCGCCGAGCAGACGACACCTCGCGTTCAACACACGACGGTCAGCGTGATGTCTCCTCCTTCTTGATCCAGCAAGGGGAAGGCGAGGTTGATGAAGATCCAAAGATCTGACGGCGTGGTGGTGGATGCAGCAGGATCGGCGATTGCCGCCAAGCGTCTGCGGAAGGGAGAGGTGTAGCAAGGGGGAAGGGAGGCGCCAAGTGCAAGGGTGCGGCTGCCCTCCCTCCCCCCTCTTTATATAGGGTCCCCAGGGGGGCGCCTGCCCTAGGAGATGGGATCTCCTAGGGGGGCGGCGGCCAAGGGGGGAGCCTTGCCCCCCAAGGCAAGTGGAGGCGCCCCCTCCCCTAGGGTTCCCAACCCTAGGCGCAGGAGGGGCCCAAGGGAGGGGCGCACCAGCCCACCAGGGGTTGGTCCCCTCCCCACTTCAGCCCACGGGGCCCTCCGGGATAGGTGGCCCCACCCGATGGACCCGGGACCCTTAGGTGGTCGGTACAATACAGTGACCCCGAAACTTTCCCTATGGCCGAAACAGCACTTCCTGTATATAATTCTTCACCTCCGGACCATTCCGGAACTCCTCGTGACGTCCAGGATCTCATCCGGAACTCCGAACAACTTTTGGGTTACTGCATATTCATATCTCTACAACCCTAGCGTCACCGAACCTTAAGTGTGTAGACCCTATGGGTTCGGGAGACATGTAGACATGACCGAGACGCCTCTCCAGTCAATAACCAACAGCGGGATCTGGATACCCATGTTGGTCCCCACATCTTCCTCGATGATCTCATTGGATGAACCACGATGTCGAGGATTCAATCAATCCCGTATACAATTCCCTTTGTCAATCAGTACGTTACTTGCCCGAGACTCGATCGTCAGTATCCCAATACCTCGTTCAGTCTCGTTACCGGCAAGTCACTTTACTCATCCGTAATGCATGATCCGTGACGGACACTTGGTCACATTGAGCTCATTATGATGATGCATTACCGAGTGGGCCCAGAGATACCTCTCCGTCATACGGAGTGACAAATCCGATCTCGATTCGTGCCAACCCAATGACACTTTCGGAGATACCCGTAGTGCACCTTTATAGTCACCCGATTACGTTGTGACGTTTGGCACACCCAAAGCACTCCTACGGTATTCGGAGTTGCACAATCTCATGGTCTAAGGAAATGATACTTGACACTTGGAAAAGCTCTAGCTAAGCGAACTACGATCTTTGAGCTATGCTTAGGATTGGGTCTTGTCCATCACATCATTCTCCTAATGATGTGATCCGTTATCAACGACATCCAATGCCCATAGTCAGGAAACCATGACTATGTGTTGATCAACGAGCTAGTCAACTAGATGCTTACTAGGGACACGTTGTGGTCTATCTATTCACACGTGTATTACGATTTCCGGATAACACAGTTATAGCATGAATAATAGACAATTATCATGAACAAAGAAATATAATAATAACCATTTATTATTGCCTCTAGGGCATATTTCCAACAGTCTCCCACTTGCACTAGAGTCAGTAATCTAGTTACATTGTGATGTATCGAACACCCATTGCGTCCTGGTGTTGATCATGTTTTGCTCTAGGGAGAGGTTTAGTCAACGGATCTGCTACATTCAGGTCCGTATGTACTTTCTAAATATCTATGTCTCCATCTTGAACATTTTCACGGATGGAGTTGAGCGGCGCTTGATGTGCACGGTCTTCTTGTGAAACACAGGCTCCTTGGCAAGTGCAATAGCTCGGTGTTGTCACAGAAGAGTGTAATTGGCCCCGTCGCATTGGGTATGACTCCTAGGTCGGTGATGAACTCCTTCACCCAGATTGCTTCATGTGCTGCCTCCGAGGCTGCCATGTACTCCGCTTCACATGTAGATCCCGCCATGATGCTCTGCTTGCAACTGCACCAGCTTACTGCCTCACCATTCAAAATATACACGTATCCGGTTTGTGACTTAGAGTCATCCAGATTTGTGTCGAAGCTAGCATCAAAGTAACCCTTTACGACGAGCTCTTCGTCACCTCCATATACGAGAAACATGTCCTTAGTCCTTTTCAGATACTTAAGGATGTTCTTGACCGCTTCTTGGACTGATCCATATTGAACTTCTTCAATATCTTATCAAGGTATGTGCTTTGTGAAAGACCTATGAGGCGTCTTGATCTATCTCTATAGATTTTGATGCCTAATATGTAAGCAGCTTCCCCAAGGTCCTTCTTTGAAAAACACTTATTCAAGTAGGCCTTTATGTTGTCCAAAAGTTCTATATCATTTCGCATCAAAAGTATGTCATCCACATATAATATGAGAAATGCTACAGAGCTCCCACTCACTTTCTTGTAAACGCAGGCTTCTCCATAAGTCTGCATAAACCCAAACGCTTTAATCATCTCATTGAAGCGAATGTTCCAACTCTGAGATGCTTGCACCAGCCCATAGATGGAGCGCTGGAGCTTGCATACCTTGTTAGCATTCTTAGGGTCGACAAAACCTTCCGGCTGCATCATATACAATTCCTCCTGAAGGTGACCGTTAAGGAATTCCGTTTTGACGTCCATTTGCCACATCTCATAATCATAGTATGCGACAATTGCTAACATGATTCGGACGGACTTCAGCTTCGCTACGGGAGAGAATGTCTCATCGTAGTCAATCCCTTGAACTTGTCGATAACCCTTAACGTCAAGTCGAGCCTTATATATGGTGACATTACCATCCGCGTCCGTCTTCTTCTTAAAGATCCATTTGTTTTCTATTGCTCGTCGATCATCGGGCAAGTCTGTCAAAGTCCACACTTTGTTTTCATACATGGATCCTATCTCGGATTGCATGGCTTCAAGCCATTTGTTGGAATCTGGGCCCGCCATCGCTTCTTCATAGTTTGAAGGTTCACCATTGTCTAACAACATGATTTCTAAGACAGGGTTGCCGTACCACTCTGGTGCGGAACGTGTCCTTGTGGACCTTCGAAGTTCAATAAGAGCTTGATCTGAAGTATCTTGATCATCATCATTAACCTCCTCTCTTGTCGTTGCAGGAACCACAGGAACATCTTCCTGAGCTGCGCTACTCACCGGTTCAAGAGGCAGTCCTTCATCAAGTTCCACTTTCCTCCCACTTAATTCTTTCGAGAGAAACTCTTTCTCCAGAAAGGACCCGTTCTTGGCAACAAAGATCTTGCCTTCGGATCTGAGGTAGAATGTATACCCAATGGTTTCCTTAGGGTATCCTATGAAGACGCATTTTTCCGACTTGGGTTCGAGCTTTTCAGGTTGAAGTTTCTTGACATAAGCATCGCATCCCCAAACTTTTAGAAACGACAGCTTAGGTTTCTTCCCAAACCATAATTCATATGGTGTCGTCTCAACGGATTTAGACGGTGCCCTATTTAAAGTGAATGTAGCTGTCTCTAGAGCGTATCCTCAAAATGATAGCGGTAAATCGGTAAGTGACATCATAGATCGCACCATATCCAATAGAGTGCGATTACGATGTTCGGACACACTGTTTGGCTGAGGTGTTCTAGGCGGCGTGAGTTGTGAAACGATTCCACATTTCCTTAAGTGTGTACCAAATTCGTGACTTAAATATTCACCCCCACGATCTGATCGTAAGAACTTTATCTTTCGGTCACGTTGATTCTCTACCTCATTCTGAAATTCCTTGAACTTTTCAAAGGTCTTAGAATTGTGCTTCATCAAGTAGACATACCCATATCTACTCAAGTCATCAGTGAGAGTGAGAACATAACGATATCCTCCACGAGCCACAACGCTCATTGGACCACACACATCAGTATGTATGATTTCCAATAAGTTGGTTGCTCGCTCCATTGTTCCGGTGAACGGAGTCTTGGTCATCTTGCCCATGAGGCATGGCTCGCATGTGTCAAACGATTCATAATCTAGAGACTCTAAAAGTCCATCAGCATGGAGCTTCTTCATGCGCTTGACACCAATGTGACCAAGGCGGCAGTGCCACAAGTATGTGGGACTATCGTTATCAACTTTACATCTTTTAGTATTCATACTATGAATATGTGTAACATTACGCTCGAGATTCATTAAGAATAAACCATTCACCAGCGGGGCATGACCATAAAATATATCACTCATATAAATAGAACAACCATTATTCTTGGATTTAAATGAGTAGCCATCTCGAATTAAACGAGATCCTGATACAATGTTCATGCTCAAAGCTGGTACTAAATAACAATTATTGAGGTTCAAAACTAATCCCGTAGGTAAATGTAGAGGTAGCGTGCCGACAGCGATCACATCGACCTTGGAACCATTCCCGACGCGCATCGTCACCTCGTCCTTCGCCAGCCTCTGCTTATTCCGCAACTCCTGCTTTGAGTTACAAATATCAGCAACCGCACCGGTATCAAATACCCAGGAGCTACTACGAGCACTGGTAAGGTACACATCAGTTACATGTATATCACATATACCTTTGGTTTTGCCGGCCTTCTTGTCCGCTAAGTACTTGGGACAGTTCTGCTTCCAGTGTCCGCTTCCCTTGCAATAAAAGCACTCAGTTTTAGGCTTGGGTCCATTGCTTGACTTCTTCCCGGCAACTGGCTTACCGGGCGCGACAACTCCCTTGCCGTCCTTCTTGAAGTTCTTCTTACCCTTGCCTTTCTTGAACTTAGTGGTTTTATTCACCATCAACACTTGATGTTCCTTTTTGATCTCCACCTCCGCTGATTTCAGCATTGAATATACCTCAGGAATGGTCTTTTCCATCCCCTGCATATTGAAGTTCATCACAAAGCTCTTGTAGCTTAGTGGGAGCGACTGGAGGATTCTGTCGACCACCGCGTCATCCGGAGATTAACTCCCGTTGAGATAAGCGGTTGTGCAACCTGACATTTTGAGTATGTGCTCACGACGAACCATTCTCCTCCATCTTACAACTGTAGAACTTGTCGGAGACTTCATATCTCTCGACCCGGGCGTGAGCTTGGAAAACCATTCTCAGCTCTTGGAACATCTCATATGCTCCATGCTGCTCAAAACGCTTTTGGAGCCCCGGTTCTAAGCTGTAAAGCATGCCGCACTGAACCAAGGAGTAATCATCACTATGTGACTGCCAGGCATTCATAACGTCTTGAGTTGCTAGGAAAACGGGTGCTTCACCTAGCGGTGCATCTAGGACATATGCTTTCTTGGCAGCTATGAGGATGATCCTCAAGTTTCGGACCCAGTCCGTATAGTTGCTGCCATCGTCTTTCAGCTTGGTTTTCTCTAGGAACGCGTTGAAGTTGAGGGCAACATTAGCATGGGACATTTGATCTACAAGACATATTGCAAAGATTTTAGACTAAGTTCATGATAATTAAGTTCATCTAATCAAATAATGAACTCCCACTCAGATAGACATCCCTCTAGTCATCTAAGTGATCCATTATCTGAGTCAACTAGCCCGTGTCTGATCATCACGTGAGACGGACTAGTTATCATCGGTGAACATCTTCATGTTGATCGTATCTTCTATATGACTCATGTTCGACCTTTCGGTCTTCAGTGTTCCGAGGCCATGTCTGTACATGCTAGGCTCGTCGAGTTAACCTAAGTGTATTGTGTGTGTAAATCTGGCTTACACCCGTTGTATTCGAACGTTAGGATCTATCACACCGATCATCACGTGGTGCTTGAAACAACGAACCTTCATAACGGTGCACAGTTAGGGGAACACTTTTCTTGAAATTATTATGAGGATCATCTTATTTACTACCGTCGTTCTAAGTAAACAAGATGAAAAACATGATAAACATCACATGCAATCAAATAGTGACATGATATGGCCAATATCATATTGCTCCTTTGATCTCCATCTTCGGGGCGCCAAGATCATCTTCGTCACCGGCATGACACCATGATCTCCATCATCGTGTCTTCATGAAGTTGTCACGCCAACGACTACTTCTACTTCTATGGCTAACACGTTTAGCAATAAAGTAAAGAAGTTTACATGGCGTTCTTCAATGACATGCAGGTCATACAAAAAATAAAGACAACTCCTATGGCTCCTGCCGGTTGTCATACTCATCGACATGCAATTCGTGATTCCTATTACAAGAACATGATCATCTCATACATCACATATATCATTCATCACATCCTTTGGCCATATCACATCACAAAACACTTGCTGCAAAAACAAGTTAGATGTCCTCTTAATTGTTGTTGCAAGTTTTTACGTGGCTTCTATAGGTGATCTAGCAAGAACGTTTTCTTACCTACGTTAAAGACACAACATGATTTGCCAACTTCTATTTACCCTTCATAAGGATATCGAATCCGCTCCAACTAAAGTGGGAGAGACAGACACCCGCTAGCCACCTTATGCAACTAGTGCATGTCAGTCGGTGGAACCTGTCTCACGTAAGCGTACGTGTAAGGTCGGTCCGGTCCACTTCATCCCACAATACCGCTGAAGCAAAATAAGACTAGTAGTGGCAAGAAAGTTGTCAACATCTACGCCCACAACAAATTGTGTTCTACTCGTGCAAAGAGAACTACGCAAAGACCTAGCTCATGATGCCACTGTTGGGGAACGTTGCATAAAATAAAAATTTTCCTATGTTCACCAATATCAATATAGGAGTTCATCCAGCAACGAGAGAGAGGAGTGCATCTACATACCCTTGTAGATCGCGAGCGGAAGCATTCAAGAGAACGGGGTTGAGGGAGTCGTAATCGTCGTGATCCAAATCACCGGATATCCTAGCGCCGAACGGACGGCATCTCCACGTTCAACACACGTACGGTCAGTGTGACATCTCCTCCTTCTTGATCCAGCAAGGGGGAAGGAGAGGTTGATGAAGATCTAGCAGCACGACGGCGTGGTGGTGGATCAGCGAGGATCCGCAGAGGCGCGTAGCGTCTGCGGGAAGGAGAGGTGTAGCAAGGGGGAAGGGAGGCGCCAAGTGCAAGGGTGCGGCTTCCCTCCCCCTTCTTTATATAGGGTCCCTAGGGGGGCGCCGACCCTAGGAGATGGGATCTCCTAGGGGGGGGGGGCGGCCAAGGGGGGAGCCTTGCCCCCCAAGGCAATGGAGGCGCCCCCTCCCCTAGGGTTCCCAACCCTAGGCGCAGGGGGGGCCAAGGGGGGCGCACCAGCCCACCAGAGGCTGGTCCCCTCCCCACTTCAGCCCACGGGCCCTCCGGGATAGGTGGCCCCACCCGGTGGACCCCCGGGACCCTTCCGGTGGTCCCGGTACAATACCGATGACCCCCGAAACTTTCCCGATGGCCGAAACAGCACTTCCTATATATAATTCTTCACCTCCGGACCATTCAAGAACTCCTCGTGACGTCCAGGATCTCATCCGGGACTCCGAACAACTTTCGGGTTACTGCATATTCATATCTCTACAACCCTAGCGTCATCGAACCTTAATTGTGTAGACCGTACGAGTTCGGGAGACATGCAGACTGAATAGGCGATTTTTATGAAAGTCTTTAAAACTTGGAAGTTTCGAAGATGAACAATAGAAATGACCTAGTTAATATGCAGCGGAAGATAAACTACTGTAAGCAAACCATAGTCAAGTATGCAATGATGTGAAAGCACATGACTAATAGCAGCAAGTAGTAAGGATCAAGATGGAAGATAGTATGAAGCCAATCAATGATAGTAGTCAAGCAATGAAGTCAAACAGATACGACAGATAGGCAATGACTTCACGAAGACAAACTTAAGTAAAGGAGGGGGTAGGATAGAACCAGACACTTGTTAAAGACACAGGATTTGTTGGACCAGTTCCAGTTGCTGTGACAACTGTACGTCTAGTTAGGGAGGCTGAGATTTAACTCAGAAGACCACGTCTTCACCTTATTCCCCTTGAGCTAAGGACACACAGTCCTCGCCCAATCACTCTGGTAAGTCTTCAAGGTAGACTTCCAAACCTTCACAGACTTTGTTCACCGGCAATCCACAATGACTGTTGGATGCTTAGAACGCGACGCCTAACCGGCTGGAGGATACACAGTCCTCAAGTGTAATAAGTCTTGGTCACACTGACGGAAAGACTTGATGATGCCTAACACTCTTTGGCTCTGGGTGTTTGGGCTTGGTCCTCGCAAGATTTTCTCTCTCAAAGGCTTGAGGTGGGTTGCTCTCAAAGGACAAAAGCCGTGCACTAACTCTAAGCAGCCACCAATTTATGGTGTAGGGGTGGGCTATTTATAGCCACTAGGCAACCCGACTGATATGTCCGAAATGACCTGGGTCACTAAGGAACTGACACGTGTTCCAACGGTCAGATTTCAAACACACACGACAACTTTACTTGGGCTACAAGCAAAGCTGACTCATCCAGCTCTAGATAAGATTTGCTCTCATTGTCTTCTCTTGAAGACATAGGATTTGGGTTGAGCATCACTTCAGTCACTCTGACTTAGTTCACTTGGACCCCACTTAACAGTACAGTGGTTCCTATGACTCAACAAAGAAGAAAAGGAAACAACGAAACCACACAGTCTTCGTGCTCCATAGTCTTCACATAATGTCTTCTTAGGTCATAGTCTTCAATATGAATATCTTCTCATACCACCATTGTCTTCAATGTCTTCATACATTTTTAGGGGTCATCTCCGGTAGGTAAACCGAATCAATGAGGGACACTACCTGCGTTATCCTGCAATTCTCACAAACGCATTAGTCCCTCAACCAACTTTGTCGTCAATACTCCAAAACCAACTAGGGGTGGCACTAGATGCACTTACAATCTCCCCCTTTTTGGTGATTGATGACAAACTAGTTGAAGTTTTCAACGGGGATAAAGTATGTGAAATTGTAAAGGATAGTGTATTGTCTTCATAAGTAGCAAGGGCCCCCTGAAGATGTGCATATAAGTAATTTGCTTTTGGAATGCAAATGCACATGGCAGGTTGTACTTGTGGAGATCCACTTCAATTTATGAAGATAATTCATCATGCATGAACTGATATAGTAAGTAGAATGACATGCATAATGAAAAATGGACGTCTGCAGAATGATCTAAGTGCGGAAGTTATCATCGCACATGCGGAATTTATCATCGCATCACAGTAAAGCAAATAAGTAGCAGACGACCATCAAGTTTAAGTGTTACAACTCTAAGAACCAAATGTTTCAAAAGCAAGAGTTGTAAGCACGAGGCAAAATATAATGCAACCGCCCATATGAACCCGCTTGAAGACTATCAACTCAAACGCTTCTCCCCCTTTTGTCAGTAATGACCAAAAAGGTTTGAAGACATAGAGCATCTACTCGTCCTCGAGAGTAGGTGAAGCAGTAGGGTTGTCATTGTCGGTTGGCGGTGCAGACGTACTTGGTGCACTGTCGATGCGGGCAGAAGTAGGAGGCGGTGAAGTAGCATCATCTTCATCATCGATCACTCTGGCATTCACAGTTGCCGCGGAGGAAGAATAGTCAGAGTCTTCAAGGGATGGAGTTCGACGTAGGACTGCAGTCCATGAAGGAGTGGAGTCAAACTTGAATCTTTCATTGAAGCCATCGTCTTGAAGATCTGCTTCAGCACTAAGCAGCGTCAAACTCTTCCATGATCGCTAGCAGGTCTCATGAGCAACAAAAGCATTCTTAGTGGCAAGGTTTTGAATGCGATTGACATCCACCAAGAGGCTTTGCATCTGTCTCTTGAGCCAATAGTGATGCTTATCTTGTTTCTGTTGAAGGGCCACAAGAAGTTCTCGGTCATTGAGAACGCGAGAGCGCTTCCGAGGCCTTTGGGCAATGGTGCTTTCAGTGGCTTCAGTAGGTGCACGATGAGGTAGACGAGTGTTTCCAGCCATTGGATAGATTCGTGTTGCTGCCTGGACGCCTTCAATGGGTTGAGTGAAGCTTTGGTGCTCGACATTATGAAGACAAAGAGGCTTCTTGGCAGGGTCAGAGTATATGGCTTCAACTGACATATCAACCTCTGGTAAAAAGATCGGATGATTGCGGCGAGAGGGTTGATAGTTGATGATGAGTGTAAACGATGAGGCGCATGACCCATGGAGCATAGAACTTCAGACCAAACAGGTCAGATCCAGAAGCAGCAAGTTGCCTGATGAACAATTCCTGAATATTGAAGCTGATGCCATTGAGAATGTAAAAGACCAAAGTCTTCATGGCTCCTTCAAGCTTTGCAGCTGATGAATGTCCTTTGATAGGCCATAGAGTTTGCCTGATGATATGATATATGGTGCGAGGCAGATACTCAAGGTCGTCAACAAAGAACTCTGTTGGATATTCAGCGTCAGATGGCAAAGGCTTCATCATACTCAACATCTGGCTCATGTTGGGTTCTGGCTTATGGAAGATGCTCTCCAGTGCATTGCGGTGAAGTTGACAGTCAGGTTCATATAGCTCTCCTGGAGTGGCTAGACTAGTAAGCTCAATGATATCCAGAGCTTTGGCTTCATGATGAACATTTCCGGTCATCCACTCGAGAACCCATGTCTTGATATCTCTGTTGTAGCCGTGAATGTGGAGAGTAGCATAGAATTGAAGCAATAGTTCTTCATTCCAGTGTTCTTTGTCTGTCACAAAGTTGAGCAGACCAGCATCACGAAAGCAGTCAAGTGCATCTTCTAAGCACGGCAGTCCAGCAGTGGCTTCAGTATCGAGGCGCATATGAGGGAAAATGCGCCCTTGATCATACAGAACGCAGGAGTAATAGCTTCACTATTGATAGCTCCAGAAACAATCTGATGATATCCTTGGCTTTGAGTAGGGGTTCTTGGCGCTGTCAAAGAAGGTATTGTGGCTTTTGAAGCCATTAGCATTGAAGGACCCTGGTGAGTTTGCAGTACCTGGATACCTTGGCAATCTTGGCTTTGGTTTCTAGACCTGAGGCCTATGCTCTACCTGATAATCAAATTGAGGTCCAGAGGCAGTAGGCGGAGGTACCAGAATGGGCCATCGGACAGTGGTTAGCTGACCATGACTGTATGCTTGCTCAATTGTATGGGGCCTTGGTGGCGGAACAGGAGCAGTGGCAACAGCAGAGGCTTCAGGCTGCACAATAGGTGCTTCGGGAGCAGTTGCCTCATTAGCTTCAGGCACGCTGGTTGGTTCAAGCTCCACATTAGCTTCAGCCATGACTGCGTCATTGGCTTCATTGGTGTTGGTGGTGGCAGCTTCAACATTTTCAACTTCCACTTGACGAGTTGGAGGGTCGGGGACTGGTGCGTTCACATCAGGAACAGCTTCTTCAATAACGGGAGGAGTAGGGACACGTATGTCTTCTTGATTTTCATCGACTGATGCAGCCGGAGTGTCTTCAGCAGCTTGGGCTTCAGACGCGGAGACATTCACAGTTGGAGTGGGTTCAGAAAATACTTGACGTCCAACAGGTTGGTGTTGCACTTCTCCTTCTGGAACGCTCGACAGAGGGACTTGATGCCTTTGTCCTTTGTGAAGCCTGCGAAATGCTGGCAGTGCCTTTGGAGATGGAGTTGACTGGGCCTCAAAGTCTTCATCTTCTTCTTGCACGGATGGTGTAGCTTGTTGTTGTTGTTGGGGAGTACTGGGGGAGTCTTGTTGCTGTGGGTGATCAGCCCACGATGCATCCTGAGCATTTGGCGTCAGAGGACGACCAATGCTGATGAGTTCACTGTTTGTGAGAACAGGCGATGATACCACGTTGTGTTCGATCTGAGGAAGAACGTCATCATCTTCAACATTGTCATCATGACCAATGTCTTCAGCAGCGGTGGGTTCAGCTACTGGAATGTCTTCAGCTTCATGAGCCTCTGTGGGAGCAGGCTCATGAACTATCATCCGTCTTTCTTGATGTTCAGACGCAGGACGAACCACTGAAATGGGTTCAACAACCAAGGGCTCTATGGGAGCAGCCCTATTCTTCTTGGTCTTGCGCTTCTTCTTGGAGGGAGCGTCATCAGAGGCTTCAGGAATCTTCCTTTTCCTGGCTTCAGCCTTAGCAGCCCTCGTCTTCTTCTGTTCTGAAGCGGTTGTGGTGACCTTTGGCTTCGAGCCAGTCATGCTACTGGGGAAGATAATGTGAGGTGCTTCTTGACTTGAAGGCGCAGGTTGGGCAGTAGAGAGCTTCTTCTTTTTCTTTGCAGCCATCCTGGTATCAATGCCAAGACGACCAAGAGACTTGCGCTTCTCAGCCTCATTGTAGGCAAGCACACACTTGTCAGCCAAACTCTTCATACGCTCGCGGGAGCCTTGGGCTTCTTGGCGCTTCTTGAGAAAGGCTTCTTTAAGCTCATGCAGCATGACCTTGAAGTTTCTGACATCTTGCACCCTGAGCTTCGCCACATGCTTCTTGAACTAAGCCTTCACATAGTCAATTTTGTTCTTCAGCTCAACGATGCACTGAGCGAGAGCTAGCTCGGAAGCAATGGCGCCATTGAAAGAGACGCTGAGGCCAATGGGAAGCTGCAGATCTTCAAAGCTGAGATTTGGTGTGTCAAACCACTCATCAATGAAGTTGTGGATGATTGCCACATCAAAGAGAGGCAAGTTGTTGAAGATCTCTGCTTCTTCCTTGCTCTTGATTAGTTGCTCAAGGGCATCATCTGCAAGATCTTCATCGCTGGACAGATCGATGGGTTCTTCACGTAGAATGGCAGCAGGAGTCAAGGTTTCATCTTCAGACTGCACACTGGCTTCAGGAGGTGCAGTGGCCAAGGGCTTCGCACGTGAAGCTTTTGGAGGTGCCGATTTAGAAGCCTTTAGCTTCTTTTGTTTCTGCGGCTTTGGTGGAGGAGCTGGGGCTTCATCAGTGTCAGCATCATTATCAAAATGATCTACCCTGGCACCTTGGACCAAGAGGTAGGTGATGAGGCCATCGAGGTTGGAGAAGGGCCCGATGACATTAGGTTCTGCATCACGAGAGCCGTCAGCATGTGGAGCAGAGGGACCAAGGTTGAAGTCTAATCCCAAAGACTTCTTGTTTTCTTTGGCCGAAGCCTTGGCGTGCTGAGAGTTGAACTTGAAGAGAGCATCATCACGACACCAGAGTAATGATGTGGGATCAGCGTTCTCAGGCTGAGGTCCATGGACCATGCAAGGATAAAAGCCTTGCGCAATAGCTTCAGCTCTGTTCTTGGGTTGAAGGCCTCGATAGAGAATATCGCCCCAAGGACTCTTGATAGCATTCTTCTCTGCATATTCCTTGGTCACGAATTTGTACTTGAACCATTCTTCAGCCCAATAGCGTCGAATCCATTGGATTCGTGTCTTGCGCTGATGATAAGTCTCTTCAGGATCTGTCTTGTAGAGCTCTGCTAGGTCATCAGGCAGATCTTTGGATGTTCCTCTCGGTATGCGCCACCCTTCCTTGCTGATTTTTACGCAGCCATGAACTTCAAACTGAATGGCTTCAATATGTTCAAAGGCTTGAGACTTACGCTTGCTGGTCAAGCAGAAGGCGCTTCGGAGAATTAATGTGATGTTGTAAGTATTACGCAAGCGAGTGTGGACTATGAGAACCAAGGATTCTCCCACGGACATGTACTGTGATAAACATTAGAGATGCGAGGAAGGGAAGAGGTCATATGCATTCTCAGAAGATTTTGAAGATAAATCAGTTTGAAGACATTGACCTCATGATGCGAAGACATTCACTTATATGAGGTAAGTTGGTTCCAGATTTGTACCAATCCGTGAATAATTACAAGTGAGGAATCAAACTAGATAGGAAATCGTGAATAGACTAGGCAGTATGAGATGCAGACAGAATAGATCTAACATTGTATAGGCAGAAACCACTTTCGGTAAATAGGATGAATCTTGAAGATCAAAAAGGTGGTAAAAATAGAGTTATAATTACTACACGAAGAACTGCTAGATGGGATGAATAGGAGACCGAGCAGTTCAGCCCACCGTCCCCTAGCTTGGCGACGGAGGACACCTACGGCGACGGCGGAGAGGACGATGTCCGCGGCCGGCGTGAGGACGGCTTCGGAGAAGTTGCGGCAGCTAAGCGCTTCGTCGCCGGCGTCATCGAGAGCTAGCGGTGGCGCTAGGGTTTTGACGAGGTGGAGAGGTGGAAGAAGGATTTCTTTACCGCAGGGGACAAGTATTTATAAGTAGGTGTGCGGCACAGTGCAATTACGCTGGTGCCCCTGGCGGTTCACATCTGAGAGGCATGTGGCAAGCATGCAACATACTCAGAGTTGTCCCACGTTCCTACGCCCGATAGGCATGTCGGATGGTTGTTCTGGCTTCTCCGGATTTCAACAATAAAGATGAGTTATTTAAAACAGACTTAATGTTTGTCTCTGTGCCTTCTGCTGACTAGGACGCAGAGAAGACATTCGACAGTTTCAATAGAATGCATATGATTTGGACAGATAGAGTTTGAGATTGAAAGCATAGAGAGGTTAGGGTCCGATGACATTCACTTAGTTCAAAAGATTCAACTTGAAGACATAGCTATAAGTGAATGCTGTAGAGGATAGAACACTTGTATATATATATCATGAAGATAAATTGAAACTGAAGACAAACCAAACGCGAAGTCATTGCAAAACTAACGCCATGAGTGAAACACTTCAAACAGAGAAATTTGATGGTGGCGTTACCCACCGTATAGGAAGTATTAGACCCAGACACGGCGCACAATTATCGTGGCGCTCCGAAGTCAAATTCCATGTTAATGTATTCACACTCAGAATATAAGTCTTCATTGATTGAAGATATCTGATGCCGTGTGTTGCACATCTAAGTCATCAACATGCATAAGTGTTAGGATGTGTGCTTGATCACAAGACATTAGAGGATTCCAAGATATTGAGCTCACACCGTAACTTGCAAAACCTTTTCTCATCCAAGGGCTTTGTGAAGATATCGCGATTGCTCTTGGTGTTGACATGAATGATATCGATGTCTTTCTCATGACATGATCTACGAGAAAGTGATGGCAATTTCAATGTGCTTTGTCTTCGAGTGCTGAACTGGATTGTTGGCTATCTTGATGGCACTTTCGTTGTCGCAGAAGAGAGGTACACTACTAGGGAAAAGCCTATACACAGAATCTTACCAGCAGCGCTCTTCAAAATACCACGCTCTGCTACTTAGCAGCAGGCGTGTCCGCCAAACGCTCTCGACTTGGAAGTAGCGATGGCGTGTGTAGCCTCTGGCGCTCTCTGCTATAGTTGCCATGACCTTGGCCCCTGCTAGCTATAGCGATGGCGCACTTCTTGTGAGACCGCTCTTGCTACAGAGTTAGCTGTGGCGTGTTTTGGCAAACGCGCTACAACTATCCTTCCTTATCCCCACGGAGGACCGGCCCTCTCACTCACACTCTCACTCTACTTGGCGTCAACGGCGTCGTCGTCGCCGCCGCCGCCGCTTGCCGTTAAATCCACCGAGGTACTCCCTCCTTCCGTCCCTCCTCCATCCTCCTCGCACATCCTCCCTCCGCCTGCGGCCGCCCCTCCCTCCTCCGCTGCCGCCCTTCTCCCTCCGCTTGCGGCCGCCCTCCTCCCTCCTCCATGGCAGCCCTCCTCCCACCGCCCTCGACCTCGCCTCCCCTAGCTACCTCTCCATCGCCCCCACCCCCTGCCACTAGTTAGTACTAGATTTAGTAGTAGTAGATGTTAATTTAGGGTTAGCTAGTACTAGATGTTGCTTAGTTAGTACTAGATTTTTAGTACTAGTATTGGTAGTTGAACTACTTTAGTTGTAGTTGAACTAGTTTAGTAAGTAAATTAATAAACTAGTTGAACTAGTTGAATTAACAGAACTAATCTATTTTTAGTAAGATAATTAATATAACTAGTTGAACTACTTTATTTTTAGAAAGAACTAGTTTGTTTTTTTCTATTTATAGTAAGTTTATATTTAGTAAGAACGAGTTGAATTAATAAAACTAGTTGAACATGTCATGTTTGTTGTTAGTGATAACTTATATGGTTTCAGGTGACCTCCGTCGTCCCCGTCACCGACCCCCTCCGACATCCCCGCCGTCGTCCCAGTCACCGATCCCCTCCGACATCGAGGTGAGACCAGCCAAATATCCTTGTATATCTTGTGTTGTTGCTCAAATTGGATGTGGTTGCCCAAGTGGCCGTTCATGTTCAGTTTACATCTTCGAGTGGCCTATGTTTTGCCGGAGTGTTGATTAATTTCCGTTCCGGCAAATTTCAGGCGCTCGATATGTCCTTTTTTAGCAAAGGTCATGCTGGATTTTGTCGTGAATTCTGGCATGACTTGTGCTAGAATATGTACAAGTTTAATCTTTGAATTATGATTGTAGGAAATGTTGTACTCGGACGACGACGGTCCCCCGAGGGAGTGTAGCTGGTGCCACGACGATCGAGGTATCGGCGACAGGTTCATTCGGCTGGACGACGATCGGCGCTTCAGCATTAAGCTCGAGGAGACCTTCGCTTGTGAAACTATACGCAACAACGACAAGTGTTTTTTCTCCATTAAGCATGACTTCAACTATTTCAATGTCTAATTTTCATATTTTACAATTTGACTAGCTTATCCCATGCCATGCAAGACGCTATGTCTTGGAGAGGATGGGTTTTGAAGACCATGAAAATTTCGAAACAAAGAAAATACACCTAAGGACCCATCATGATATGGATTTTGAAGTAAATCTGTACAATGCTCAGAGCGTAACCCATTTTGGTTGCCAAAATTGGGAAGCACTTTGCAAAATGTATGGTTTTTATGAGGGTATGATTGTCACCATGGATCTTGGTGATCTGACAATGAGGAAGACAATATGGACATTTGGGTCCTTGTTGATCGCTTCGATTGTACCGCTATGTGAGTTTCTCAAACATAGTTATTAACTAATTTATATTGTTTATTTCAAAATAGTTGATAGCTTATTTCCATTGACAGCTTATTTTCAAAGACTGTGCGGAAGATGGTAGATAAAACCCACTACACCGAAGGCACCCAGTTAACGTATAAGGAGAAAAATCATCTGATCGCATTTTGTACTCTTCTTGAGAATTACAATGCCTATTATCGAACTCCTCCAAATTATGGTGAATCGTGCCACTAGTGCATGTGTTGAACAACGATAACTTCTCTGGAGATACCTGGTAAGATTTTTTACTATTACGACATTCGTGCATTTTTGCATACTTCTAAAACTAGTACATCATTGCTAACTACGAAGTTATTATTATGTTTTTCAATGAAACTCCCGATGGATTGTGTGCCTCATCGATGTCTCGCATGGTCGCCTCTCGATTCTGAACATCTTGCCGAGGTAAATCTACGGAGCTCACTGTGCATATCGGATTTCTAAAACCCGTGAACACATGATCATCGAGAGAATGGAAGAAATGTATGGACATTCGCAAGGAGGTTCTTGGAAGTAACATTGATGAAATGCAAGAATGGGAGACAGGCTAATCTCCATTCTCCATAATGGAGAGTCGAGGGCTATCTTGTTTTTGTTATTTTACCTTAGAAAATGTAGTAGGTCTTAATCGAATGTAATAGGTCCTATGAGGTACAATATGTTTATTATGTGGTAATGTGTTAGAGTTGATAATGATGATCTTGAGGAGGTGTTATGTGATGTCAATGATGAAAATGATGATATTGAGGAGGTGTTATATGACAATGATGTATTATGATGCTAAGTTGTTAATGATATGATGATGATGATGATATTATTATATCATTGGGTGAAAGAACATGGATTAGTTTCAAGTGGATGGACATCCACTTGAAACTAATCCTGATTCTTTCACCCCATGATGGAATAACTCATTATGATGTAAAAACAATCTCTAAATTCCTGTTGTATGAAAACTTGTGTAAAGGTGTATGAATACAACATGAAAAGAAAAGAAATAAAATACTAAATAATAGTAGTAGCCGGGTAAGGAGAAGCGCTACTACTAATTACCGATAGCGATGTTCTAAAGAACCGCTGCTACTAAGTCAATTTTGCGATGGCGTGGGTCAAGACGCGCTATTGCTAAGCATTAGTCAGAAGGCTTATCGATGGCGCTCACGCTTGGCGCTCTTGATAGGCCCAAAACCCGCGCTGCTGCTAGGCTTTTCCCTAGTAGTGGTACTTGTTTTAGATTTATACCATAGTCCTTGAGAGTTTGCTTCATCCATAGAAGCTGAGCACAACAGGATCCAGCAGCAATGTATTCAGATTCACGGTTGAGATTGATACAGTTACGCTTCTTTGAAGACCAACGGACAAGTGATCGATCGAGAAAGTGACATGTGCGGATGTAGACTTGCGATCCACCTTGTCACCAGCATAATCAGCATCCGAGAATCCAACCAAATCAATTTTTGAGCCCTTTGGATACCATAATCCGAGTGTTGGGGTGTAAGCCAAATATCGAAGAATTCGCTTCACAGCTAAGTGATGCGATTCCTTTGGTGCTGCTTGAAATCGAGCACACATGCAAACACTAAGCATAATATCTGGCCTAGATGCACATAGATAAAGTAAAGAACCAATCATGGAGCGGTATACCTTTTGATCAAACTCTTTACCATTGTTGTCGGGACCAAGGTGGTGTTTGGCTGGCATTGGCATCGTGTAACCTTTGCAATCTTCCATTCCAAACTTCTTCAGACAATCTTTGAGGTATTTTTCTTGAGATATGAAGATGTCATTTCTTTGCTGACGAATTTGAAGACCAAGGAAGAACTTCATCTCACCCATCATGGACATCTGATATTGCTCTTGCATCATGTACGCAAACTCATCAGTATACTTCTGGTTGGTGCAGCCGAAGATTATGTCATCCACATATATTTGGCACACAAACAGTTCACCATCATATGTCTTTGTGAAGAGTGTGGGATCGAGGGATCCTGGTTTGAAGCCTTTGCTCTTCAGGAAGTCTTTGATCGTATCATACCATGCACGAGGAGCTTGTTTGTGGCCATACAGTGCTTTGTTTAACTTGTACACCATATCAGGATGTTTTGGATCTTCAAAGCCAGGTGGTTGAGCTACATATACTTCTTCTTCAATCTTTCCATTGAGAAATGCACTCTTCACATCCATTTGATATAGCAAGATGTTGTGATGGTTAGCGTAGGCTAGCAGTATGCGAATAGCTTCAAGCCTAGCCACAGGAGCAAATGTTTCATCGAAGTCAATCCTTCTACTTGAGTATATCCTTGAGCCACAAGACGTGCCTTGTTTCTGACGACTTGACCATGCTCATCTTGCTTGTTTTGATATATCCATTTTGTTCCAATAATGTTATGCTTGCGAGGGTCAGGTCGCTTGACAAGTTCCCAAACATTATTCAGCTTGAATTGATGAAGTTCTTCTTGCATAGCTTGAATCCATTCTGGTTCAATAAAAGCTTCAGCAACTTTCTTGGGTTCTGATATTGACATAAATGAAAAGTGCCCACAGAAGTTTGCTAACCGTGTTGCTCTTGAGCGAGTAAGTGGACCAGGCGCATTGATGCTGTCGATTATCTTCTCAATTTGTACTTCATTTGCAACACGAGGATGAACAGGATGAAGACTTTGCTCTTGCTGATCATTATCATCATTGGAAGGATTGTCTTCGGTCTGAGCATTGTCTTCAGGTTGATTTGGTGCAGAGATGATAAGTTCCTCTTCAGCCTGTGCTTCAGAAGCCATGATTTCACCAGTTCCCATCAGCTTGATAGATTCGCATGGAGGAGCTTCATCTAGTGTACTTGGCAGGAGTTCTCTTTGTGAACCATTGGTTTCATCAAATCTCACATCCACAATTTCGACGATCTTGTAGAGACAGAGGTTGAAGACTCTGTAGGAGTGTGAGTCCTTTCCATAGCCAAGCATGAAGCCTTCGTGAGCCTTAGGTGCAAATTTTGACTTGTGATGGGGGTCCTTGATCCAGCATCTAGCTCCAAATACCCTGAAGTAACTTACATTTGGCTTCTTGCCAGTGAGGAGCTCATAGGACGGTTGATAATGTGATGTGCTGTATCAATAGCTTCAGGCCAGAACTTTCTTGGTGTCTTATATTCATCGAGCATTGTTCGAGCCATCTCAATGAGGGTTCTGTTCTTGCGTTCAACGATGCCATTTTGCTGAGGTGTGTATGGAGCAGAGAACTCATGAGTGATTCCCATTGTGTCCATATAAAGATCAAGTCCGGTGTTCTTGAATTCAGTGCCATTATCACTTCTGATATGCTTGATTTTCACACCATAATTGTTCATTGCTCGATTGGCGAAGCGTCTGAAGACATCTTGAACTTCAGTCTTGTAGAGTATTATATGAACCCATGTGTGTCTTGAGTAGTCATCAACAATTACGAAGCCATAGAGACAAGCAGTTGTTGTGAGGGTGGAGTAATGTGTAGGTCCAAATAAGTCCATGTGTAACAGCTCGAAGGGTTGAGATGTTGTCATGATTGTCTTCGAGGGGTGCTTTGCCCTTGTCATCTTTCCAGCTTCGCAGGCACCACATAGATGATCCTTCTTGAACTTGACATCTTCGATGCCTTTGCCATGCTTCTTCTTGACGAGTGAGTGCAAGTTCCTCATGCCAGCATGCCCTAGCCTTCGATGCCAGAGCCAGCATTCTGAAGCTTTTATGAGAAGACACACGGCAAGCTGTGGACCTGCTGAGAAATCTACCATGTACAGATCATCTTTTCAATACCCTTCAAAGACTAGAGACTTGTCAGATTCCATTAGTACAAGGCAACGATATTTTCCGAATAGCACAATCATGTTTAAGTCACAAAGCATTGAGACAGACATTAAGTTGAAACCAAGGGATTCAACAAGCATCACTTTATCCATGTGTTGATCCTTTGAGATTGCAACTCTACCTAGACCCAATACCTTGCTTTTACCAGTGTTAGCAAACGTGATGTGACTCTTGTCGGATGGACGTAAGGTTGAGTCCATGAGAAGACTTCGATCACCTGTCATATGATTTGTGCATCCACTGTCCATAATCCATTCTGAAGCTTTTGGTGATGTACCCTACAGTGCAGTTAGGAGGATGGGCTTCACAAGAGTGTTGTGAAGCATAAACATTTGGCACATATAGGGATTGTCACAGCTTATATCAGGATTAGGATACATAGTATGACTGGTAAGCGATGATGTGATGTATATAGTAAGACTTTTTAACATGCGTCCTTAATGTGTTTTAGGTCCCCAACAATAGCATTGGACACCTTTGATTTCAGGCTGGAGACCCTTTTCTGCAAAAGAAAGTTAATTCTTCTTCGCCACCCACATTTTCAGGGGTGGCTAAGAAGCAATGAGTCTAAGTGCAGCATCTGAGAATTTTGGCTTTGGAACCCTAGCAAATAGCCTTGCAGGAGATGAATGATACTCATATGAATAAGCAGAAAAGTTCTTAGTCCTCTGAACATAGCGGTTCGAAGATACACGCTCATATTCATAAGTTTGAGCATGATTTCCCTGCAAAACATTGGCGTTAGGGTGACTCATGTGAGTCTTGTATCTGTATGAAGCCTTTGGTCCATATGAAGCTATAGGTCTGGGGTTTGTCTTCTCCCTTGGTGGTGTCATGACGACATTCACTGGAAGATTCTCAATGTAATGCTTAGGTACCCAGATCTTCTTCATAGGTGGTCCATTCCTGCAGTTAGTACCAATGTACCTGGCAAACACTTCACCATTCTGATTCTTGAACAGCTTATAGTTTGCATCAAAGGATTCATCCATGATAATATGATTAGCACAGGTAAAGCCAGACAAAGTGGATGGATCTACTGAAGGTTCCTTTGCAGCAACCCATGTGGTTTTGGGGTACTGCTTAGGCTTCCAGTACGAGCCATCAACATTCATTTTCCTCTCAAATCCAACACCCTCTTTCCTAGGGTTTCGGTTCAGAATCTGCTTTTTGAGGACATCGCAGAGTGTCTGATGTCCTTTCATACTTTTGTACATCCCCGTTTCAAGCAATGTCTTCAACCTAGCATTTTCATCAGCAATAGTAGTGGTATCCTCCGCAGAGGGGTTAGCAACCACATCAGTATGTGAAGACAATGAAACAGTAGCAGCAGTGGAACATTCAGCAACAGATGTAGCATTATCACGCTCAATGCATTTTAGACATGGTGGTTCAAATTCTTTCTGTGTAACGCTGATGTGTTGAGCAAGTAATGAATCGCGCTCCTTCTGAAGATCTTCATAATCCACTCTTATGTTTTCAAGGTCTAGCTTTCTTTGAAGACATTCAGAAGAAAGCTTCTCATGATCAGACAAGAGAGCATTATGTTGATCTTGAAGGGTGTCAAACTTGGAATGAAGTCTCTGAAGACTCTCAGCCAAAGCTTTTGACTGATCTATTTCTTCACCCAACATATCATCGCTCTTACTAAGCATGTCTTGAACCTTTTCCAAGACTCTTTGTTGTTTAGTGGCAAGGGAAGCAACCTCGACATAACTGGGGCCAAATTCATCACCTGATTCATCATCGCTAGATTCAGAGAGGTAGCATTCAGATACCTTATCACCCCTTGCCATGAGGCATGATGAGGATGATGATAATTCAGGTGCAAAGTTCATCTCCTTAAGAGACTCCTTGTAGTCCTCAAACCATGGATCATGACGAGAGCGATGACCTTCATAGACCTCAGAAAGCCGGTCCCAGATTATCTTCGCGTGATTGAGGTGCATAACATTCCTGAACTGATTTCGGGACAGATGAGAGCAGATGACATCCTTCGCCGTAAGGTTCAATAGAGTGTACTTGCGAATGTCATCGGCCTCAGCCATCTTGCATAGATCAGTGAGCCCTATCTCAGTGACGGTCCACAGTTCGCTATCCATTGCCATGAGTCGCTTCTTCATCATAGCCTTCCATCGGGGATACTCATGACCGTCAAAGGTGGGGCAAGATATGTTCCTCAATCCTACAGTCGACATAGCTAAAGCTCCAGGTGGTTAAACCGAATCACACAGAACAAGGGAGTACCTTGCTCTGATACCAATTGAAAGTGCTAGTATCGACTAGAGGGGGGGGGTGAATAGGCGATTTTTATGAAAGTCTTCAAAACTTGGAAGTTTCGAAGATGAACAATAGAAATGACCTAGTTAATATGCAGCGGAAGATAAACTACTATAAGCAAACCATAGTCAAGTATGCAATGATGTGAAAGCACAGGACTAATAGCAGCAAGTAGTAAGGATCAAGATGGAAGATAGTATGAAGCCAATCAATGATAGTAGTCAAGCAATGAAGTCAAACAGATACGACAGATAGGCAATGACTTCACGAAGACAAACTTAAGTAAAGGAGGGGGTAGGATAGAACCAGTCACTTGTCAAAGACACATGATTTGTTGGACCAGTTCCAGTTGCTGTGACAACTGTACGTCTGGTTAGGGAGGCTGAGATTTAACTCAGAAGACCGCGTCTTCACCTTATTCCCCTTGAGCTAAGGACACACAGTCCTCGCCCAATCACTCTGGTAAGTCTTCAAGGTAGACTTCCAAACCTTCACAGACTTTGTTCACTGGCAATCCACAATGACTATTGGATGCTCAGAACGCGACGCCTAACCGGCTGGAGGATACACAGTCCTCAAGTGTAATAAGTCTTCAGGTCACACAGACAGAAAGACTTCAGTGATGCCTAACACTCTTTGGCTCTGGGTGTTTG
Source organism: Aegilops speltoides (assembly GCA_021437245.1). NCBI lineage: Eukaryota > Viridiplantae > Streptophyta > Magnoliopsida > Poales > Poaceae > Aegilops > Aegilops speltoides. The sequence continues at coordinate 416,131,125 of CM038141.1, read as the reverse complement.
GGCTTGGTCCTCGCAAGGATTTCTCTCTCTCAAAGGCTTCGACGTGGGTTGCTCTCAAACAACAAAAGCCGTGCACTAACTCTAAGCAGCCACCAATTTATGGTGTAGGGGGTGGGCTATTTATAGCCACTAGGCAACCCGACCTGATATATCCGAAATGACCCTGGGTCACTAAGGAACTGACACGTGTTCCAACGGTCAGATTTCAAACAAACGCGGCAACTTTACTTGGGCTACAAGCAAAGCTGACTCATCCAGCTCTGGATAAGATTTGCTCTCATTGTCTTCGCTCGAAGACATAGGATTTGGGTTGAGCATCACTTCAGTCACTCTGACTTAGTTCACTTGGACCCCACTTAACGGTACGGTGGTTCTTATGACTCAACAAAGAAGAAAAGGAAACAGTGAAACCACACAGTCTTCGTGCTCCATAGTCTTCACGTAATGTCTTCTCAAGTCATAGTCTTCAATATGAATATCTTCTCATACCACCATTGTCTTCAATGTCTTCATACATTTTTAGGGGTCATCTCCGGTAGGTAAACCGAATCAATGAGGGACACTACCTGCGTTATCCTGCAATTCTCACAAACGCATTAGTCCCTCAACCAACTTTGTCGTCAATACTCCAAAACCAACTAGGGGTGGCACTAGATGCACTTACACAAACATGACCGAGACGCCTCTCCGGTCAATAACCAACAGCGGGATCTGGATACCCATGTTGGTTCCCACATGTTCCTCGATGATCCCATCGGATGAACCACGATGTCGAGGATTCAATCAATCCCGTATACAATTCCCTTTGTCAATCGGTACGTTACTTGCCCGAGACTCGATCGTCGGTATCCCAATACCTCGTTCTGTCTCATTACCGGCAAGTCACTTTACTTGTACCGTAATGCATGATCCTGTGACCAGACACTTGGTCACATTGAGCTCATTATGGTGATGCATTACCGAGTGGGCCCAGAGATACCTCTCCATCATACGGAGTGACAAATCCCAGTCTCGATTCGTGCCAACCCATCAGACACTTTCGGAGATACCTGTAGTGCACCTTTATAGTCACCCAGTTACGTTGTGAAGTTTGGCACACCCAAAGCACTCCTACGGTATCCGGGAGTTGCACAATCTCATGGTCTAAGGAAATGATACTTGAAACTTGGAAAAGCTCTAGCTAAACGAACTACACGATCTTTGAGCTATGCTTAGGATTGGGTCTTGTCCATGACATCATTCTCCTAATGATGTGATCCCGTTATCAACGACATCCAATGCCCATAGTCAGGAAACCATGACTATCTGTTGATCAACGAGCTAGTCAACTAGAGGCTTACTAGGGACATGTTGTGGTCTATGTATTTACACGTGTATTACGATTTCCGGATAACACAGTTCTAGCATGAATAATAGACAACTATCATGAACAAAGAAATATAATAATAACCATTTATTATTGCCTCTAGGGCATATTTCCAACACATCTTATCTTGCTTTGATTGACGGTAGCATTTTAAGATGATCTCTCACTAATTATCAAGAAGTGTTCTCCCTTAGTATGCACCGTTCCAAAAGTTCTTCGTGCTAAGACACCACGTGATGATCGGGTGTGATAGGCTCTACGTTCAAATATAGCGGGTGCAAAACATTTGCACACGCGGAATACTCAGGTTAAACTTGACGAGCCTAGCATATATAGATATGGCCTCAGAACACGGAGACCGAAAGGTCGAGCGTGAATCATACAGTAGATATGATCAACATAGGGATGTTCACCATTGAAAACTACTCCATCTCACGTGATGATCGGACATGGTTTAGTTGATTTGGATCACGTGATCACTTAGATGACTAGAGAGATGTCTGTCTAAGTGGGAGTTCTTAAGTAATATGATTAATTGAACTTAAATTTATCATGAACTTAGTCCTGGTAGTATTTTGCAAATTATATTGTAGATCAATAGCTCGCGTTGTTGCTTTCATATGTTTATTTTGATATGTTCCTAGAGAAAATTGTGTTGAAAAAATGTTAGTAGCAATGATGTGGATTGGATCCGTGATCCGAGGTTTATCCTCATTGCTGCCGGAAGAATTATGTCCTTAATGCACGCTAGGTGACAGACCTATTGCAGGAGCAGATCGGACATTATGAGCGTTTGGCTAGCTCAAAATGATGACTACTTGATAGTTTAGTGCACCATGTAACGGCTGAGAATCGGGACTTCAAAGACATTTTGAGCGTCATAGACCATATCGATGTTCGAGAATTGAAGTTAATATTTCAAGCAAATACGAGTTGAGAGACATGAAGTCTCCAACAAGTTCTATGGCTAAAAGATGGAGGAGAATCGCTCAACTAGTGAGCATGTGCTCAGTTATGCAGGTACTACAATCGCTTGAATCAAGTGGGAGTTAATCTTCCGGATAAGATAGTGATTGTGAGTTCTCTAGTCACCCTCACCAAGTTAGTAGAACATTGTGATGAACTATAGTATGCAAGGAATGACGAAAACGATTCCCGAGTTCTTCGTGATGTTGAAATCGACGAAGGTAGAAATCAAGAAAGAGCATCAAGTGTTGATGGTTAACAAGATCACTAGTTTCAAGAAAAGGGCAAAGGGAAAGAAAGGGAACTTCAAGTAGAATGACAAGCAAGTTGTCACTGCCGCAAAGAAGTCCAAAGCTGGACCAAAGCCTGAAACTGAGTGCTTCTACTGCAAAGGAAATGGTCACTGGAAGCGGAAATTCCCTAACTATTTGGTAGTAGGATGGCAAAGTGAACAAGGGTATATTTGATATACAGGTTATTGATGTGTACCATACTAGTGTTTATAGTAGCCCCTGATTATTTGATACTTGTTCAGTTGCTAAAAATTAGTAACTCAAAACAAGAGTTACAGAATAAACAGAGACTAGTTGAGGGTGAAGTAACGATGTGTGTTGGAAGTGGTTCCAAGATTGATATGATCATCATCGCACACTCCCTATACTTTCGGGATTAGTGTTAAACCTAAATAAATGTTATTTGGCGTTTGCGTTGAGCATGAATATGATTTGATCATGTTTATTGCGATACAGTTATTCATTTAAAGTCAGAGAATAATTGTTATTCTGATTACATGAATAAGAACTTCAATGGTCATACACCCAATGAAAATAGTTTGTTGGATCTCGATCGTAGTGATACACATATTCATAATATTAATGCCAAAAGATGCAAAGTTAATAATGATAGTGCAACTTATTTGTGTAATTGCCGTTTGGGTCCTATCGATTGTAAAGCGCATGAAGAAACTCCATAAAGATGGATTTTCGGAATCACTTGGTTATGAATCATTTGATGCTTGCGAACCGTGCCTTTTTGGCAAGATGACTAAAACTCCGTTCTCCGGAACAATGGAACGAGCTACTGACTTGTTGGAAATAATACATACCGATGTATGCAGTCCAATGAGTGTTGATGCTCGTGGTGAGTATCATTATTTTCTGACCTGCACAAATGATTTGAGCAGATATGAGTATATCTACTTAATGAAACACAAGTCTGAAACATTTGAAAAGTTCAAAAAATTTCAGAGTAAAGTGGAGAATCATCTTAACAAGAAAATAAAGTTTCTATGATCTGATCGTGGAGGAGAATATTTGAGTTACGAGTTTGGCCTTCATATAAAACAATGAGGAATAGTTTCATAGTTCACGCCACCTGGAACACCACAGCGTTATGGTATGTCCGAACATCGTAACCGCACTTTATTGAATATTGTGCGATCTATGATGTTTCTTATTGGTTTACCACTATCATTTTGGGGTTATGCATTAGAGACAATTGCATTCACTTCAAAAAGGCACCATCAAAATCTGTTGAAATGACGCCTTATGAACTGTGGTTTGGCAAGAAACCAAAGTTGTCGTTTCTTAAAGTTTGGGGCTGCGATGCTTTGAAAAAGCTTCAACCTGATAAGCTCGAACCCAAATCAAAGAAGTGCGTCTTCATAGAATACCCAAAGGAGACTATTGGGTACACCTTCTATCACAGATCTGAAGGCAAGACTTTTGTTGCAAAATTCAGATCCTTTCTAGAGAAGGAGTTTCTCTCGAAAGAAGTGAGTGGGAGGAAAGTAGAGCTTGATAAGGTAATTTGTACCTTCTCCCGAATTGGAAAGTAGTTCATCACAAAAATCAGTTCCAGTGATTCCTACACCAATTAGTGAGGAAGATAATGATGATGATCATGAAACTTCAGATTAAGTTACTACAAAACCTCGTAGGTCTTCCAAAGTACAGTCTGCACCAGAGTGGTACGGTAATCCTATTCTGGAAGTCATGTTACTAGACCATGATGAACCTATGAACTATGAGGAAGCGATGATGAGCCCAGATTCTGCAAAATGGCTTGAAGGCCATGAAATGTGAGATGGGATCCATATGAGAACAAAGTGTGGACTTTGATTGACTTGCCCGATGATCGGCAAGCCATACAAAATAAATAGATCTTCAAGTGGAAGACGGACGTTGATAGTAGTGTTACTACCTACAAAGGTAGATTTGTCGAAAAAGGTTTTTGACAAAGTTCAAAATGTTGACTACGATGAGTTTTTCTCACTCGTATCCATGCTTAAAGTCTGTCCGAATCATGTTAGCAATTGCCACATTTTATGAAATCTGGCAAAAGGATGTCAAAACTGCATTCTTTAATGGATTTATTAAAGAAGAGTTGTATATGATGCAACCAGAAGGTTTTGTCAATCCTAAAGGTGCTAACAAATTGTGCAAGCTCCAGTAATCCATCTATGGACCGGTGCAAGCATATCGGAGTTGGAATATATGCTTTGATGAGTTGATCAAAGCATATAGTTTTATACATACTTGCGGTGAAGCCTGTATTTACAATAAAGTGAGTGGGAGCACTACCGCCTTTCTGATAAATATATGTGAGTAACATATTGTTGATCAGAAATGATGTAGAATTTTTCTGGAAAGCATAAAGGAGTACTTGAAATGAGTTCGTTAAAAGAAAGACCTCAGTAAAGCTACTTGCATATTGAGCATCAAGATCTATTGAGATAGATCAAGACGCTTGATAAGTTTTTCAATAAGTACATACCTTATCAAGTTTTTGAAGTAGTTCAAAATGGAACAATCAAAGAAAGAGTTCTTGCCTGTGTTGCAAAGGTGTGAAATTGAGTAAGACTCAAATCCCGACCACGGCAGAAAATAGAAAAGAGAATGAAAGTCATTCCCTATGCCTCAATCATAGGTTCTATAAAGTATGCTATGCTATGTACCAGACCTACTGTATACCTTGCTCTGTATATGGCAAGGGAGTTCAATAGTGATCTAGGAGTAGATCACTGGACATTGGTCAAGAATATCCTTAGTAAGGACTAAGGAAATATTTCTCGATTATGGAGGTGATAAAAGAGCCCATCGTAAAGAGTTACATCGGTGCAAGCTTTTAAACCGATCCAAATGACTCTAAGACTCAATCTGGATACATATTGAAAGTGGGAGCAATTAGCTAGAGTAGCTCCGTGCAGAGCATTGTAGACATAGAATATTTGCAAAATACATACGGCTCTGAGTGTGACAGACCCGTTGACTAAGCTTCTCTCACAAGCAAAACATGATCACACCTCAGTACTCTTTGGGTGTTAATCACATAGTTATGTGAACTAGATTATTGACTCTAGTAAACCCTTTGGGTGTTGGTCACATGACGATGTGAACTATGGGTGTTAATCATATACAGATATGAATATTGGTGTTAAATCACATGGCGATGTGAACTAGATTATTGACTCTAGTGCAAGTGGGAGACTGAAGGAAATATGCCCTAGAGGCAATAATATAGTTATTATTTATTTCCTCATATCATGATAAATTTTTATTATTCATGCTAGAATTGTATTAACCGGAAACATAATACATGTGTGAATACATAGACAAACTTAACGTCACTAGTATGCCTCTACTTGACTAGCTCATTAATCAAAGATGGTTGAGTTTCCTAACCATAGACATGTGTTGTCATTTGATTAACGGGATCACATCATTAGAAGAATGATGTGATTGACTTGACCCATTACGTTAGCTTAGCACTTGATCGTTTAGTATGTTGCTATTGCTTTCTTCATGACTTATACAAAGTTCCTACAACTATGAGATTATGCAACTCCCGTTTACCGGAGGAACACTTTGTGTGCTACCAAACGTGACAACGTAACTGGGTGATTATAAAGGAGCTCTACAGGTGTCTCCAAAGGTACATGTTGAGTTGGCGTATTTCGAGATTCGGTTTTGTCACTCCGATTGTCGGAGAGGTATCTCTGGGCCCTCTCGGTAAAGCACATCACTGTAAGCCTTGCAAGCAATGTAACTAATGAGTTAGTTACGAAATGATGTATTATGTAACAAGTAAAGAGACTTGCCGGTAACAAGATTGAACTAGGTATTGGATACCGAAGATCGAATCTTGGGCAAGTAAGATACCGATGACAAAGGGAACAACGTATGTTGTTATGCGGTTTGACCGATAAAGATCTTCGTAGAATATGTAGGAGCCAATATGAGCATCCAGGTTCCGCTATTGGTTATTGACTGGAAACAGTTCTAGGTCATGTCTACATAGTTCTCAAATCCGTAGGGTCCGCACGCTTAATGTTATGATGACAGTTATATTATGAGTTTATAGTTTTTGATGTACCGAAGGTTGTTCGGAGTTCCGGATGTGACCACGGACATGACGAGGAGTCTCGAAATGGTCGAGACATAAAGATTGATATATTGGAAGCCTATATTTGGATATCGGAATCGTTCCGGGCGAAATCGGGATTTTACCGGAGTACCGGGGGGTTACCGGAACCCCCCCGGGGATTAATGGGCCTACATGGGCCCTAAGGGAGAATAGGAGGGCCGGCCAGGGCAGGCCGCGTGCTCCCTCCCCCCTAGTTCGAATAGGACAAGGAAGGGGGGCGCCCCCCTTTCCTCTTTCTCCCTTCCCCCTTCCTTCTCCAACAAGGCAAGAGGGGGTGTCCTACTCCCGGTGGGAGTAGGACTCCTCCAGGCGCACCCCTAGGGCCGGCCGCACCTCCCCCCTCCCTCCTTTATATACGGGGGCAGGGGGGCACCCCATGACACACAAGTTGATCTTCGTGATCGTTCCTTAGCCATGTGCGGTGCCCCCCTCCACCATATTCCACCACGGTCATATCGTAGCGGTGCTTAGGCGAAGCCCTGCGTCGGTAGAACATCATCACCGTCACCACGCCGTCGTGCTGACGGAACTCATCCCCGACACCCTGCTGTATTGGAGTCCGGGGATCGTCATCGAGCTGAATGTGTGCTGAACTCGGAGGTGCCGTACGTTCGGTACATGGATCGGTCGGATCGTGAAGACGTATGAGTACATCAACCGCGTTGATCTAACGCTTCCGCTTTCGGTCTACGAGGGTACATGGACAACACTCTCCCCTCTCGTTGCTATGCATCACCATGATCTTGCGTGTGCGTAGGATTTTTTTTGAAATTACTACGTTCCCCAACAGCCGTGATTCCACTATTGGTGCCCTTGAAGGTGGCGACCAAACCTTTACAAACAAGGTTGGGGCTATCTCCACAACTTAATTGGAGGCTCCCAACGACACCACGAAGCTTCACCACAATGGACTATGGCTCCGAGGTTACCTCAACCATCTAGGGTGCTCAAACACCCAAGAGTAACAAGATCCTCTAGGGATTAGTGGGGGAATCAAATTTCTCTTAGTGGAAGTGTAGATCGGGGCCTTCTCAACCTATCCCGAGCAAATCAACAAGTTTGATTGGCTAGGGAGAGAGATCGGGCGAAAATGGAGCTTGGAGCAACAATGGAGCTTTTGGGGGAAGAGGTAGGTCAACTTTGGGGAAGAAGACCCCTTTATATAGTGGGGGGAACAATCCAACCGTTACCCCCCAAGCAGCCCCGCACAGAGCGGTACTACCGCTTGGGCGGGCGGTACTACCACTGAACCAGCAATACTACCGTCCCCTCCCAGCGGTACTGCCGCGCACACGAGGGGAGCACGGATCTGGGCCCAGAGCGGTACTACCGCAGAGGCAAGGGCGGTACTACCGCCACTATAGCCGCAACTAGTACCGCACAACCTGACACGAGAAAATGAGGCCCTGAGTCGAGACGGTAGTAGCCTGAAGCCTCAGCGGTACTACGGCCGAGGACAGCAAGCGGTACTACCGCTTATGAGCGGTACTACCGCTTATGAGCGGTACTACCGCTTGATGAGCTTCGGCGGTACTACCGCTGAGGACCGTGGTACTACTGCTGGGACTAGTCATGGAAAGCTAGGAGAGGAAAGGGAACTCCATTAAAGCGGAAAGGAACAGCGGGTGCGATAAGGATGTGTACGTGTTGATTCCACCCTAGCCTTACCAAAGCGGATCCCCTCTTGATAGTACGGTGACTCCTACGAAACTAGTCCACCAACATAGAAACGAAAGAGCTACACCGTCTTGAATAAAACACCGAGGGGAGGGAATCGTCTCGTGCCAAAGGATGAATCTCTGAAAAACTCAGCGCACACGATTAGTCCGCAAAAGCATTGTCATCAATCACGAAAACACCTTGGGGATAAATATGCCCTTACAACTCTCCACCGAGATCACTCCCTGCTCTGTCTCCTCTCTTCTTCTCCTCGCACTCCAACGATGCCACGAAGATGCCATCGGGGCCAAACAGCAGTGAGAGCTCCGATGATGATGATGAGTACATGAGCGAGTTCAGCAGCGTGCAGATGGAGTACTTTGTAAGTTGCTCACTCTCTCCTATCCTATGCTAGGGTTTGAAGATTCTTTTGATTTCTTCCATTTTAGTGGTTGTAGTTGATATATATGTTATTCCTCCTTCTGCAACAAACTCCTGAAACTGTGATAGACCCAAGTTTCTGTGGGCTTGTGGTTGCATCTGACCATAAGTGCATACTGCACAGGCAGAGGCCAGGAAAATTTGTTGCATTTGAAGGTATTGACATTGGCAGGAGATTCATAGGTTGTGCTACTAATTAAGGTAATATACTAACTTTTAATGTTGTGATTGATTCATTTTGTGGTATGTGGAAACAGTGTACTGTTCAGTTGGCTATGTCTGAATTTTGTGGTATGTGGAAACAGAGTACCGTTTAATTGCTGATGCAGATAAAAGTTTTGTAATTCTTTAATAGAGCTAGCAAGTGCAGCTATGTACATGTTTAGGGTTTATGATTTCTTCTTCTGAATTTGATTTTTACTGAATAATATAGCTCACTGTAAATTTGACTGAATTTCAGTATGTTTTCAGGATGGTGTGAACTGTGGTGTTCTGGAGTGGGTAGATGCCCCTTGGCCAGTAATTCTGCAAAGGTGTTTAACCAAGCCATGGGTTATTTATCATGAGGAGAACCTTGATAGAGTCCAGGATAAGGAAGTTCATGGGATAGAGGTTGCAAAACTAAGGAAGGAGCTTGATTCTCATGGCAATTAGTACAGCCAGCTTGTGGATGATGTATCCAAGCTGTTTGATTACCAGGATGGGCAGAAATACCATGACATGGATTACACAAGCCAGGCAATCAATGAACTAAAGGAGAAGAAGCAACAACTTGAGGAGCAGGCAAAGATTGAGCTTGAAATCAAGAAGCTAAGCTCAATAAAGAACAACGGTGCATCCTACAGAGTCAAGCTGATATCATTCAAAACACCAGTAAGGCCATGAAGGAGATACAAGTGGAGAGAGACCTCCTGAAAGAAGAGAAGGAGAACCTAGAGCATGCCATTTCTCAGCTCCTGAAGGCTGGTCATGGGTGCAAGGAAAAGCTGGACAAGATCAAAGAAGTTGTCATGGAGTGAAGTGGTAGCTATGGTTGGTAAGTAAATATGAGACCTATCACTACTACAAGATGTTGCTAACACAACACTACGATCAGAGACCCTTCGATGAAACTGTGTGCGATGCAATAATCGCAAACGGTGGTGTAAAAAACCGTCAAAAAAGGTGCAGAACATTTGCAATGACGGATGCATCAAAGACGTTTCAGATTTTGGTTGCGTGTGCGATGCAGGGCATACGATTCAGTTAAATTAACTGTTTGCAATGAGGCGGGCCGCCAGATGAGGGTGTGTGCGATATACAGCATACGCTTCACTCGGATGAACTGTTTGTGAATAGGAAACACAAAAGAAATGATCAGCTAGATGAAGGTGTGTGCGATATACGACATGCGGTTCACTCAGATGAACTGTTTGCGTTGAGACAAGAGAACAGAAATGGTTCAATATAACAAGATGTGTGTGATATGCGACAAACATGCCTTTAATCAAAAATGTGTGCGAAGACCGATAATAACATAGACGATTGCTTATAATAAGACATATGTGATATGCTCTGTCTAGTGGCGGAGCTAGCATTTGACATAGGGTGGTCCGCCCAAAAAAATTGACAAGAATTTTGGCATGTGAATGTTCTAACTAGTTCCTTTTTAGCGAATAAAGCATCTCCATTACTTAATCAGAGTCATTACATTGTTGTTGACAAATGGCGTGAACCTCCACAGGTGCACACTGTTCTAACTAGTTCTCTGCATCACATAGAAATAGATTAATATGGTCTTACAAACACACTAGAAATTCTCAATTAAGACTAAGTTTTGCATATTTAAAGAAGTCTACATAGTACATACTACATGGACCATAGACATACCTTGAGAAGTTTAAAAAGACTATGTTTTCTGGCCTACGCTTTTGCTTTTGCTTTTGCATTGTCTTTGGAAAAGAGAAACAATGTCTCCGGCCTCTTCATGCTTCAATAATTCTGTAATAAATTACTTTCTATCAACACACAAGTAAATTGAGGCATTATGTGCAGAATGAAAGTAATTGAGGCAGAAATGATAGTTGGCATCATTCAGGCCAACTATGATGAAAGTAAATGAGGCAGAATTCAAGCCTTTCTGGCTTCATTCAAGCCAACTAAACATTTACATCATTCATGCATATAGACTGATTTAAGCAAAGTACTTGTGCAAAATTATGTATGTGTTGAGTTCATTTAAAGGAAATTGAGGCAAAAGGCAAACCCTAGTCTGAAATTGGGGCAAAAAGGCAAACAATAAGTTTGAAATTGGGGCAAAAAGTACCAGTAACTTGTTTGCCTCCATAGTGGGGCTTTGCTAGCGATGCCGGAAGCCGGGAAGTGGAGGCGGGACAGCCGGAGGCGGAGTGCAAGGCAGGGCGCAGGCGCGCAGCCGCGCACAGGGCAGAGGAGCGGCTGGACTTGGCACAGGGCAGGGGCGCGGCCGGACTGGACGGGCTGGGCTCTGGGCTCCGATGGGCGGCGGGCAACCGGCGAAGCCGCGAGGAACGGTGATGCCACGACGGCGAGGCGGCTGGCCGGCTGGGTGTCGGGGTCAGGCGGACGAATTGTTGCGCCGGGAGCGCGAGGGTTCTGCTCGTGCCACTTGCTCGATGTGGACCGTGGCTGCATTCGTCCCTGGATAGATTGGTGGGCCTTTTTTTCTCTCCGGCCCAATTAGAGATATAGGTATATAAGCAGTCTCAAAATTCCAGGGAGGGCCGCGGCCCACCCTGGCCACCCTGTACATCCGCCACTGGCCCTGTCTACACAACATCTATTGGCCATTGCGGACAGGCGGTCATCCGGATACGCCATAAGGATGCGAAGAGGCATCCTATATCAGCAAGGACTAGCTGTTCCACCAATAGCTCAGGTAAGAGAACTCTCAAGTTAAGTGTGCTCTGGCTGGAGCAGCCATCAGATGGGTGACTGGATGGGAAGTTGTGTTGATGTTAAATTAACTGATAGGATAGGTCATATCTGTCAAATTAAATGACCGATATGACCCATCCCATGAGTTAATTTAACCTCGAGGTCCTTGTTTTTTAATACATGTTAAAGAAGGTCTACCACATTACTTTTTTACAATGTGCGATACATGGCATATAGTTGATCCATCCGACCTGTTTGTGATGGAATAAGCCGTGTGTGTTGTGGGCAAACACTTGCTACTGTACAACCGTTTGCGATTGATGAATTTATCACCGACGGATTCCCTAGTGTGGTCTGTATTCATCTCATCATCATCTACTTCTTGTGCTAGCTCGATGTTCCTTATATGCTAAGTTTTCATTAATTGATGGCGTTTTATGAGAACATCACCGTTTCCCGCCATTTTTTCACCTGTTTCCCGCCACCCAGCGATATTGCGCATAAACCTAGGCGGCGCACGACGCACGAAGGCAACAAGCGTAGCCTGTAGCACATCCACCTTTTCCAAGCATGCCAACCCAACAAAGCGCCGCCTCTGCCATCAACCTTGTCGATGAGGAAAACCAGAAGGCGCCACAGTCGGAAAAGGAAAGATAGGTTGAATTGTTTTCCCAATGTCGCTCATCCCTAAGGTATTGTCATATTCTGAGTTGCTTATTCGCTCAGGATGTGATACTTCAGTGGGGGTGGACGCAAAATCCAACACAAGACAAGAAGATGATATGTTGCATCGTTTGCTAGCTTCACTACACGGGCGACTCAATGCATGATATCCTTCAAATTTCGAGCATATGTAGAGAGAGAAAATGTATCATGTTAGACAAGTAGGTATGGCTTTACTCATGGAATAAATTATTTCTGCAGTAGATATTTATTCATCTCAATTGTCCTGGTACAGTTTATAAAGAGAAGTAGCTTTGGTGGGTAGAAAGATTTGTAGGCACCATAAAGTGGGTGGAGAGATGGGAGGTCAGCCCCTCTCTACAGCTTTGCATCCCCAATCTCTAGTGTGTCTGTCTGCCGGTTTGTTGAACTTACTGAATGAGGGAAGTTGTTGCTCTCGTTGTAGTACAATTTGATGTGAAAACATTGCAGTTTAGTTTCTGCTGGTTTGGCAGATTGTGCTACTCCGTTGAAGCCAATTATAAATATCAATAAGTTCCCATGGTTTCAATCATACCCTAAGATTCTACTTTGTTTGAGCTGCAATTGAATTACTTGAGGCACCGCGGCAGCAAGAACGAAATCCTCCCCCCTCCGGGCCAGGGCGGGATGCGGGCTCCGGGCATCTCGACATGGACGGGCGGAAGCGGCATGGTGCGCAACCATGCCGTCAATGTGGTAGGCGGCGTGGTGGCTGGCTGCGCCTTCGGCTGGTTCTTCGGGTGGTGCGCTAGGTTGGCCCCGGTCAGATTCGGCCGGATCTGGCTCTGGCACCACCTCCGACAGCATGGGCTGGGTCCAGCAGGGCCGCGGGCGGCTGGCGCTGCCGTGCATAGGGGTGGCGGCGCTGGTGGTGTGGTTGTAGGTGGTGGTGGCGCGTGCGGGCTCCGGTGCGCAGTTGGGCTTCCTTCCCGGCTGCGAATGGCGGCGTGCGGCGCGGGCGGGCTGTTCCTGGACCCCTCCCTGGCGGCGGCTATGGTGGATCTTCTCCCACCTTCGTCGGACGGGCGGTCGTCGGTGGCCCGCATTGGGCCGTGCCGGTAGCAAAGCTGGGGCGAAGCAGGGTGCTTCAAGGGGAAGGGCGGGTGGAGGGATGGGGCTTCGACGTGGTCGAGCCACCGTCGCTGGCATCGTGGGTGCCGGGAGTGGCCGAATGTTGCGTCTTCCCTTCCCCTTTCTCCCGGCCTGGTGCTTCGTGGCTTTTGTCCTGGCGGTGTCTGAGGCGGGACGGTCGTTGCCGTTTGCGGCGGTGGTGGGAGTTGGCTCTGTCCAAAGCCATCTCCTTTGATGGTTCCAGAACGGTCTGGATGCAGGGCGGCGGCCCTGGCGGTGGGAGGTGCGGCGGTCTCGGGCAGATCGCGCACCTCGGGTGCGGGCGGAGCGGGGGTGCGCCGAAGGGGTTGGTGCACGGGGTACATCACCTGCCAGTCTTTGTACTGGTCGGCGGAGATGGCATCCGTGGACGTTGTTTCCTCCTTGCAGGCTTCGTCGTGGTGCTCCTACTCTCTTCCGGTTACTCCGGGTGAAAACCTGATCTGCGGGATTGGACGGTAGCGACTACGTGGCCGTTCCCTTCTTGGGGGCATCGTGTTGGAGTCCTCGCTCCGTTGTCGGTCGTCTCACCTCTCCTTGGTGATCGCTTTTGGTGGTCTCCGTCGACTCAAGCGATTCTGTATTGCTTATTTGTAGTGTGCTTGCTAGTCCTTGGAGTGGTGCATCGGTGCTCGGCACCCTTGTAACTCGCCTTGGGCGTGTGTGTTGTTTGTGGTGTGGTGTGGCGTGAGTTTGTATCGGCCTCTTAAATTTACTGGTGATGGTTGCTTTATATATAGTATATAAAACGAGGGAAACTCTTTTCGTCGAAGCACTTGTGACTAGCTTGAATCTGATAATGGTTATCACTAGCCAAGCTTAGCTGATGTTGATAATCCATCCGATCCAAATGTATCAACACCGCATACGACAACCATGGTCAGCCAGGTCAACACATGATACAGCCCTGCCCCTTCCATTCCACGGACGCAGTTTCATTAAGTCGACAACGTCACTGAAGCTGCGTCTCCATTAATATTCCACCAACTCCACCACGAGTCAGCCGCCGTCTCCTCTTCTCATCTGAGCGGTTGAGCCGCCGCCGGCGCCCCGCGCCACCGCATTTCTCCCCCACCAGGCCGCCCCTCCGTCCTCGCCTTCTCACCGGCCGCCGACCGTCGCGCCGTCGCTAGTCTCGCCGTCCGCAAGGAAGGAGAGAGGACCAGATCACCAGAGGAGCCGACCCCCGACCATCCGGCGTCCGCCCAGCGCCCGCCAGCCTGCGAGTCTTCGACTTCGACAGCATCCAGCTCTCCACATCGCCAAGCAACTCAGCAGCGACCGTCGGTCCATCTCGGCGTCTCGGCGCTCGGCGGCGTCTTCTCCACTTCGCCACAACGTCTTCCACGGAGCACTCAAGTCAACGTAGTAAGCCCCCATCTCCCATTCTTTGTCTCATTTTTTTGTTTCATTCTTCGTCCACTATTCTGTATGACTATATGTACATGGTAAGTTGGATCTTGGGTGCACTGTTCTTCTGTGTTTGTTACTGATTTTACTGGATGCAACTGCAAGTATAGAAGAATTTTTGCGTTGTTATGCTGCCAAAATTTTTCTTTAAAATATGCATGCTGTCAATATGTTCTGAAAGTGCATTTTCTGTACATGGTACATAATTCGGTTAAAACAAAACACTCAACCGAAAAATCGGTTAACCAGAATTTCAGTTAGCTGAATTTTAGTGTCAAGTTCGGTTTCCACTTTTCCAAACTGAATTCACACACACACAAAAAAACGAACAAACGCCCAGCCCCTGGAGAGAAGATGGAATGGTTAGCCAGTTTGTCATATTTATCTCTTCTGCATTGTTTCTCTTTCCATTGCACATACCGCATATATGTTTGGTCTTTGCTGTATATTTAGCCAGCAGGAAGTGGTGTCATAAACAAAACATTGGATACTTGCTTGTTGAACATGCCTAGTTAAAGCTAAAAAGGAAGTATATTATTTAATCAGGTGTTTTGCTATTTTCAAAAATTCAGACTGAATCATCCAACTTATACTCGTCAGGTGGTCCGAGGCACAAGGAATCTAGCATGCGATGGAGCATTTGATCGAATTATACAGCGGGTGGGAAATCCAACTTCTTGTACTGCTCAGCTTCACATTGCAGTCGTTCCTCTTCTTTGCTGGCAGACTGCGGCGCCGAAGCAGCAACAGCTTTCTCAGGCTCTGCCTCTGGGCAGTTTATTTGGGGGCAGACTTGGTAGCAGTGTATGCACTGGGCTATCTCTCTAAGCGCCAGGATGTCACCATTCAAACGAACATACTTACAAGAACCCAACCACTAGCTTTCTTTTGGGCACCATTCCTCCTCATCCATCTTGGTGGGCAGGATACCATCACTGCTTTCGCCATGGAGGACAACAACTTGTGGTTGAGGCATCTGTTGAATCTGGTGATGCAAGTTTCCCTAGCTTTATATGTTTTTTGGAAGTCCATTGGTAAACACAGTGCGAACCTTCTGCTTGCGGGTAGCTTTGTGTTTGTTACTGGAATTATCAAGTATGGAGAAAGAACATGGTCTCTCAAGTGTGGCAGCCTTCAAAGTCTCGAGAGCTCAGATGCACTGCGTTACAAAAAGGAATTGCCTGAAGGAATCTCTGGTGATGTTGGCGTTGTTCGTGCTGCTCTGGATTCCATGCCATTTGTCCTTGATGTCATGGCCGAACGCAACTTGCTTGATCTCGGCCGAGAATATATGAACAAAATAGATGACCCTGAGCAAATGATACGGATGGTGAGGCTTCAGCTTGGCATGATATACGACGATCTCTACACTAAGTCTCTTGTGCTCAGAACACGGAGTGGAGTTATACTTAGATGCATCTCTCAGGCCTCGGTAATAGTTGCCTTTGTGCTCTTCCATGCAAGTAGCAGAGACAATTATAGCAAAGCTGACATTGCCATCACCTATTCGCTATTTGTGGGTTGTTTTTTCTTTGAAGTCAGTTCAACGTTTGTTTCCATGTTGTCACCTTGGACATGGGCGTGGTTGAAGGTTAGAAGGTGTGATGCACTCGCCAGTTTGTGGGTTTTCTTTTGCTCTGACATCGGATATCCAAGGACGATGAAACAGCAGCGGTGGCCAAATTTGATTGGACAGTACAACTTACATAGCTGGTTGACTGACAGTGGCCCGCAGCAAAGCATAATAATGGCTGTGTTCAGAAAGTTGTTAGTGGGTTTGTTGGGTGTCAAAAAGAAGAAAATATTTTGGATGAGCAAGCTATTAGACACCGCCTACGTGGATGTGGGTAGCAAGATTGTGGAGTGTGTTGCAGAAGAGATTAGTCTCTTGACATTTGACTCCGATATTGATAAACCCAATGAATGGCCAAAAATTGGTTCCCTGTTGAAAGAGGCGTCAGAACTTTTTGCTAATGATTTTGGTATGGCAATTATCTGGATGCATGCAGTTACTGAGTTGCTTTTGAAAAAATGCGAATCTTCCCATTCGGATATAGAGGTTCATGGTACAAGTGAATTCGGTTTGATGATTTTGGTATGTCGGAAGCTATCCAAGTACATAATGTACCTTTTCGTTCACCACCCTTCCATGCTGCCGCTCTCTATCAGCCCAGCACCTACCCTGGCTCAGGCTCACGAAGTATATGATGATTTCACCAAGGATAGTGTTGAGTTGGAGGTAAGCAAGGAAACGGTGGAGGAGTTAGCACGCATGTGGACGCGGCTACTTGTTTACGCTGCTGGCAAGTCCAAGGCGGCGCCGCATGTTGCGCTGCTGAGCAGAGGAGGAGAGCTCATCACATTCGCATGGCTAATCATGGCCCACTGCGGGTTTGGGGATACTCGCGTTAGAAGACTTCAACTTACCAGTATTGATGCCCACATAGTGAGAGAATTAGATTTTACACCGAGACACCTCTTCAATCTTCCCATGGAAGATGAGATATCGGACGCTGCTAATCGGTAAGTGCATATGACCACTTTTATTTTTTTTATTCCTTAAACTGGCTAGATCAGAAAAGATTGCTCCATGGATCTTTTATTTTCTTGTTTCGTTTTTATTTTGAAAAGCAGGTCAAAATTGGATGATGAGAGCGCGAATGGGATGACGACTAAGTCTGATCGCTTCGTGGTTGGTAGCCGTAGCTTTCCATGAAGGTCCGTCCATATGGGGTTTTCTTATTATTATTTTTAGAAAAGAAGGATTGCCCCCGGCCTCTACATTAGAATGATGCATGCAGTTCACCTTGCTTGGCCGTGGTATTTTCTGCTTATTGTGTCTGTGTACGTAATTTAAATTTGTGGAGTTCATTCAGCGGACTTTTTGTGCTATTCACTGAATTATGATGTCCTGCATTCTCGAATTGTAGTGGCTTGCTTTTGGTTTTCGGTCAGAAATCGATATTTTTAATTTGCCATCTTCTATACATTGTTAAACTGAGGTTCCCAAACCAAGATATGTCCCATCAAGCTAGCTTTTATCCAAATTGAAATGTTATAATTTCAGTCTGGCCAGGAGGCGCCAATGAGAATGGACACCACCAGGGGTTCATTTCACAGGAACCGTTTTACTGTATTGGCCTCGTCGTTTGGGTGATTGCGGCACTGTATTGGCCACCGCGACGTCGTGCTGTGCGAGAAGAAGCTCAGGGGGGCCGTGCCCAGGGAGATGGGCGTCGTCGACGTCGTCTGCCCCGGCGCGCCCGAGACCGCCGCCGAGGCTCTCAAGCTCACCGAGCAGCTGGCCGCCAGGATGTCCATGTTCCCTGATGCTGGGCCGTTGGGATTGCCGTGGAGAGCGACGAGGAGAAGAGCAGGCACTTCGCCTCCAGGCTCTGATCAGGACACAAATGGGAGGTCAGTCTCCCTCTGCAACTCTGTATCCTCAGTCTGTCTAGGTGTTTGCTGAACTTACTGAATACGAGAGATCGTTGTTGTCGTTACAGTACAATTTGGTTACAGGACATTGCAGTTCCTGCTGAATTGGGAGATTGTGCTACTGCGCTGAAGCCAATTATAAGTTCTGACATTCCATAGTAGATAGTACTGTGGATTATATTGCTAAGAATATACTCCTACTTAGTTTGAGCTGCAGTTGTAGTACTCGAGAGTATCTTCAATCTGGCTGAGATCATCACCAGACACCAGCCAAGCTTAGCTGATGTTGATAATCTATCTGATTCAAAATTACCAACACCGCATAAGACAACCTTGCTCTACCAGGTCAACACCACCTCCCTCCCTTCCCTCCGCCGCCGAGGACGCCGCCGGGCTAAGCCCGGGGGCTGACGGCGGTGGCGGAGGCTCTCCTCCCTGGATCGCGTCGGAGGGGGTGGGGCGGGACCTCCACACGCGTGACGGCGCGGCGGTGATCTGATCCATGGTGGCGCGACGGCATGCTCTGGGCGGAGGCTTTGGGCGGCGGCGGCGTGAAGAGGACGCCGTGGAGGTCCGGGCTGGCCAGATCAGGATCCCGGGGCGGCGGCCCTGGACGGCGGCGGCGGGCGAAGCTCGGGCTTCCCGCGGCGGCATGGCGTGGTGCAGTCCATATCCAAGGCAGATCTGCGTCGGCGATCTCGTGGTTTTGCCACGGATTCGTTCCGATCAGAGACGTTGATGAGCGTGCGATATTCCATCTCGGCGGCTCTTGCGGTTTGGCGAGTTGGGGTGGGAGTCCTCCTCCCAGGCTCCAGTGGTGACGCATTCAGGCAGTGGCCGGTGTGCCAGGGCTCCTTCGGTGGCACTGCTGTTGCGGTTGGTCGCCGGATCTAGACGGCTAGATCTGGGGCTTTGAAGGCGGTCGAGACAGTGCACAGGTTGTCAGGTGAATTTCTTGGGACGGATCCGAGTGAAAACTTGGTCTTCGGTCGTTGGACCGAGCCGGTGATGACGATGCCATTATCATCGTTTCCTTCATGAAGGCATCAACGAGGTACAAATCCCAAACCCACCCAATACCTCCGGGGGAAACCCAAGATCAGTTGATCGGATGATGGCGGCATTCATGTGGCGTTACCCCCTTGGGGGCGGCATTCTTGGAGATGCACTCGGACTCGAGGGACCAGCGGATGGCTTCTTCGGTGGAGCGGTGTTTCTTTCTACATATTCATGGCGGCGGCTCTTGGCGGCATGGAGCAGCGGAAGCTTGGCGTCAGATGTGTTGTGATGGACACGCGCAGGAGGTCGACGCTGTCTGGCGTCATGGTGGCATCGGCGGCAGCTAGACCGGGCAAGGGTGATGCAGTAGTACATCTCTGAAGATGGATTGATGGGAGGTGGTTGCGGCGGCCTCATACCCGGCAGGCGCCCTGGTTGAGGAGAGAGCACGCCGGACTAGTGGGTGCCCATACCCGGCAGGCGTCCTGGTTGGGACCTCAGGTCTTAGATGTTGGGTCTGGCAGCGATGTCTGTTTGGTATCAGGCCCGGGCTATCAGCACCCCTTCATCATTTGGATAGGTGTAGCGACAGTTCTTGCTTAGATGATGACTTTAGTCGTACTGTTGTATGACTTTGTTAGGTCTTATGAGAATAATTAATAAAGTGACCGCATGCATGGCCCAGATGCGGCCGGGGGGTCACCCTCCTTTTTTAAAACAGAAAACATAAAAAAACAGGTCAACACAAGATACATCTAGAGGATTTGTTTTGTTTGTATAGTTCCAGTTAGAGATGAAGGCGTGAGTACCTGAGCTATTAGCTGTGCTAAACTGACACTCTATACAGCCTTGTGAAAATCTGTGCACCAATATTTATCTTCCAAGTTTAGGGCTTTTGTTCGTCCACTATGTTGTCCTCTTGCAGTTGTTTGTTCTGCTGAGACAAATCCATGTTTTGGACTGTTCTAGGGCTCTTTGTTAGGATTTTCCATGTCTATTTGATCATTGCTCTTGCTTTGGGTTTATTGAAACAACATTACTGAACAACGATGAGAACTAAGATTTTTTTTCCGAAAAGGGGGACTCCTCGGCATCTGCATTAGAACGATGCATACGACCATCTTAATAAATAAGTAAATAGGTTCAACAAGGTCTTAAAGTCTGAAACGAAAGAAAAGGCGAGCTCACAAAGAGCCACAGTGCCAAAAACACAACAGCCAAAAGGCCACAACCAGCTGGTAGAACAAAGATACGAAAACTAATTGCCTATCTTATTACATGACTGCCAGCCCGGTTGAAGATATCCCGTGCTACCATCTCCCGCCGGATAGATCCAGTAACCAAACGCTCCCTGGCCTCTGTCGGAGTGAGTAACGACCACATACGGATCAACGCTGTGGCACGGAAGATAACCTGCAAAAAAGAAAATTTGTTGTTCTGTTAAAAACCAAATCATTTCTGCAGTTCCAAATTGCCCACAATAACACACATACTCCTACGCGAATGTGTTTAGCTGTTCCGGACTCTATCCCAGAAAGCCACGTTCCAAATAACGTGCTGACAGAATTCGGAGGAGTAATGTTAAAGGCAATGTGCACCGTCTGCCACAACACTTTGGCCAACGGGCAATCAAGGAACAGGTGTTTGATAGTTTCATCCCGATCACAAAAACTACACCTAGTAGATCATGTCCAGTTGCGCTTTTCCAAGTTATCCTTTGTTAGTATGACTTGTTTATGAACGAACCACATAAACACCTTAATTTTCAAAGGAACTTTTACTTTCCAAACATTTTCGGAACTAGGAATGGCGCTAGAGTTGATAACATCGATATACATCGATTTAACTAAGAACTCTCCAGACCTAGTGAGCTTCCAGCACAACTGATCGGGCTGATGAGATAGCTGCACCTCCATCAGTCGCCTCACTAAGTGAAGCCACACTTCCCAATGATTGCCGGCAAGCGTTCTCCTCAAATGAATATTAAGGGGGATGGACTGAAGTACTGTTGCAACATAAGCATCACGTCATTGAACAATACTATACAGAGACGGGTACTGAAGCGCCAGTGGCATGTCCCCAAGCCATGTATCCTCCCAGAAACGCGTGGTAGTACCATTGCCAATAATAAACTTTGTCCTATTGAAAAAGGCTGATTTGACTCTCATGAGCCCCTTCCAGAAAGGCGAGTCCGACGGTCTCACTGTCACCTGGGACAAAGTTTTGGACTGCAAATACTTACTGCGGAGAATCTGCGCCGACGTGGCATCAGTCTCAACTGATAACTTATATAGCCACTTGCTGAGAAGGCATCTGTTCTTGACTTCAAGATTTTCAATACCAAGAACCCCTTGGTCTTTTGGTCGGCAAATGATATCCCATTTAGCAAGTCTATACTTTCTTTTTAGATCATCGCTTTGCCGGAAGAATTCGGATCGATAGAAGTCCAGTCTCTTCCTAACACCAACTGGGACTTCGAAGAAAGACAAGAGAAACATAGGCATACTTGTGAGCACCGAATTAATAAGAATCAAACGGCCTCTGTATGACATGAGCTTGCCCTTCTAGCAACTCAGTTTCTTCTCAAACCGATCCTCGATACACTTCCATTCTCTGTTTGTCAGCTTACGATGGTGAATGGGTATACCTAGGTACATGAAAGGTAACGACCCCAATTCACATCCAAACAATTGCCTATACGCCTCTTGTTCTTCGTTGGCTCTACCAAAATAGAACAATTCGCTTTTGTGAAAGTTAATCTTCAACCCGGTCAATTGTTCAAATAAGCATAACATCAGCTTCATATTTCTCGCTTTTGTCAAGTCGTGCTCCATAAAGATGATTGTATCATCAGCGTACTGTAGGATAGACACACCTCCATCAACTAGATGAGGCACCAAACCACCTACCTGACCAACCTCCTTAGCCCTTCCTACCAGAATTGCCAACATATCAACGACAATGTTGAACAAAATAGGAGACATCGGATCTCCCTGTCCCAGGCCCTTATGTGTCTGAAGGTAATGACCTATGTCGTCATTCACTTTAATTCCGACACTCCCTTTTTGCGTGAAAGATTCCACCTGGCGTCGCTAGGCTTCATCAAAACCCTTCATACGTAATGCCTGCTGAAGGAAAGGCCACTTGACTTTGTCGTACGCTTTCTCGAAATCCACTTTAAAAACTACTCCATCTAGCTTTTTCCGATGAGAACTAAGATAATAGAGTGTTAGACAATTCGTCAAGATTGCACTACTGAAATTCGATGGTCTTTCCAATTTGTGTACGAACGTGTCTATCTATGATAACCTAAATAGCTAATAGTATGGCTATGAGCATATGACTTCATGCTTATCATTATTGATGACACATCTGATCTCATGACACCGGGGTGTTCGGCCACCAGGCCTTCACAAAAAATTCCATTATTCTACTCCCTATGTTCCATAATATAAGATGTTATTATATCCAATGTGTGAGTATATTGGATGTAATAACATCTTATATTATGGGACAGAGGGAGTATTTCTTTTCCTTAACACAATTGACGACCTGTGTCTTGCATTGCCGATTAGATGACATAGTATAAATCAAATAAGATGGGGACTCCATTGTCAAGTACTAATTTTTGTATGATGTTTTCTTACTATCATTACTCTACATTCACAAACCATGTTGGAACCTTAATACGTGTTGTATGTTCATTCACTGTATGTTGGCCCAGCTATGTGACATTAAAGCAAACAATTAAAACTTGCATCTCTAGTGATTTCTAATTCTTGCATATAGTCTTTCTTCGAGCTTCTAAACCGACCTTCTTTTTTCCTGCAGAGTTTCTATGGAGCCTGAAATCTCTCTTGGTATTCGGCATCTGTACATCTTGATCGGCCCATGATGCTCTGTATGAAGTCCGCAGTATATACTTCTGCTTGTATTTTGCTTGCTTGGGAAGTGTGAAACAAATAGAATGCTTGTGTGTGACTGTTGGACTGGTTATTCTGTTGCTGCGGCAGTGAGATTCTCATTTACTCCCACTAAATATAAGATCATTTAGATCACTAAAGCTTCCAGACTCTGATCAGTGATCAGGAGAGATGGGAGGTCAGTCTCCCTCTTCAGCTCTGCATTCCTAGTCTCTGATGCGTCCGAATAGGTGTTTGCTCAACACTTGCTGAATAAGGGGAATTGTTCTTCTCGTTACAGTACAATTTGGTGACAAAACATTGCAGTTTGGTTCCTGCTTGATTGGCAGATTGTGCAATTATGCTCAAGCCAATTATATGTTCTAACATTCCAATAGTACTTTGGGTGATGTGCTAAGAATCTACTACTTAGTTTGAGATGCACTTGTAGTACTCGAGAGTAGCAGTAGCTTCAATCTGATTTGATGTCAAACAATCACTTTGGTTGCTGCTGGTTTGGTAGACTGTGCTATTGCGCTCAAGTCAATTATAAGTACCAACATTCCTATACTTTGAGTCCACTTAGTTTGAGCTGCAGTTGAAGTACTTCAGGCTAGCTTGGATCTGATGGAGCTCATCAGTTCATCACTAGCCAAGCTTAGCTAGTGTTGATAATCTATCTGATTCAAATTTACCAATATTACATACGACAAACTTGGTCTAGCAGGTCAAGACAAGATACAGCTAAAGGGCTCACCCATGTTGTCCTTTGGCTATTTATATTTTGATAATTCAGTTAGAGATGAAAGCATATGTCCTTCTCCATCTATGAGGACGACGTTGGTACCCAGGCTATTAATTTGGAGTACTATATAACTCCTTATAGCCTTGTGAGTTTCGCAGTCCAGTGCATAAAGATTTGTTTGTCAAGCTTAGGGCTATTAGTTCTGGGAAGAGGCGGATTCATTTCTTTTGCTATTGTTCCAGAGTTCCCTGTTATAAGCGTGGGCTTTAGGAGATTTCCCTATCTAGTTGATCATTGTTTCTACTTTGGGCTTATCAGGACAACATTTCTGAATAATGATGGGACTACAATAGCAGAATATTAGATATTCCATCAAGATTACGCTATTGAGATTCGTTGGTCTATCCTCTCGTGTATGAACGTATCTGTTTATAATAACCTAAATAGCTAAAAAGGGGGTGTTTCTATGAACATATGACTGCAAGCTTATCATCAATAATGACACATCTGATCTCATGACGCTGGAGTCTTTGGTCACCGGACCTTCACAAAAACGGTTCATTATTCATTTGTTTTTCACTATTGCCATGTGTCTTATACATTACTAAATAGATGAAGCGGTATGATTCTAATAAGATGGGAACTGCATTGTCATGTACTCCCTCCGTTCGATTTACTCGTCGTGTTTTTAGTTCAAATTTGAACTAAAACCACGACAGTAAATCGAAACGAAAAGGAGTATGTCTACTCACAAGCCATGTTAGAACACAAGGTGTTGTTGCTGCACCAAGTTGCTACTGTATGTTCATTCACTGTGCTGGGATGCTGGCCCTGCTATATGTGGCACTAAAGCGAACAATTACAACTTCCTTCTCTCATGATTTAAAATTCTTGCATGCAATTTATTCAAGATTCAGAACCAACTAGCCTTTTTTCGTGCATAGTTCTATGGAGCCTAAAATCTCTCTTGGTATTCTGCATCTGTACATTGATCAGCCATCGTTGCTCTGTATGAAGCACACAGTATATACTAATATACTTTTGCAGATGTTGTGTTTTTCTTGCTTCGGAAGTTTGAAATAAATAGAATGCTTGTGTGTGGTTGTCAGACTGATTATTTTGTTGTTGCCGGAGTGAGAATCTCATTTGCAAAATCGACATATGACTGAGTTCATTTTGTTCTTTTGATCTTTGCCTATTGGAACCATGTTTGGGGAGGAGGATATGGATTCAAATCAGGGTTAGCTTAAGCAACCTACCACATCCAAATACTCCTAAGATTCTATCCAAACCAAAATGTTATAATCTCAAAACAGGAGATAAGCACACACGGAGCAAATGAACATTTATTCAACTTCGTGTATAACATTTAATCAAAAGACTAAAGGCCCTTACAGAAGGAGTTCAGCAAGACGACCTCAATATCCTCTGGTAAAGATTGATTAAGATCAAATGGTTGCTCGGCGGTCGCCATTCTCATGGGTGGTCTTGGGCTCAGGCAAGCAACCGCCTTGGCAAACCAAGCAACTTGCACCCGCTTTTCTCCTTCAACCAGTTAGCCCATGCTAGGCGCACACTAAGGAAAGGGTCACCAAATGGAGCTTGATGTGTCCGTTGTCAGCTTGTGGCCCGCCACCCATCAGCAATCCCGAATCAGGGAAAAGAAGATAGACACAATTAGGAAGATGGATGAAGAGCCTCAAACTCACTAGATTTAAGCACAAGTATTGTACTCTAAAGAGGTCAACTAGATTGAATTGTTTTCCCAATGTCTCACATCCCGAAGGTATTATCATATTCCGGAGTTGCCTTTTCGCTCAAAGATGTGATACTTTCATGAGGGTGGATGCAAAATCCAATACAAGAGAATAATATGCTGCATCTTGGGTAGCTTCACAACATGGGCTACTCCTTGCATTGCATGACATCCTTAAATCGGCATATGTAGAGAGAAATAATGCATGATGTGTCAAACAAGTAGGTATGACTTTACTCACCGGATGAAAATCATCTGCATTAGATATTTATTGATCTTAATTGTCCTGGTAAGGTACATCAAGAGAAGTGACTTTGGTGGATTGATAGATTTATATGCACCATGGTAACTTCAAAAGGGTAAAAAGTAAAATATACAATGATGATAAAAATGAAGGATGGCTCACACCTCGTTGCGAGTGCTATATTATTCACTAAACAATATCATCGTAGACTGAACACAAGTGCACTAAACAATGTCATGTTCTCCACTATAAAAGACAAAGTATTGTGGAAGAGGAAGTCATACATAGTCTCAGAGATAATAAAACTTCAGGTTCAAGAGAAATTCTAAAAATCGTCACACCTATGTTAACGCCCCATCTCGGTGGCCGGCTACTAATGTTGGTATTTAACCCCTCCCCTCCCCCATTCAACAAAAAGCTATTTTATAGGGATTAAACTTTCCATCGTCTACCATATCACAAACTTTTATTTTTGCCAATTCATTGAAATGCTTGCGCAGACAGTTCAAACAAATGCAACACAATTCAATACAAACACAAACAATTCAAAAGCACCACATCATAATTCAAGTAAGAGGAAAGGTAAACTTCATCTAATCCAACAAACAACTAAAACGTGATCTTAATTTGTGCTAAAAGGCACTGAATGAACATGTCAATGTCATCGAGGCTAAGTTTGTTGCTTGTTTAATTTTCTCATCATTTCTTGGCTATAAGGCATGGGCATGGCAATATCGTCAAGGCCGAGTGTGCGGCTTGCATTCAGTTATTCCATAAAAATGACTGGATCATCACTCAGTCGCTCACTGCAATAGCAAAGGAAAAACCCAACAATTAGGATCACATCATGCGTCATTCATTTGAGAAATTGCGAAAAAGACCCTGTGGGCATTTTGTCGAGCGTGTCGGCCTCACTCCTTGTCTCATCTGAATACGGCTCCTCTTCGACCCTCGGAGGTTGAGTAGGTGGTGGTGCGGTTGCATGAGGCCGAGGGCAAGGCGTCAGTGTGAGCGTCATCTTCTTCTTCTTTACCGGCACCGTCGTGATGTCCGTTGCCTTGGTCGAAGGCCGATGCCCCCGTTTGCTGGTCTGCAAGGCCAAGGACATTCAGTTGATGGCGATAGAGCGAGCAGCCACTACTATTGGTGACGAAGATCTCCTGGTCATGTTTTTGCACTGGTGTTGTCTTTTAGGTGCTTGGGACGCTTAATTAGCCGTCGGACTAGCGCCGATGATGGCACCCCGCGGTGCTGTGAGTGGGGGATGTGCATTCCCAGGGGCATCGGACCGGGAACGGCCGGAGGTGAGGCAAGGGGCGGCGGCATCGGGTCGGGTGAGAACGACAAGGTCAAGTGGGAAGTGGTGTGGCACATCCCTGTTTTTTTTACTAAGAACAATCCACTCCATGACAAATTAGCTTTTGCGGGTCTGGTAGAGATGCTCTTAAACTAATAAAACCACAAATGACTTGACCATAAACAGGGAGCATATCTCAAGAAATAAGTGTGCAAAAACCACACACAAGAACAAACAAAAAGACGCACACAACTTGAAAATGATGTGTCACTCAACCACCGAAGCAATAAATGACCAATGCAGAGGGAAAAATGTGTATTAGATGTGGAAACATGCATCCATTGGAAGAAGATGACCTCTACTCGGAGAGGTCAGATGTCGTCACAGTATCATCCATCCACCATCGGAGAGGACCCCCATTTTGGTCAAATGGAGGTACTCATCTGAGAGCCTAGATATGAAACTGATGACTGTAACAACAATAAAACCAAACGTTGTCTGTATCGGCTTGCTTGAGACGACCACCGAGGCCCTCAAGCTCGTCAGCGAGCTCGCCGCTAATAAGGCCCCGTTTGGATTGTCGTGTTCTTCTCAAATACACCTGTAAAGAATACAGGTCTCAGCTCGTTGTTTTATTTCAGCCCCAGATTTGCTAAGCGGCCGGTAAGATACAGGTGTAAAATATACACCTCCGTATTTAAATACAACCAATCCAAGCGCGGCCTAAGTGGGACAACGTCGTGTACACTTCCATTTGGATATCCATGACTCTGATCAGGACACGAATGGGAGGTCAGTCTCCCTTTGCAGCTTTGCATTCCTAGTCTCTGATGTGTCCGAAACTCAAAATAGGTGTTTGCCCAACACTTGCTGAATAAGAGGAATTGTTGTTCTTGTTACAATACAATTTGGTGACAAAACATTGCAGTTTGGCTCCTGCTGTATTGGCAGATTGTGCTATTACGCTCAAGCCAATTATATGTTCTAACATTCCCATAGTACTTTGGGTGATAATGCTAAGAATCATCTGTGATGTGTGTGTTCTTTCTTTAATACTATATGATACACATGCTTGTGCGTATTTGCGGTAAAAGAAGTCTTTGATGTGTTTGTCTCCCTAGTTGTTTGCTGAACTTACTGACTAATGGAAATTGCTGTCCTCGCTGCAGTATGATTTTAGGACAAACAATTTACACTTTGGTTCCTGCTGGTTTGACAGACTGTGCTATTGCGCTCAAGCCAATTATAAATACCAACATTCCTATAGTTTGGATGATACCCCAAGAGTCCACTTAGTTTGAGCTGCAGTTGGAAGTACTTCCGAGTTCCGACTAGCTTGGATCTGATGGAGGTCATCACGAGCCTAAGTTGTGTGCCTCGCAAATTAACTCATTAAACACCACACTGATCGGCTTGTCGACATGGGTGACTGTCATACTGATTATTTTGCTTTTGCTGCAGTGAGGTTCTCACTAAAAAATTGACATATGACGTGCTTGGATGCATTTTGTTCTTTCCATATTTGCGTATTGGAACCATAAGAGCATATTTGGGCAGGAGGATATGATTCAAATCCAGGTTTAGCTTAAGCAACCTACCTCATCCAAATACTCCTAAGGTGAAATGTTATAATCTCAAATCAGTAAGCACATGATTCCTCTAATAAACATGAGATGGTTCCTCGATGATGGCCATTCTAATCGTCTGTCCTGGTCTCAGGCACGCAGGCATTTCGTAAGACTCATCAACTTGTATCTGTGGTCTTCGTCTGACTGACCAGATGGAGCTCGATGTGGCCACTGCAGCGTGTAACCAGGGCCCTCACCAACATAACTACCAGATGAAGTGCGCGTAGATGTGGGTCTCGTCGGTACCAAACCAGGAGAAAGAAGATGGACACCGTTGGGAAGATGAAGCGAAGGTTCCAAACTCATCAGATCTAAGCAGAAGGAAAACTCTTGTAGTGCAATGAAGTCAGCTACGTTGAGCTGTTTTCCCAATGCCGCTCATCCCAAAATATTGTCATATTCCGGTGTTTCTTTTTCGCTCAAAGATATGATACTTGGCTGAGGGTGGATGCAAATTCCTACACAATACAAGAAAATAATATGCTACATAGTTTGCTAGCTTTCCTACACGGGTCACTCATTGCATGACATCCTTCGTCGGGTATATATAGAGAGAAAGAATGCATGATAGGCAAGTAGGTATGGCTTTACTCATTGGATGGAAATTATCGGCACTAGATATCATATTTATTTGTCATAGTAGTAGATTGGGTGGATAAATAGATTTACAGATACTATATAAAGTGAGTTGGACAATACGGAATGCTACAATCTCATGAAAAGTTAAGATTTTTTTTAGAAAAGGAGGAATACCCCTGGCCTCTGCATCTGAATGGTGCATATGACCATTTTATTAATTATTAACACAAGACCTTACAAAGTCATACAACAGTAAGTCCAAAGCCATCATCTAAGCAACATTTGTCGCTACTCCAATCCAGTTGATGAAGGGGCGCTGATAGTCTAGGATTAATACCAAACAGACCTCGCAGCCAAACCTAACATCTAAGACCTGAGGTCCCAACCAGGATGCCTGCCGGGTATGGGCACCCACCAGTCCGGCGTGCTCCTCAACCAGGACGCCTGCCGGGTATGAGGCCGCCGCAGCCACGAGCCACCAATCCATCTTCAGAGCCGTACTGCTGCATCGACCTTGCCCGGTCTAGCTGCCGCCGACGCCACCACGACGCCAGACAACGTCGACCTCCTGCGCGTGTCCATCAGCACACATCTGACGCCAAGCCTCTGCTGCTCCATGCCGCCAAGAGCCGCCGCCATGAATATGTAGAAAGAAACACCGATCCACCGAAGAAGCCATCCGCTGGTCCCTCGATCCCGAGTGCATCTCCAAGAATGCCGCCCTAAGGGGTAACGACACATGAATGCCGCCGTCATCCGATCAAGCGATCTAGGATTTCCCGGAGGTATTGGGTGGGTTTGGGATTGGTACCTCGATGATGCCTTCATGAAGGAAACGATGATAAGGGCATCGTCATCATCGGCTCCGGCCAATGACCGAAGACCAAGTTTTCATTCGGATCCGTCCCAAGAAATCCACCCGACAAACTGTGCACTGTCTGGACCGCCTTCAAAGCCCCAGATCTAGCCGCCTAGATCCGGCGACCAACCGCTACAACAGTGCCACCGTAGGAGCCCTGGCACACCGGCCACTGTCTGAATGCGCCACCACTGGAGCCTGGGAGGAGGACTCCCACCCCACCTCGCCAAACCACGAGAGCCGCCGAGATCGATCCCGCAGACTCATCATGCACCACGGTTACTTTAAAGGGGTAAAAAGTACAATATACAATGAGAACTTTTATGGTACATCAAAGGAATTTGGGCCGTTTATTTTTCTCATTCGACGACCCTGAGGGCTCACTCAAATTGTCCTCACCATTTTGTTTTGTTTGTATAATTCCAGTTAGAGATGAAGCCTCTTCAGATGTGAGCAAGGCGTGGGTACCCAAGCTATTAGATGTGCTAAACTAGCGTTCTTTACAGCCTTGTGAAATCTGAATACGAGTGCATTGGAGATTTATCTGTCAATTTTAGGGCTATAATCCACTATGCTGTCCTCTTGCAGTAGTTTGTTCTGCGCAGGCAAATCCATGTTTTGGGCTGTTCCAGGGCTCCTTATTAGAACTTTGCCATGTCTAGTTGACCATCGCTTCTATTTTGGGTTTATCGAAACGACGTTCGTGAATAATAATGATGAGAACTATGATAGAAGAATATTTATCAAGATTGCATGCGCTACTGAGATTTGTTGGTCTTTCTAGTTTCTGTATGAACCTGTCTGTTTATGCTGTGGCTATGATGACACATCTGATCTGGCACCAGACCTTCACAAAAATGGGCTATTATTCTATTTGTTTCTTTTCACTATTAACATGTGGCTTACATTGCTAATAGATAAAGTGGTTTAAATCTAATAAGATGGGGACTCCATTGTGTATGATATTTTTTTTGTACAATCACGAACCATGTCGGAACACAAGGTGTCGTTGCTGCTCCAAGTTGCTATTGTATGCCCATCCACTGTGCGTCGGCCCTGCTACGTGACATTAAAGCGAACAATTAGAACTTCCTTCTCTGGTGATTTATGATTCTTGCAGACAATCTTTCTTCAAGCTCCTGAACCAACCTGCCTTTTTTTTTCCTGCAGAGTGCCTACGTAACCTGAAATCTCCCTTGGTATTCTGCACATGTACATTGATCAGCCATCGATGCCCTGTATGAAGCAAGGAGTGCATACTTAGGTGTCAAAAAAAAGGAGTGCATACTTCTGCAGACGTTGTATTTCTCTTGCTTTGGGAGTGTGAAATAAACAGAATGCTTGTGTGTGACTGTTGGACATATTATTTCGTTGTTGCTGCAGTGAGATTCTCATTTACAGAATTGACATACGACGCGCCTGAATGCATTCCGTTCTTTCGACATTTGCCTATTGAAACCATAGGAGCATGTTTGAGGCAGAAGGATATGGATTCAAAACTAGGTTTAGCTTAAGTGACCGACCTCATCCAAATATTCCCAAGGTCCTATCCAAACTGAAATTCGTTGGTCCAAATATTCCCAAGGTCGTATTCAAAACTAGGTTTAGCTTAAGTGCATTGGGGAAGCCTGAGTGGACGCCAACCCCGCAGGATGCATTACAACCTTGGCTGTGTGCGAAGCAAGGGTTAATTTCCATGGCCAGAAAAGACCTACATGCTTTCCTGCTACTGACAATGTGGGAGTTGTGGAAACATACATGCTTTCCTGCTACTGACAATGTGGGAGTTGTGGAAACATAGAAACGCAGTGGTGTTTGATGGTGCCTTGCCATCGACAGATCAGTTCATGCGGAGAATAGAGGCGGAAGGAAGGATTTGGGCGCGTTCTGGACTTATGAAAGGAAACGTCGATTTCGTGCTTGCGGGTTTAGTGACGTGGATTAGTGGGGAGGAGTAGTCTTATGTGTAGTAGGTGGAGTGATGTTGTACATATGGGTGTGAGAAATCACCACACTTGTAATTGACCGGTGGAGGCTTTCTACGCCTTTCCTTCTTTAATATATGATATGCATGAAGGAAATATGCCCTAGAGGCAATAATAAAGTTATTATTTATTTCCTTATTTCATGATAAATGTTTATCATTCATGCTAGAATTGTATTAACCGGAAACATGATACATGTGTGAATGCATAGACAAACAGAGTGTCACTAGTATGCCTCTACTAGACTAGCTTGTTAATCAAAGATGGTTATGTTTCCTGACCATGAACAAAGAGTTGTTATTTGATTAACAAGGTCACATCATTAGTTGAATGATCTGATTGACATGACCCATTCCATTAGCTTAGCACACGATCGTTTAGTATGTTGCTACTGCTTTTATCCATGACTTATACATGTTCCTATAACTATGAGATTATGCAACTCCGTTTACGGAGGAACACTTTGGATACTACCAAGCGTCTGGCGTAAGCTGGGTGATTATAAAGGAGTACTACAGGTGTCTCCAAAGGCGGATGTTGGGTTGGCGTATTTGAGATTAGGTTTTGTCACTCCGATTGTCGGAGAGGTATCTCTGGCCCTCTCGGTAATACACATCACTTAAGCCTTGCAAGCATTACAACTAATGAGTTAGCTGTGAGATGATGTATTACGGAGCGAGTAAAGAGACTTGCGTAGCGAGATTGAACTAGGTATTGGATACCGACGATCGAATCTCGGGCAAGTAACATGACGATGACAAAGGGAACAACGTATGTTGTTATGCGATCGACCGATAAAGATCTTCGTAGAATATGTAGGAACCAATATGGGCATCCAGGTCCGCTATTGGTTATTGACGGAGGCGTGTCTCGGTCATGTCTACATTGTTCTCGAACCGTAGGGTCCTGCGCTTAAGGTTTGATGGCGGTTATATTATGAGTTTGTGTATTTTGATGTACCGAAGAAGTTGAGTCCGGATGTGATCACGGACATGACGAGGAGTCTCGAAATGGTCGAGACATAAAGATTGATATATTGGAAGCCTATATTTGGAGTTCGGAATGGTTCGGGTGAAATCGAATTTTCTGGGAACAGGGGTTACTGGAACCCTCCCGGGGTTATTGGGCCTTAGTGGGCCATGAGGGAGAAGAGGAAGGGCCGGCCGGGGCAGGCGCGCCGCCTCCCCTAGTCCGAATAGGACAAGGAGAGGCGGCGGCCCCCTTCCCTCTTTCCTCCCCAATCCTAATCCAACTAGGAAGGGGGAGTCCTACTCGGTGGGAGTAGGACTCCTCCAGCCGCCTCCTCAGGGGCGGCCGCACCCCCTTGCTCCTTTATATACGGGGCAGGGGCACCCTAGAACACACAAGTTGATCTACGGATCGTTCCTTAGCCGTGTCGGTGCCCCCTCCACCATATTCCACCTCGGTCATATCGTCATAAAGCTTAGGCGAAGCCTGCGCGATAGAACATCAAGATCGTCACCACGCCGTCGTGCTGATGAAACTCTCCCTCCTCGAAGCTCTACTGGATTGGAGCCCGAGGAGCGTCATCGAACTGTACGTGTGTCAAGAACTCGGGGGCGCCGGAGTAACGACGCTAGGATCGGTTGGATCGCGAGGAGATCGTACGACTACTTCCTCTACGTTGTGATCGCTTCCGCTTCGGTCTACGAGGGTACGTAGACAACACTCTCCCCTCTCGTTGCTATGCATCACCATGATCTTGCGTGTGCGTAGGAAATTTTTTGAAATTACCACGTTCCCCAACAGTGGTATCCGAGCCTAGGTTTTTATGGTTTGATGTTTTGCACGAGTAAAACACAAGTGAGTTGTGGGCGATACAAGTCATACTACCTACCAGCATGTCATACTTTGGTTCAGCGGTATTGTGAGATGAAGCGGCCCGGACCGACATTACGCGTACGCTTACGCGAGACTGGTTTCACCACTACGAGCACTCGTTGCTTAAAGGTGACTGGCGGGTGTCTGTCTCTCTCACTTTAGTTGAACCCAGTGTGGCTACGCCCGGTCCTTGAGAAGGTTAAAACGGAGTCTATTTGACGAAGTATCGTTGTGGTTTTGATGCGTAGGTGAGATTGGTTCTTGCTTAAGCCCGTAGCAGCCACGTAAAATTTGCAACAACAAAGTAGATGACGTCTAACTTGTTTTTGCAGGGCATGTTGTGATGTGATATGGTCAAGGCGTGATGCTATATTTTATTGTATGAGATGATCATGTTTTGTAACCGAAGTTATCGGCAATCGGCTGGAGCCATATGGTTGTCGCTTTATTGTATGAAATGCAAGCGCCTGTAATTGCTTTACTTTATCACTAAGCGGTAGCGATAGTCGTAGAAGCAATAGGTGGCGTGAGCGACAACGATGCTACGATGGAGATCAAGGTGTCGCGCGGTGGCGATGGTGATCACGACGGTGCTTCGGAGATGGAATCACAAGCACAAGATGATGATGGCCATATCATATCACTTATATTGATTGCATGTGTTGTTTATCCTTTATGCATCTTATCTTGCTTTGATTGACGGTAGCATTTTAAGATGATCTCTCACTAAAAATTATCAAGTAGTGTTCTCCCGAGTATGCACCGTTGCCAAAGTTAAATCGTGCCGAGACACCACGTGATGATCGGGTGTGATAAGATCTCGTCTATCTACAACGGGTGCAAGCCAGTTTTGCACACTTGAGAATACTCAGTTATACTTGACGAGCCTAGCATATGCAGATATGGCCTCGGAACACGGAGACCGAAAGGTCGGCGTGAATCATATAGTAGATATGATCAACATAAGTTGTTCACCATTGAAAACTACTCCATCTCACGTGATGATCGGTTATGGTTTAGTTGATTTGGATCACGTGATCACTTAGATGACTAGAGAGATGTCTGTCTAAGTGGGAGTTCTTTAGTAATATGATTAATTGAACTTAAATTTATCATGAACTTAGTACTGATAGTATCTTGCTTGTCTATGTTTGATTGTAGATAGATGGCTCGTCTTTGTTGTTCCGTTGAATTTTAATGCGTTCCTTGAGAAAGCAAAGTTGAAAGATGATGGTAGCAATTACACGGACTGGGTCCGTGAATCGGAGGATTATCCTCATTGCTGCACGGAAGAGTTACGTCTGGATGCACCGCTAGGTGCCAGACTCTTCGCTGATGCAACCGCGGCGTTAAGAGCGTCTGGCGAGCAAAGCTGATGACTACTCTATAGTTCGATGTGCCATGCTTTACGGCTTAGAACGGGACTTCAACGGCGTTTTGAGCGTCATGGAGCATATGAGATGTTCCAGAGTTGAAGTTAATATTCCAAAGAATGCCCGGATTGAGAGATATGAAGTCTCCAATAAGTTCTATAGCTGCAAGATGGAGGAGAATAGTTACGTTAGTGAGCACATACTCGTAATGTCAGGTATTACAATCACTTGACACAAGCGGGAGTTAATCTTCCGGATGATTGTGTCATTGATGAATTCTTCAATCACTACCACCAAACTACAAAGGCTTCGTGATGAACTATAATATGCAAGGGTTAGTAAAGACTATACCGAGCTCTTCGCAATGCTAAAGGCTGCGGAGGTAGAAATCAAGAAAGAGCATCAAGTGTTGATGGTCAATAAGACCACTAGTTTCAAGAAGAAAGGCAAAGGGAAGAAGAAGGGAACTTCAAGAAGAACAGCAAGCAAGTTGTTGCTCGGGAGAAGAAACCCAAGTCTGGACCCAAACCTGGCTGAGTGCTTTACCGCAAAGAGATAGTCCTCGAAGCGGAATTGCCCCAAGTATTTGGCGGATAAGAAGGATGGCAAGGTGAACAAAGGTATATGTGATATACATGTTATTGATGTGTACCTTACTAGAGCTCGCATGAGCACTGGTATTTGATGCTGGTTACATTGCTAATATTTGCAACTCGAAGCAGGGACTACGGATTGCGAACACCGCAAAGGACGAGGTGACGATGCGGCGTGGGAAATGGTTCCAAAGTCGATGTGATCGCGGTCGGCACGCTACCTCTACATCTACCTTGGGATTAGTTTTAGACCTAAATAATTGTTATTTGGTGCTGCATTGAGCATGAACATTATATCTGGATCTTGTTTGATGCGAGGCGGTTATTCATTAAAATCAGAGAATAATGGTTGTTCTATATATATGAGTAATATCTTTTATGGTCATGCACCCTTGAAGAGTGGTCTATTTTGATGAATCTCGATAGTAGTGATACACATATTCATAATGTTGAAGCCAAAAGATGCAGAGTTGATAATGATAGTGCAACTTATTTGTGGCACTCGCCATTTAGGTCATATCGGTATAAAGCGCATGAAGAAACTCCATCTTGATGGACTTTTGGAGTCACTTGATTATGAATCACTTGGCACTTGCGAACCGTGCCTCATGGGCAAGATGACTAGAACCCGTTCTCGATTACTATGGAGAGAGCAACAGATTTGTTGGAAATCATACATACGATGTATGTGGTCCGATGAATGTTGAGGCTCGTGGCGGATATCGTTATTTTCTCACCTTCACAGATGACTTAAGCGAGATATGGGTATATCTACTTAATGAAACATAAGTCTGAAACATTTGAAAAGTTCAAAGAATTTCAGAGTGAAGTTGAAAATCATCGTAATAAGAAAATTAAATTTCTCGATCGATTGTGGAGGTGAATATTTGAGTTCTGAGTTTGGTCTACATTTGAAACAATGCGGAATAGTTTAGCAACTCACGCCACCGGAACACCACAGCGTAATGGTGTGTCGAGCGTCGTGTCGCACTTTACTAGATATGGTGCGATCTATGATGTCTCTTACAAATTTACCGCTATCGTTTTGGGGTTATGCTCTTGAGGCGGCGCATTCACACTAAATAGAACACCGTCAAAATCCGTTGAGGCGACACCGTATGAACTATGGTTTAGCAAGAAACCAAAGTTGTCGTTTCTTAAAGTTTGGGGATGCGATGCTTATGTGAAAAAGCTTCAACCTGATAAGCTCGAACCCAAATCGAGAATGTGTCTTCATAGGATACCCAAAGGAAACAGTTGGGTACACCTTCTATCACAGATCCGAAGGCAAGACATTTGTTGTTAAGAATGGATCCTTTCTAGAGAAGGAGTTTCTCTCGAAAGAAGTGAGTGGGAGGAAAGTAGAACTTGATGAGGTATTTGTACCTTCTCCCTTACTTGAAAGTAATTTGTCGCAGAAACCGGTTTCGAGACATCTACACCAAATAGTGAGGAAGTTGATGATGTTGATCATGAAACTTGAGATCAAGTTACTCTGAGAACCTCGTAGATCAACCAGAAGATCCGCTTTGTGAGTGGTGCGGTAATCCTATTCGGAAGTCATGCTACTAGATCATGATGAACCTACGAACTATGAAGAAGCGATGGTGAGCCCAGATTCGCAAAATGGCTTGAGGCCATGAAATGCGAGATGGGATCCATGTATGAAAACAAAGTATGGACTTTGGTTGACTTGCCCGAGGGTCGGCAAGCAATAGAGAACAAGTGGATCTTCAAGAAGAAGACCGACGCTGATGGTAATGTAGCTGTCTACAAAGCTCGACTTGTCGCAAAGGGTTTCGACAAGTTCAAGGGATTGACTACGATGAGACCTTCTCACCCGTAGCGATGCTTAAGTCTGTCCGAATCATGTTAGCAATTGCGCATTTTATGATTATGAAATTTGGCAAATGGATGTAAAGACCGCATTCTGAATGGATTTACGGAAGAAGAGTTGTATATGATGCAACCGAAGGTTTTATCGATCCAAAGGGAGCTAACGAAGTATGCAAGCTCCAGCGATCCATTTATGGACTGGTGCAAGCATCTCGGAGTTGGAATAAACGTTTTGATAGTGTGATCAAAGCATTTGGGTTCATCTGAGACTTTTGGAGAAGCTTTGTATTTACAAGAAAGTGAGTGGGAGCTCAGTAGCATTTCGATATTATATGTAGATGACATATTCTGATCGGAAATGATATAGAATTCTGGATAGCATAAAGGGATACTTGAATAAGAGTTTTTCAATGAAAGACCTTGGTGAAGCTGCTTACATATTGGGCATCAAAATCTATAGAGATAGATCAAGGCGCTTAATTGGACTTTCACAAAGCACATACCTTGACAAAATTTTGAAGAAGTTCAAAATGGATCAAGCAAAGAAAGGGTTCTTGCCGTGTTACAAGGTGTGAAGTTGAGTAAGACTCAATGCCCGACCACTGCAGAAGATAGAGAGAAAATGAAAGATGTTCCTATGCTTCAGCCATAGGCTCTATCATGTATGCAATCTTGTGTACCGGACCTGATGTGTGCCTTGCTATAAGCTTAGCAGGAGGTACCAAAGTAATCTAGGAGTGGATCATCTGGACAGCGGTCAAGAACATCTGAAATACGAAAAGGACTAAGGATATGTTTCTCGTATATGGAGGTGACAAAGAGCTCATCGTGGCAGTTACGTTGATGCAAGCTTTGACACCGATCCGGACGATTCTAAATCGCAGACCGGATCGTATTTACACTAAGCGGAGGAGCTGTCGGTTGGTGCAGTTCTAAACAAAGCGTCGTGGCGGGATCTACATGTGAAGCGGAGTACATAGCAGCTTCGGAAGCAGCTAATGAAGAGTGCGGATGAAGGAGTTCATATCCGATCTAGGTGTCATACCTAGTGCATCGGGTCCAATGAAAATCTTTCGTGACAATCTTGGAGCAATTGCCTTAGCGAAGGAATCCAGATTTCACAAGAGGACCAAGCACATCAAAAGGCGCTTCAATTCCATCCGGATTTAGTCGGTGGGAGACATAGAGATTTGCAAGATAAATACGGATCTGAATGTAGCAGACCGTTGACTAAGCCTCTTCCACGAGCAAAACATGATCAACACCAAGACTCCATGGGTGTTAGAATCATTACTATGTAATCTAGATTATTGACTCTAGTGCAAGTGGGAGGATGAAGGAAATATGCCCTAGAGGCAATAATAAAGTTATTATTTATTTCCTTATTTCATGATAAATGTTTATCATTCATGCTAGAATTGTATTAACCGGAAACATGATACATGTGTGAATGCATAGACAAACAGTGTCACTAGTATGCCTCTACTAGACTAGCTTGTTAATCAAAGATGGTTATGTTTCGACCATGAACAAAGAGTTGTTATTTGATTAACAAGGTCACATCATTAGTTGAATGATCTGATTGACATGACCCATTCCATTAGCTTAGCACACGATCGTTTAGTATGTTGCTACTGCTTTTATCCATGACTTATACATGTTCCTATAACTATGAGATTATGCAACTCCGTTTACGGAGGAACACTTTGGTACTACCAAAGCGTCACTGGCGTAATCGGGTGATTATAAAGGAGTACTACAGGTGTCTCCAAAGGCGGATGTTGGGTTGGCGTATTTGAGATTAGGTTTTGTCACTCCGATTGTCGGAGAGGTA
This sequence comes from Aegilops speltoides, assembly GCA_021437245.1. Taxonomy (NCBI): domain Eukaryota; kingdom Viridiplantae; phylum Streptophyta; class Magnoliopsida; order Poales; family Poaceae; genus Aegilops; species Aegilops speltoides. The sequence goes on along the minus strand of CM038141.1, from coordinate 416,091,238 downwards.
TCTCTGGGCCCTCTCGGTAATACACATCACTTAAGCCCTGCAAGCATTACAACTAATGAGTTAGCTGTGAGATGATGTATTACGGAACGAGTAAAGAGACTTGCCGAGAACGAGATTGAACTAGGTATTGGATACCGATGATCGAATCTCGGGCAAGTAACATACCGATGACAAAGGGAACAACGTATGTTGTTATGCGGATCGACCGATAAAGATCTTCGTAGAATATGTAGGAACCAATATGGGCATCCAGGTCCCGCTATTGGTTATTGACCGAAGACGTGTCTCGGTCATGTCTACATTGTTCTTGAACCGTAGGGTCCACGCTTAAGGTTTCGATGGCGGTTATATTATGAGTTTGTGTATTTTGATGTACGAAGAAGTTGAGTCCCGGATGTGATCACGGACATGACGAGGAGTCTCGAAATGGTCGAGACATAAAGATTGATATATTGGAAGCCTATATTTGGAGTTCGGAATGGTTAGGGTGAAATCGGAATTTTAGGAACACCGGGGTTACGGAACCCTCCCGGGGTTATTGGGCCTTAGTGGGCCATGAGGGAGAAGAGGAAGGGCCGGCCAGGGCAGGCGCGCCCCTCCCCTAGTCCGAATAGGACAAGAGAGAGGCGGCGCCCCCCTCCCTCTTTCCTCCCCAATCCTAATCCAACTAGGAGGGGGAGTCCTACTCCGGTGGGAGTAGGACTCCTCGGCGCGCCTCCTCAAGGGCGGCCGCACCCCCTTGCTCCTTTTATATGGGGCAGGGGGGCACCCTAGAACACACAAGTTGATCTACGGATCGTTCCTTAGCCCTGTGCGGTGCCCCCCTCCACCATATTCCACCTCGGTCATATCGTCGCAAAGCTTAGGCGAAGCCCTGCGCCGGTAGAACATCAAGATCGTCACCACACCGTCGTGCTGATGAAACTCTCCCTCCCCGAAGCTCTACTGGATTGGAGCCCGAGGAGCGTCATCAAACTGTACGTGTGTCAAGAACTCGGGGGCGCCGGAGTAACGGCGCTAGGATCGGTTGGATCGCGAGGAGATCGCACGACTACTTCCTCTACGTTGTGATCGCTTCGCCCGGTCTCACGAGTGCGTGAGACAACACTCTCCCCTCTCGTTGCTATGCATCACCATGATCTTGCGTGTGCGTAGGAAATTTTTTGAAATTACTACGTTCCCCAACAATGCACACTCATGCATATTCGAGAAAAAAATTCTCAAAAGATGTCAATAACCACTGGTGGTGGCTGTTCTCAATGGCGATCTTGGTCTCAGCCAAAGCAGCCACCTTCATGCACAGAGGAAACCTACACCCGTTGCTCTCCCTCGACCGATTGGTCCATGCAGGGCGCACACCAAGGGAGGAGTCACCGGATGAAGCTCGTCGTGGCCCTTTGTCGTGGCGATGAAGCTCGTCGTGGCCCTTGTCGTGGCTGGCCTAGCACTAGGATGAGCGAGTGGGGTTAGTAAAGCCACCAGATGGACGAGTTGCCTTACTCGTCGATGGGAAACCGGAAAAGGGAAGATAGGCATATCGAGGGAATGCTTCAAACTCATCGGTTTTGAGGTGAGGAGGAACTCTCTCAAGGAAGGCAGCTAGGTTGAATTACTTCCCAGTGTCACTCATCCCTAAGGTATTGTCATTTTCCCGAGTTGCTTATTCGCTCAGGATGTGATACTTCAGTGGGGGTGGACGCAAAATCCAACACAAGACAAGGAGATGATATGTTGCATCGTTTGCTAGCTTCACTACACGGGCGACTCAATGCATGATATCCTTCAAATTTCGGGCATATGTAGGGGGAGAAAATGCATCATACGTCAGACAAGTAGGTATGGCTTTACTCACCGAACAAATAATTTCTGCAGTAGATATTTATTGATCTTAGTTGTTCTTGTACAGTTTATAAAGAGAAGTAGCTTTGGTGGGTAGAATATTTGTAGGTAGTACCGTAGAGTGGGTGGAGAGATGGGAGGTCAGCCCCTCTCTACAGCTTTGCATCCCCAGTACCATAAAGTATTCTGCATCTGTACATCGATCGGCCCATGATGCTCTGTATGAAGCCTACAGTATATACTTCTGCTTGTATTTTGCTTGCTTGGGAAGTACGTGTGAAACAAATAGAATGCTTGTGTGTGACTGTTGGATTGGTATTCTGTTGCTGCTGCAGTGAGATTCTCATTTTCTCCCTCTAAATATAAGATCGTTTAGGTCACTAAAGCTTCCAGACTCTTATCAGTGATCAGGAGAGATGGGAGGACAGTCTCCCTCCGCAACTTTGCATTCCTAGGCCCTGTTCGGAGGACCTCCGCTCCACGACTCCACTCCTGGAGCGGGTAGGGATGTAAGTGGCAAATAAATAGCATCCGCAATCCCGTTTAGTTAGTTTTGCTAGCTTGATAGTTCATTTTCCTCAAACAAACAAAAAAACCTTTTTGAACTATCATATCATAAGTGGACTTTAAACGGGATTAAACGGGACCCGGTTGACATCCCTAGGAGCGGGGGAGTTACTGTTGAAAAACGTGGAGCTGCGGTTTCCTGGCTCTGCAGCTCCGGGATTTTGCGGAGCTAGCGGAATTCCAAACAGGCTCCTAGTCTCTGATGTGTCCGAATAGGTGTTTACTCAACACTTGCTGAATAAGGGGAATTGTTCTTCTCGTTACAGTACAATTTGGTGACCAAACGTTGTAGTTTGGTTCCTGCTGGATTGGCAGATTGTGCTATTATGCTCAAGCCAATTGTAAGTTCTAAAGTTGTAACATTTCCATAGTACTTTGGATGATGTGCTAAGAGAATCTACTTCGATTGAGTTGCACTTGTAGTACTCGAGAGTAGTAGTAGCTTCAATCTGATTTGGCAGGTCATTCTTTGCAGCACCTGTCTCTGATGTGTTTGTCTCTCTAGATGTTTGCTAAACTTACTGACTAACGGAAATTGCTGTTCTCGTTACATTACGATTTGATGTCAAACAATTACACTTTGGTTCCTACTGGTTTGGTAGGTTGTGCTATTGCGCTCTAGACAATTATAAGTACCAACATTCCTATACTTCTAGTCCACTTAGTTTGAGCTTTAATTGAAGTACCTCAGAGGCTCAAACTAGCTTGGATCTGATGGAGCTCATCAGTTCATCACTAGCCAAGCTTAGCTGGTGTTGATAATCTATCTGATTCAAATGTACCAACACTACAGACGACAAACTTGGTCTAGCAGGTCCACACAAGATACAGCTAGAGGGCTCACTCTAATTGTCCTTTCGCTATTTGTATTTTGATAATTTCGGTTAGAGATGAAGGCACATGTCCTCCATCAGTGACGAAGGCGCTGGTACCCCGGCTATTAATTTGTGTTATATATGTGAAACAAAGGAGAAGAAGATTGGATCGACACACCCAACATGGTGGCCTTGGGATGTATTTATATGGTGCAGCTAGGGCACGGTATACAGGTGGTTACAGGAGATAAGTACAGATATTAACAGACTCATATATCCTAACAATATACAGTTTAACACCCCCTCTCAATCTGAACTTCCTTCGTGAAGATTCAGATTGTATCTATTTGAGGCAAAAGGAGCCTCAGCTAGTGGTTTAGTGAAAATGTCAGCAACTTGTTCCTTGGAAGAGATGAACCTTACATCCAATGCTTTGGCTTCAACTCTTTCTTGAACAAAGTGGAAATCCACCTCTATATGCTTGGTTCTGGCATGAAACACTGGATTTACAGACAAATAAGTGGCACCCAGGTTATCACACCACAATACTGGAGGTCATGACATAAAGACTCCAAGTTCTCCAGGAACAGACTGTATCCAGATTATCTCAGCTGTACCATTGGCAATGGCCTTGTACTCAGACTCTACTGGATCTTGAGACTGTGGCCTGCTTTCTGGAGCTCCAAGAGACAAGGTTGGGACCAAGGAAGACCACAAACCCTCCTGTAGACCAGCGATCGTCACTGCACCCGGCCAGTCCGCGTCAGAGAAGCAACTCAACACCATTGAAGGTGACTTGCGAATAGACAGACTCATACCACGAGTGTACTTTAGGTACCTCAATATCCTTTTAGCTGACGAAAAGTGTGCAGTTGTTGGTGCATGCAGGAACTGACAAACACGATTCACAGCAAAGGAAATATCCGGCCTAGTCAATGTCAGATACTGAAGTGCTCCAACTAGACTACGGTATTTAGTACTGTCAACCTGAGAGAGAGAGATGCCCCACTTTCCTTGCTGATCTTCTCACTGGAGGACATGGGAGTAGTGGAAACCTTACAATGTTTCATGTTAGCACGGTGAAGAATGTCGCCGATGTACTTCTGTTGAGAAAGCACAATCCCCTGTGGCGACGACTTGACCTCAACTCCAAGGAAAAAATGCAAGGGACCCAGATCCTTGAGAGCAAACGTGGCATGAAGATCAATGAGTAACTTGGTCGTTGCAGTAGGCGATGAGCTGGCCACAATGATGTCATCGACATAAACAAGCATGAACATGGTGATACTGCCACGATGAAAAATAAACAGAGAGGTGTCTTCTTTAGATGCCACAAAACCAAGTTGAAGCAGGTGAGAGCTTAACCGAGAGTACCAGGCTCTCAGAGCCTGTTTAAGTCCGTAGATAGCTTTCCTCAGCTTGCACAGATACCGAGGAGCAGAAGCATCCACAAATCCTGGCGGTTGTCGCATATACACCTGTTCCTGAAGAACTCCATGGAGAAAAGCATTTTGGACATCCAGCTGGCGCAAACACCAACCTCGAGAGACAGGAATGGAGAGAACCAGTCGAACAGTAACTGGCTTGACAACCGGACTGAACGTATCATCATAATCGAGACCATAGCGTTGCTTGAACCCTTTGGCAACCAGACGAGCCTTGTGACGATCAACAGTGCCATCAGCCTTGTACTTGACCTTAAAAACCCATTTGCAGTCAATCACATTGGCATGAGGTGGTGGTGGAACGAGAGTCCACGTACCATTGTGACGAAGGGCATCAAGTTCAAACTGCATAGCGGCACGCCACGCGGGAGATGCCATGGCTTCACGATGATCACTGGCTTCCCTGGAGACCAGAAACGCACGCTTGGATGGATCGTAGTTGATAGTACCATCCGTACGGTGCGCGACTTTACGAGTATGATCACGTGTGCGTGTCACCATTGTATGAGTAGGAGGTGCAGTAGACCCAGGCGCAGAAGATCCCAACGTGGCTGAGGAGGAAATCAAATCCTCCTGGGATCCCATGCCGCCAGCAGGCGCAGCAGAAGAATCCAGCAGCGATCCCGAGGAAGGACCAGGTGACACTGGCGCGCCTGTCGTGGAACAGGGCCGACCCACCGGCTGGCGGGCGGGCACGTGGGCAGCTGCTTGCGGCAGGTCTGGGTTGGAGGGAACTGGGCCAGTGGCGCGCCCCGCCACTAAGGGGGACGGAGCGGGCGACAGGCTGACCGGGCCGTCCTCGCCGCCACGTGGTCCAACTGGGGGCTGGCTGTTGGGGAACGTAGTAATTTAAAAAATTCCTACAAACACGCAAGATCATGGTGATGCATAGCAACGAGAGGGGAGAGTGTTATCCACGTACCCTCGTAGACCGAAAGTAGAAGCGTTAGCACAGCGCGGTTGATAAAGTCGTACGTCTTGACGATCCGACCGATCAAGTACCGAACGTACGACACCTCCGAGTTCAGCACACGTTCAGCTCGATGACGTCCCACGAACTCCGATCCAGCGGAGCTTTGCGGGAGAGTTCCGTCAGCACGACAGCATGATGACGGTGTTGATGATGCTACCGACGCAGGGCTTCGCCTAAGCACCGCTATGATATTATCGAGGTGGAATATGGTGGAGGGGGGCACCACACACAGCTAAGAGATCAATGATCCATTGTTGTGTCTAGAGGTGCCCCCTACCCCCGTATATAAAGGAGCAAGGGGGGAGGCGGACGGCCAAGGAGGATGGCGCGCTAGGGCCGGGAGTAGGACTCCTCCTTTCCTTGTTGGAGTAGGAGAGGGGAAGGAAGGGAGAGAGGAGAGGAAGGAAAGGGGCGGGGCGCCGCCCCCCCTCCTTGTCCAATTTGGACTAGAGGGAGAGGGGGGCGCGGCCTGCCCTGGCCACCCCTCCTCTTCTCCACCAGGGCCCATGAGGCCCACTAAATCCCCCGGGGGGTTCCGGTAAACCCCCAGTACTCCGGTATATGTTTGAAACCTCCCGAAACAATTCCGGTGTCCGAACATAGTCATCCAATATATCGATCTTTATGTCTCGACCACTTCGAGACTCCTCGTCATGTCCGTGATCATATCCGGGACTCCGAACTACCTTCGGTACATCAAAACACAAAAACTCATAATACCGATCGTCAACGAACTTTAAGCGTGCGGACCCTATGGTTTCGAGAACTATGTAGACATGACCGAGACACGTATCCGGTCAATAACCAATAGCGGAACTTGGATGATCATATTGGCTCTCACATATTCTACGAAGATCTTTATCGGTCAAACCGCATAACAACATACGTTGTTTCCCTTTGTCATCGGTATGTTACTTGCCCGAGATTCGACCGTCAGTATCTCAACACCTAGTTCAATCTCGTTACCAGCAAGTCTCTTTACTCGTTACGTAATGCATCATCCCGCAACTAACTCATTAGCTACATTGCTTGCAAGGCTTATAATGATGTGCATTACCGAGAGGGCCCAGAGATACCTCTCCGACTATCGGAGTGACAAATCCTAATCTTGAAATACGCCAACTCAACAAGTACCTTCGGAGACACATGTAGAGCACCTTTATAATCACCCAGTTACGTTGTGATGTTTGGTAGCACACAAAGTGTTCCTCCGGTTAACGGGAGTTGCATAATCTCATAGTCACAGGAACATGTATAAGTCATGAAGAAAGCAATAGCAACATACTAAAAGATCAAGTGCTAAGCTAACAGAATGGGTCAAGTCAATCACATCATTCTCCTAATGATGTGATCCCGTTAATCAAATGACAACTCATGTCTATGGTTAGGAAACTTAACCATCTTTTATTAACGAGCTAGTCAAGTAGAGGCATACTGGTAACACTATGTTTGTCTATGTATTCACACATGTATTATGTTTCCGGATAATATAATTCTAGCATGAATAATAAACATTTATCATGAAATAAGGAAATAAATAATAACTTTATTATTGCTTCTAGGGCATATTTCCTTCAGTCTCCCACTTGCACTAGAGTCAATAATCTAGTTCACATCACCATGTGATTTAACACCAATATTCACATCTGTATGTGATTAATACCCATATAGTTCACATCGTCATGTGATCAACACTCAAAGGGTTTACTAGAGTCAATAATCTAGTTCACATCGCTATGTGATTAACACCCAAAGAGTACTAAGGTATGATCATGTTTTGCTCGTGAGGGAAGTTTAGTCAACGGGTGTGTCACATTCAAAGCCGTATGTATTTTGCAAATATTCTATGTCTACAATGCTCTACATGGGGCTACTCTAGCTAATTGCTCCCACTTTCAATATGTATCCAGATTGAGACTTAGAGTCATCTGGATCGGTGTAAAAGCTTGCACCAATGTAACTCTTTACGACGAACTCTTTTATCACCTCCATAATCGAGAAATATTTCCTTAGTCCTCACTAAGGATAATCTTGACTGCTGTCCAGTGATCTACTCCTAGATCAAAATTGTACTCCCTTGCCAAACTCAGAGCAAGGTATAAAATAGTTCTAGTACACAATATAGCATATTTAATAGAACCTATGACTGAGGCATAGGGAATGACTTTTCATTCTCTTTCTATTTTCTACCAAGGTCGGGTTTCGAGTCTTACTCAACTTCACACCTTGTAACACAGGCAAGAACTCCTTCTTTGACTATTCCATTTTGAACTACTTCAAAATCTTATCAAGGTATGTACTCATTGAAAAATCTTATCAAGCGTCTTGATCTATCTCTATAGATCCTGATGCTCAATGTGTAAGCAGCTTCACCGAGGTCTTTCTTTGAAAAACTCTTATTCAAGTATCCTTTTATGTTATCCAGAATTTCTATATCATTTCCAATCAACAATATGTCATCTACATATAGTTTTAGAAATGCTATAGAGCTACCACTCACTTTCTTGTAAATACAGGCTTCTCAAAAAGTCTGTATAAAACCATATGCTTTGATCAACTCATCAAAGCGTATATTCCGACTCCGAGATGCTTATATCAGTCCATAGATGGATCGCTGGAGCTTGCACATTTTGTTAGCACCTTTAGGATTGACAAAACCTTCTGGGAGCATCATATACAACTCTTCTTTAATAAATCCATTAAGGAATGCAGTTTTGACATCCATTTGCCAGATTTCATAAAATGTGGCAATTGCTAACATGATTTGAACAGACTTAAGCATCGATACGAGTGAGAAAATCTCATCGTATTCAACACCTTGAACTTGTCGAAAAACTTTTTGCGACAAGTCGAGCTTTGTAGATAGTAACACTACTATCAACGTATGTCTTCCTCTTGAAGATCCATTTATACAATATGGCTTGCCGATCATCAGGCAACTCCACCAAAGTCCACACTTTGTTCTCATACATGGATCCCATCTCAGATTTCATGGCCTCAAGCCATTTCGCGGAATCTGGGCTCATCATCGCTTCCTCATAGTTCGTAGGTTCATCATGGTCTAGTAACATGACTTCCAAAACAAGATTACCATACCACTCTGGTGCAGACTGTACTTTGGAAGGCCTACGAGGTTCTGTAGTAACTTGATCTGAAGTTTCATGATCATCATCATTATCTTCCTCACTAATTGGTGTAGGAATCACTAGAACTTATTTCTGTGATGAACTACTTTCCAATTCGCGAGAAGGTACAATTACCTTATCAAGCTGTACTTTCTTCCCACTCACTTCTTTCGAGAGAAACTCCTTCTCTAGAAAGGATCCATCTTAGCAACGAATATCTTGCCTTCGGATCTATGATAGAAGGTGTACCCAACAGTTTCCTTTGGGTTTTCTATGAAGACGCACTTCTCCGATTTGGGTTCGAGCTTATCAGGTTGAAACTTTTTCACATAAGCATCGTAGCTCCAAATTTTAAGAAGCGACAACTTTGGTTTCTTGCCAAACCACAGTTCATAAGGCGTCGTCTCAACGGATTTTGATGGTGCCCTATTTAAAGTGAATGCAGCTGTCTCTAATGCATAACCCCAAAACGATAGTGGTAAATCGGTAAGATACATCATAGATGACACCATATCCAATAAAGTGTGGTTACGACGTTCGGACACACCATTACGCTGTGGTGTTCCATGTGGCGTGAGCTGTGAAACTATTCCACATTGTTTTAAATGAAGACCAAACTCGTAACTCAAATATTCTCCTCTATGATCAGATTGTAGAAACTTTATTTTCTTTTTATGATGATTCTCCACTTCACTCTGAAATTCTTTGAACTTTTCAAATGTTTCAGACTTGTGCTTCATTAAGTAGATATACTCATATCTGCTCAAATCATCTGTGATGGTCAGAAAATAACGATACCTGCCACGAGCATCAACACTCATTGGACCGCATACATCGGTATGTATTATTTCCAACAAGTCAGTAGCTCGTTCTATTGTTTCAGAGAACGGAGTTTTAATCATCTTGCCCAAAAGGCATGGTTCGCAAGCATCAAATGATTCATAACCAAGTGATTCAAAAAATCCATCTTTATGGAGTTTCTTCATGCGCTTTACACCGATATGACCCAAATGGCAGTGCCACAAATAAGTTGCACTATCATTATCAACTTTGCATCTTTTGGCATCAATATTATGAATATGTGTATCACTACGATCGAGATCCAACAAAATATTTTCATTGGGTGTATGACCATCGAAGGTTTTATTCATGTAAACAGAACAACAATTATTCTCTGACTTTAAATGAATAACCGTATTGCAATAAACATGATCAAATCATATTCATGCTCAAAGCAAACGCCAAATAACATTTATTTAGGTTTAACACTAATCCCGAAAGTATAGGGAGTGTGCGATGATGATCATATCAATCTTGGAACCACTTCCAACACACATCGTCACTTCACCCTCAACAAGTCTCTGTTTATTCTGTAACTCCTGTTTTGAGTTACTAATATTTAGCAACCGAACAAGTATCAAATACCCAGGGGCTAATATAAACACTAGTAAGGTACACATCAATAACTTGTATATCAAATATACCCTTGTTCACTTTGCCATCCTTCTTATTCACCAAATATTCAAGGCATATCCGCTTCCGTTGACCATTTGCTTTGAAGTAGAAGCACTCAGTTTCAGGCTTTGGTCCAGCTTTGGTCTTCTTCACGGGAGTGACAACTTGCTTGCCATTCTACATGAAGTTCCCTTTCTTTCCCTTTGCCCTTTTCTTGAAACTAGTGGTCTTGTTAATCATCAACACTTGATGCTCTTTCTTGATTTCTACCTTCGTCGATTTCAACATCACGAAGAGCCCGGGAATCGTTTTTGTCATCCCTTGCATACTATAGTTCATCACAAAGTTCTAGTAACTTGGTGATGGTGAATAGAGAACTCTGTCAATCACTATCTTATCTGGAAGATTAACTCCCACTTGATTCAAGCGATGGTAGTACCCAGACAATCTGAGCACATGCTCACTAGTTAAGCAATTCTCCTCCATCTTTTAGCTATAGAACTTGTTGGAGACTTCATATCTCCCAACTCGGGTATTTGCTTGAAATATTAACTTCAACTCCTGGAACATCTCATATGGTACATGACGTTCAAAACGTCTTTGAAGTCCCGATTCTAAGCCGTTAAGCATGGTGCACTAAACTATCAAGTAGTCATCATTTTGAGCTAGCCAGACGTTCATAACGTCTGCATCTGCTCCTGCAATAGGTTTGTCATCTAGCGGTGCATCAAGGACATAATTATTCTGTGCAGCAATGAGGATAATCCTCAGATCGCGGATCCAATCCGCATCATTGCTACTATCATCTTTCAACTTAGTTTTCTCTAGGAACACATATAAAACATAGGGAAGCAACAACGCAAGCTATTGATCTACAACATTATTTGCAAAATACTATCAGGACTAAGTTGATGATAAATTAAAGTTCAATTAATCATATTACTTAAGAACTCCCACTTAGATAGACATCCCTCTAATCATCTAAGTGATCACGTGATCTAAATCAACTAAACCATGTCCGATTATCACGTGAGATGGAGTAGTTTTCAATGGTGAACATCACTATGTTGATCTTATCTACTATATGATTCACGCTCGACCTTTCGGTCTCAGTGTTCCGAGGCCATATCTGCATATGCTAGGCTCGTCATGTTATCCCGAGTATTCTGCGTGTGCAAAACTGGCTTGCACCCGTTGTAGATGAACGTTGATCTTATCACACCCGATCATCACGTGGTGTCTCGGCACGACGAACTTTGGCAACGGTGTATACTCTGGGAGAACACTTTTACCTTGAAATTTAGTGAGAGATCATCTTATAAAGCTACCGCCGAACTAAGCAAAATAAGATGTATAAAAGATAAACATCACATGCAATCAAAATATGTGACATGATATGGCCATCATCATCTTGTGCCTTTGATCTCCATCTCCAAAGCATCGTCATGATCTCCATCGTCACCGGCATGACACCATGATCTCCATCATCTTGATCTATATCAATGTGTCATCACATGGTCGTATCGCCAACTAGTGCTCTTGCAACTATTGCTATCGCATAGCGATAAAGTAAAGCAATTATTTTGCGCTTGCATCTTATGCAATAAATATACAACCAAAAGGCTTCTGCCAGTTGCCGATAACTTCAACAAAACATGATCATCTCATACAACAACTTATATCTCATCACGTCTTGACCATATCACATCACAACATGCCCTGCAAAAACAAGTTAGACGTCCTCTACTTTGTTGTTGCAAGTTTTACGTGGCTGCTATGGGCTGAGCAAGAATCGTTCTTACCTACACATCAAAACCACAATGATATTTCGTCAAGTTAGTGCTGTTTTAACCTTCAACAAGGACCGGGCGTAGCCACACTCGAGTCAACTAAAGTTGGAGAAACTGACACCCGCCAGCCACCTGTGTGCAAAGCACGTCGGTAGAACCAGTCTCGCGTATGCGTACACGTAATGTCGGTCCGTGCCGCTTCATCCAAAAATACCGCCAAACCAAAGTATGACATGCTGGTAAGCAGTATGACTTGTATCGCCCACAACTCACTTGTGTTCTACTCGTGCATATAACATCTACGCATAAACCTGGCTCGGATGCCACTGTTGGGGAACGTTGTAATTTCAAAAAAAATCCTACGCACATGCAAGATCATGGTGATGCATAGCAACGAGAGGGGAGAGTGTTGTCCACGTACCCTCGTAGATCGAAAGGGGAAGCGTTAGCACAACGCGGTTGATGTAGTCGTACGTCTTCACGATCCGACCGATCAAGTACCGAACGTACGACACCTCCGAGTTCAGCACACGTTCAGTTCGATGACGTCCCACGAACTTCGATCTAGCAGAGCTTTGCGGGAGAGTTCCGTCAGCACGATGGCGTGATGACGGTGTTGATGATGCTACCGACGCAGGGCTTCGCCTAAGCACCACTACGATATTACCGAGGTGGAATATGGTGGAGGGGGCACCGCACACGGCTAAGAGATCAATGATCAATTGTTGTGTCTAGAGGTGCCCCCCTGCCCCGTATATAAAGGAGCAAGGGGGGAGGCAGCCGGCCAAGGAGGAGAGCGCGCCAAGGGGGGAGTCCTATTCCCACCGGGAGTAGGACTCCTCCTTTCCTTGTTGGAGTAGGAGAGGGGAAGGAAGGGAGAGAGGAGACGAAGGAAAGGGGGGGCGCCGCCCCCCTCCTTGTCCAATACGGACTAGATGGGGAGGGGGCGTGCGGCCTGCCCTGGCCGCCCCTCCTCTTCTCCACTAGGGCCCATGAGGCCCACTAAATCCCCCGGGGGGTTCCGGTAACCCCCGGTACTCCGGTATATGTCTGAAACCTCCTGAAACACTTCCGGTGTCCGAACATAGTCATCCAATATATCGATCTTTACGTCTCGACCATTTCGAGACTCGTCATCATGTCCGTGATCATATCCGGGACTCCGAACTACCTTCGGTACATCAAAACACAGAAACTCATAATACCGATCGTCGCCGAACTTTAAGCGTGCGGACCCTACGAGTTCGAGAACTATGTAGACATGACCGAGACACGTATCCGGTCAATAACCAATAGCGGAACCTAGATGCTCATATTGTCTCCCACATATTCTACGAAGATCTTTATCAGTCAAACCGCATAACAACATACGTTGTTCCCTTAGTCATTGGTATGTTACTTGCCCGAGATTCGATCGTCGGTATCTCAATACCTAGTTCAATCTCGTTACTGGCAAGTCTCTTTACTCGTTATGTAATGCATCATCCCGCAACTAACTCATTAGATACATTGCTTGCAAGGCTTATAATGATGTGCATTACCGAGAGGGCCCAGAGATACATCTCCGACAATCGGAGTGACAAATCCTAATCTTGAAATACGCCAACTCAACAAGTACCTTTGGAGACACCTGTAGTGCACCTTTATAATCACCCAGTTACGTTGTGGCGTTTGATATCACACAAAGTGTTCCTCCGGTAGACGGGAGTTACATAATCTCATAGTAATAGGAACATGTATAAGTCATGAAGAAAGCAATAGCAACATACTAAATGATCAAGTGCTAAGCTAACGAAATGGGTCAAGTCAATCACATCATTCTCCTAATGATGTGATCCCGTTTATCAAATGACAACTCATGTCTATGGTTAGGAAACTTAACCATCTTTGATTAACGAGCTAGTCAAGTAGAGGCATACTAGTGACACTATGTTTGTCTATGTATTCACACATGTATTATGTTTCCGGTTAATACAATTCTAGCATGAATAATAAACATTTATCATGAAATAAGGAAATAAATAATAACTTTATTATTGCCTCTAGGGCATATTTCCTTTACTGGCCACCCCGCGCTCGCCTGGCGCTTCGCTGTCGGCAGATGTCGCGCGATCCGAGGCCGGATTCACTCCGGATCCTGTGCCCGAATCTTCCTGGGACGCTGGCACACCTGTCGCGCCTGGGATCGTCTACGGCGAGGGAGATCCTGCATCCAGGTTAGAAGATAAGACAGATGCACCATAGTTCATGTGGTCATGCGGAAATAGAAGGATGGTGTGTTCTGCGACGCGAGGTGGTATGGGAGAGGCAGAAGGGCTGGCAAAAGGAAAAATCTTTTCATCAAACGTGACATCCCTAGAGATATAAACACGTGCTGTGGGAAGATGAAGACATTTATACCCTTTGTGGCGAATGGATATCCAACAAACACACACTGGTGAGATCGAAAGGCAAGTTTGTGTGTGTTGTAGGGACGCATGTTAGGCCAGCAGGCACAACCAAACGTGCGGAGGAACGTGTAGTCTGGTTTGGTGTTGAACAATTTTTCCATAGGACTAAGATTGCCAATGACACGACTAGGGAGTCGATTGATAAGATAACATGCCGAGAGATAGGCCTCATCCCAAAAACGTAGCGGCATAGACGCATGTGATAGTAAGGAAAGTCCCATGTCAACAATGTGATGGTGCTTCCGTTCAGCTGAACCATTTTGTTGGTTTGTGTGTGGGCAAGAAACATGATTCATAATGCTAAGTTGACAAATAAACGTGTTGCTAAGCTTCTCATATTCCCCACCGCAGTCGGATTGAACACATAAAATCTTGCAAGATAAAATGCGTTCAACATGAGCAAGGAAGTGACGAAAAACATCAAACACATCACATTTTCTCTTGAGAAGGTAGATCCACACAAACTTACTATAATTATCGATAAAAGAGACATAGTACTGGAACCCACCAGATGATGTTTTGGCGGGTCCCCACACATCCGAAAAAATAAGTTCTAATGGGAAAGAGGAAACACTTGATGATCTAGGATATGGAAGCTGGTGTGCTTTGCCTTGTTGACATGCATTACACACATGGGTCATAGCCCGACTAGAGGAAGCTAGTTTATTGGATGATAAAACGTGCTGAACGACTTGAGTGGATGGGTGGCCAAGCCTTGCGTGCCAATCCTCGACTGACAACCTAAACAAGGACAGAGCATGATGAGATGATGGCCGAATGGGGTAAATCCCATTTTCACATCTGCCTTGAAGTAGAACCCTCTTGGTGATCAAATCCTTTATAAGAAAATGAGTATGGTAATACTTTAGATAAGCATGATTATCAACAGCAAGACGATTGACAGAAATGAGGTTTTTGTCAGCATTAGGAACATGCAAGATATTACGAAGTTTGAGATTTGCAGAAGGAGTAGGAAGAATTGCATGACCACGATGAGCTATGTGCAAACCTGATCCGTCAGCTATGTGGATGCGATCTCTTCCTGGGTACTTCTCCCAGACCGTGAGGCGATCCAGATCGCCAGTGATGTGGTCCGTGGCCCTAGTGTCAGTGAACCAGGCGGGGTCACCTAAGATGGAGGGAGGAGAAGCAGCAGCAAGCCCATCCATCTTGGACTGTTGAGGTTGAAAGGCGTGGTTGTAACGCTGGCCGCACTCCCAGGCGTAATGCCCAGGGCCACAGAAGAGCTGGCATTGAACGCGGTTGTCACCACGATCATCGTAGACGCCGCGATCACCACCGCGGTTGCCACCAAAGTCGCCTTGTTGACGTGTGCCGCCGCCACCGCGGTTCCCGCGATCGCCACTGCGAGAGTTGTTGTTGTAGCTGCCGCGATCTCCGGAGTTGCCGCGGCCCTTGCCGCGGTAGTTGCCCTTGCCCCGATTGTTGTTGTTGTTGTTGCCGGTGGAGTCCCGGGCGACGTAGTTGACAGAGGAGCCGCCGTGCTGGAGATGAAGACGAGCAGCGTTGTACTCGCGGCGCCGTTCAAAGGCAATAGCGTGGGAGTAGAACTCACCAAGGGTCATGCCCTCGGGGCGAGTGGTAGCAGTTGCGATGGGGGGCTAGTAGTCGCTGTCGAGGCCGGTGATGACAGCGGTGATGATGTCCTCGTCACGCATGGGGCGGCCGACAGCTGCAAGCTGGTCGACGTTGGCGCGGATCTTGGCGAAGTAGTCCACCATGGATAGGGTGCCCTTCCTAAAGACCGCCATGTCCAGTTTGATCTGGACGATGCTGGCGCGGTAGTGGATGTTGTACATCTCAACATGAGTCCAGATGGCACGAGAGGTCTCGAGCCGGTGCACCTGCTGCAATACCTCATCAGAGAGAGAGGCGAGGAGGTAGCTGAGGACGATCTAGTCCTGGCGGTACCAGTTGACGTACTCCGGATTGGGGGCGCACACCCCCTTGTCATCAGGATCCATGAGCTTAGCAGGAGCCGGGAGAGTGCCATCGATATAGCCCGTGGCGCCGGCTATGCGCAGAGGAGGAAGAACTTGGGCACGCCAGAGGAGAAAGTTGGAGGTGGTAAGTTTGGCAGTGATGAGGCTAGCGGAGGGGGAAGGAACGGCAGAAGCCGGCGGCCCATTGAAGGCGGCGGGCAGGGAGAGCGTGGTTAGGGCAGCAGAGGAAGAAGCGGAAGCCGTGGGGGAGCCCATCGTGCGATCAAGCGGGTAGGCATGATACCATGTAAAACAAAGGAGAAGAAGATTGGATCGACGCACCCAACATGGTGGCCTTGGGATGTATTTATATGGTGCAGCTAGGGCACGGTATACAGGTGGTTACAGGAGATATGTACAAATATTAACAGAAAATTAACAGACTCCTATATCCTAACAATATACAGTTTAACAATATAACTCTTTACCGCCTTGTGAATTTTGCAATCCAGTGCATAAAGATCTGTTTGTCAAGCTTAGGGCTTTGGTTCACTATGTTGTCCTCTTGGCAGTTATTTGATCTGGGAAGAGACAGTTCCATTTCTTCTGCCTCTTGTCCCAGAGTTCCCTGTTATAAGTGGCGGGTGGGGTGGTATGGTTGATCGTTGCTTCTATTTTGGGCTTATCGAGATAACATTTCTGAGTAATGATCAGAACTACAATAGCAGAATATTAGATATTTCATCAAGATTACGCTATTGAGATTCGTTGGTCTATCAAGTTGTGTATGAACGTGTCTGTTTATGATAACCTAAATACTCCCTCCGTCTGGAAATTCTTGTCATCAAAATAGATAAAAAAAAGGGATGTATCTAGAACTAAAATACGTCTAGATACATCTTCTTTTATCCATTTTGATGACAAGTATTTCTGGATGGAGTGAGTATAAAAAAAGGGTGTGGCTATGAACATATGATTGCAAGCTTATATTATCATTAATAATGACACATTTGATCTCATGACTCTGGAGTCTTTGGTCACCAGACCTTCATAAAAACGGTTCATTATTCTATTTGTTTTTTCCCTATTGCCATGTGTCTTTACATTACTAAATATATGAAGCTATATAATTCTAATAAGATGGGAACTGCATTGTCATGTATGTCTACACTCAAAAACCATGTTAGAACACAAGGTGTTGTTGCTGGTCCAAGTTGCCATTATATGTTCATTCACTGTGTACTGGGCTGCTGGCCTTGCTATGTGTGGCACTAAAGCGAACAATTACAACTTCCTTCCCTCGTGATTTAACATTCTTGCATACAATTTATTCAAGGTTCAGAACCAACCCGCCTTTTTTGTGCAAAGTTTCTATGGAGCCTAAAATTTCTCTTGGTATCCTGCATCTGTACATTGGTCAGCCATCGTTGCTCTGTATGAAGCACACCATATATACTAATATACTTCAGCAGACGTTGTATTTTTCTTGCTTCAGAAGTATGAAATAAATAGAATGCTTGTGTGTGGTTGTGGGACTGATTATTTTGTTGTTGCCGAAGTGAGAATCTCATTTGCAAAATCGACATATGACCGAGTTCATTTTGTTCTTTTGATCTTTGCCTATTGGAACCATGTTTGGGGTAGGAGGATATGGATTCAAATCAGGGTTAGCTTAAGCGACCTACCACATCCAAATACTCCTAAGGTACTATCAAAACCGAAATATTATAATCTCAAAACAGGCAGATAAGCACACACAAAGGACTAAAGGCCCTTACGGAAGATGAAAAAGGCGAGGACTAAAATGACAAAGGAAGGAGTTCAACAAGACGACCTCAATATCCTCTGGTAAAGATTAAGATCAAATGGTTGCTCGGTGGTGGCCAGTCTCATGGGTGGTCTTGGGCTCAGGCAAGCAACCACCTTGGTAGACCAAGCAACTTGCACCCGTTTTCCTCCCTCAGCTAGTTAGCCCATGCTAGGCGCACACCAAGGAAAGGGTCACCAAATGGAGCTCGATGTGTCCGTTGTTAGCTTGTGGCCCGCCACCCATCAGCGAAGCCACCAGATGGAGGAGTGGGGTGTACTCTTCGATCCCGAATCGGGGAAAACAAGATAGACACAATTGGGAAGATGGACGAAATGACTCGAAATTACTAGATTTAAGCCCAAGTATTGTACTCTAAAGAGGGCAACTTGATTGAATTGTTTTCCCAATGTCTCACATCCCGAAGGTATTATCATATTCCGGAGTTGCCTTTCCGCTCAAAGATGTGATACTTTCATGAGGGTGGATGCAAAATCCAATACAAGAGAATAATATGCTGCATCTTGGGTAGCTTCACAACAGGGCTACTCCTTGCATTGCATGACATCCTTCATCTGGCATATGTAGAGAGAAATAATGCATGATGTGTCAGACAGGTAGGTATGACTTTACTCACCGGATGAAAATTATCTGCATTAGATATTTGTTGATCTTAATTGTCCTGGTAAGGTACATCAAGAGAAGTGACTTTGGTGGATTGATAGATTTATATGCACCATGGTTACTTCAAAAGGGTAAAAAGTACAACATACAATGATGATAAAAATGAAGGATGGCTCACACCTCGTTGCGAGTGCTATATTATTCACTAAACAATATCATCGTAGACTGAACACAAGTGCACTAAACAATGTCATGTTCTCCACTATAAAAGACAAAGTATTGTGGAAGAGGAAGTCATACATAGTCTCAGAGATAATACAACTTCAGGTTCAAGAGAAATTCTAAAAATCGTCACACCTATATTAACGCCCCATCTCGGTGGCCGGCTACTAATGTTGGTATTTAACCCCACCCCCCCACCCCATTCAACAAAAAGCTATTTTATAGGGATTAAACTTTCCATCGTCTACCATATCACAAACTTTTATTTTTGCCAATTCATTGAAATGCTTGCGCAAACAGTTCAAACAGATGCACCACAATTCAATACAAACACAAACAATTCAAATGCACCACATCATAATTCAAATAAGAGGAAAGGTAAACTTCATCTAATCCAACAAACAACTAAAGTGTGATCATAATTTGTGCTAAAAGGCACTGAATGAACATGTCAATGTCATCGAGGCGGAGTGTGTTGCTTGTTTAATTTTCTCATCATTTCTTGGCTATAAAGCATGGGCATGGCAATATCGTCAAGGCCGAGTGTGCAGCTTGCATTCAGTTATTCCATAAAAACGACTGGATCATCACTCAATCGCTCACTGCAATAGCAAAGGAAAAAGCTAACAATTAGGATCACATCATGCATCATTCATTTGAGAAATTGCGAAAAAGACCCTGCGGGCATTTTGTCGAGTGTCTCGGCCTCACTCCTTGTCTCATCTGAATACGGCTCCTCTTCGACCCTCGGAGGTTGAGTAGGCGGTGGTGTGGTTGCATGAGGCCGAGGGCAGTGTGAGCGTCATCTTCTTCTTCTTTACCGGCACCGTCGTGATGTCCGTTGCCTTGGTCGAAGGCCGATGCCCCCGTTCGCTGGTCTGCTAGGCCAAGGACATTCAGTTGATGGCGATAGAGCGAGCCGCCACTGATGTTGGTGACAAAGATCTCCTGGTCATGTTTTTGCATTGGTATTGTCTTTTAGGTGCTTGGGATGCCTAATTAGCCGTCGGACTAGCGCCGATGATGGCACCCCGCGGTGCGGCGAGTGGGGGATGTGCATTCCCGGGGGCATCGGACCAGGAAAGGCCAGGGGTGAGGCAAGTGGCGGCGGCATCGGGTCGGGTGAGAACGACGAGATCAAGTGGGAAGTGGTGTGGCACATCCCCTTTTTTTACTAAGAACAATCTACTCCATGACAAATTAGCTTTTGCGGGGTCTGGTAGAGATGCTCTTAAACTGATAAAACCACAAATGACTTGACCATAAAAAGGGAACATATCTCAAGAAATAAGCGTGCAAAAACCGCACACAAGAACAAACAAATAGACGCGCACAACTTGAAAATGATGTGTCACTCAACCACCGAAGCAATAAATGACCAATGTAGAGGGGAAAAACTGTGTGTTAGATGTGGAAACATGCATCCATTGGAAGAATATGACCTCTACTTCGGAGAGGTCAGACGTCGTCACAGTATCATCCATCCACCACCGGAGAGGACCCCCATTTTGGTCAAATGGAGGTACTCATCTGAGAGCCTAGATATGAACTGATGATTGTAAACAACAATAAACCAAACGTCGTCTGCATCGGCTTGCTTGAGACGACCACCGAGGCCCTCAAGCTCGTCAGCGAGCTCGCCGCCAATAAGTGGGACAACGTCGTGTACACTTCCATTTGGATATCCATGACTCTGATCAGGACACAAATGGGAGGTCAATCTCCCTCTGCAGCTTTGCATTCCTAGTCTCTGATGTGTCCGAAACTCCGAATAGGTGTTTGCCCAACACTTGCTGAATAAGGGGAATTGTTGTTCTTGTTACAATACAATTTGGTGACAAAACATTGCAGTTTGGCTCCTGCTGTATTGGCAGATAGTGCTACTATGCTCAAGCCAATTATATGTTCTAACATTCCCATAGTACTTTGGGTGATAATGCTAAGAATCGTCTCTGATGTGTGTGTTCTTTCTTTAATATATGATACGCATGCTTGTGCGTATTCGAGAAAAAAAGTCTTTGATGTGTTTAGATGTTTGCTGAATTTACTGACTAATGGAAATTGCTGTCCTCGCTACAGTACGATTTTAGGACAAACAATTACACTTTGGTCCTACTGGTCTGGATTGTGCTATTGCGCTCAAGCCAATTATAAAATACCAGCATTCCTATAGTTTGGATGATACCCCAAGAGTCCACTTAGTTTGAGCTGCATTTGAAGTACTTCCGAGTCCCGACTAGCTTGGATCTGATGGAGGTCATCAGTTCATGACTAGCCAAGCTTAGCTGCTGTTGATAATCTATCCGATTCAAATGTACGAACACTAATACCACAAACTTGGTCTAGCAGGTCAACACAAGATACAGCTAAGAGCTCACTCTAATTGTCCTTATCCATCAGCGAGGAAGGCGTTGGTACTCAGGCTACTAATTTGTACTAATAATATAACTCTGTACGGCCTTGTGAATTCCGCAACCCAGTGCATAAAGATTTGTTCGTCAGGCTTAGGTCTTTCGTTCACTATGTTGTCCTCTTGCAGTTGTTTGTTCTGGGAAGAGACGGATTCATTTCTTTTGCTGTTGTTCCAGAGTTCCCTGTTATAAGCATTTCCATAACTAGTTGATCACTGCTCTACTTTGTTTTATCGAAACAACATTTCCAAATAATGATGAGAACTAAGATAGCCAAATGTTAGATAGTTCATCAACATTGCGCTGCTGAGATTCATATGTCTATCCTATTGTATATGAATGCATCTTTATGATAACCCAAATAGCTGAAAAAAGGTGTGGCTATGAGCATATGACTGCAAGCTTATCATTAATAATGACGCAATCGATCTCATGACACTGGAGTCTTTGGTCATCGGACCTTGACAAAAATGGCCCATTATTCAATTTGTTTTCACACTATCGATCTGTGGCTTACATCACTAAATAGATGAAGCAGCATAATTCTAATAAGAAGGAAACTCCATTGTCATATATATCTACACTCACAAGCCATGTTGGAACAAAAGGTGTTATTGCTGCTCCAAGTTGCTAGTGTATGTTCATTCACTGTGCGTAGGCCCTGCTGTGCCATACCCCTCGAACCGTTCCCCTCGCCCCCGCGTCGCTCCAACAGGGGCGACACGGGCGGATAACCCTAGCCGCCGCCGCCGGCCTCCCCTACCCTTCCTCTCCTCCTCGTCGCCACCAGAGGAGCCGCCGATGCGTCGCACGGCTGCCGAGGAAGGTGGCGGCGGGGCCTTCGTCGTCCCTTCGCGGAGATCCAGATCCACGGGGCGGCGGCCCCTACTGGTTCGGCGCCGCCGTTCGCGCCCTGGACGGTGTGCGCGGGGACTTTGCCCGGCGTCCTCGACCGCTTGGGTGGTGGGGAGTCGGCGCTTGGCGGCGGCATGCAGTTCGGGGGCCTTCGTCCTCGCCAGATCTGGAGGCCTGCTGCTCCCTCGTTCCCGCTCCTTCCCCTTTGCGCTTGAGGCCGGTGGCTGCTGGTTCCGGTGCTTCTGGGGATGGTGGTGCAGATTGGGACCGGGGGGAACCCTAGGCCGGCTGGTTCGGCTCAACAGCGGCGTCGGCTTCGGGCGACGCATCCTTCCTGAAGGCGGTGTCGTGGTCCTTATTCTTGCCACCTCCGGTCCTCTCCTGGGTGAAAACCCAAAATCCGGCTTGGATTGGGCAGCGGTGGCGCCATGGGCGTCATCTCCTCCTTGGGCGTTGCACGGGAGCTAGGACTGGTGTGGGCTCATGAAGGTGGGGGCTTTGGCGCGGTTGGCTCTCTGCAGCTGCTCTGGCGGCTTTCATGTTGTGCAGAGTGCCTTGTATCTTTAGGGCGTTCCTGTTTTTGGTGTTCGCGTCGGAGGAGCGGCGTGGCATCGCACGTTGACACGGCGAGTCTCAGCGGCATGGAGCGGTGGGGTTTCGCGGTGGGCGTGTGATGATGGACGGCGCAGGATGGTGGCACCGTCGGCGTCGTGGTGGCGTCGATGGCGAGAGACCGACACGGTTCATGCAACAGTACAACTCGAAGATGGATTGATGGTGCGTGGCTGCGGCGGCCTCATACCGGCAGGGTCTGGTTGAAGAGCACGCCGGACTGGTGGGTGCCCATACCCGCAGAGCGTCCGGTTGGGACCTCGGTCTTAGATGTTAGGTTTGGCTGCGAGGTCTGTTTGGTATTAGGCCTGACCATCGGCGCGCCTTCATCGATTAGATATGAGTAGCGACAGAGGTTGCGAATATGGTGGCTTTGGTCTTACTGTTGTACGACTTTGTAAGGTCTTGTGTTAATAATTAATACATTGGCTGTATGCATCGTCCAGATGCAGAGGCCGGGGGTATTCCTCCTTTTCGAAAAAAAAATGTGAAGCAAACAATTACAACTTCCTTCTCTGGTGATTTAAAACTCTTGCATACAATCTTTCTTCAATGTTCTGAACCGACCTGCCTTTTTTCGTGCAGAGTTTCTATGGAGCCTGAAAACCTCTCTCTTGTCTGCATTTGTACATTGATCAGCCATCGTTACTCTATATGAAGCACGCCGTATATACTTCTGAGGACATTGTATTTTTCTTGCTTTGGAAGTGTGAAATAAATAGAATGCTTGTGGGTGACTGTTATACTGATTATTTTGCTTTTGCTGCAGTGAGGTTCTCATTAAAAAAATTGACATATGACGTGCTTGGGTGCATTTTGTTCTTTCCATATTTGCGTATTGGAACCACAAGAGCATGTTTGGGTAGGAGGATATGATTCAAATCCAGGTTTAGCAACAACCTACCTCATCCAAATACTCCTAAGGTGAAATGTCATAATCTCAAATCAGTAAGCACATGCTTCCTCTAGTAAAGATAGACGGTTCCTCGATGATGTCCATTCTAATCGCATCTCGGGCTCGAACGCAGCCATTTTGTCGACTCAGCAAGTCGTATCCGTCGTCTTTGTTTGACTGATTCAACCACGCGAGGAACTTGCCGAGGAAGGAGTGACCAGATTGAGCTCGACGTGGCCACTGTCAGCGTGTAACCAGGGCCCTCACCAACATAACTACCAGATGAAGGGCTGGGCCTCGTCGGTAACAAACCAGGAGAAAGAAGATAGACACAATTGGGAAGATGGAGCGAAGGTTCCAAACTCATCAGATCTAAGCTGAAAGAAAACTCCTGTAGTGCAATGAGGACTTCAGCTACGTTGAACTGTTTTCCCAATGCCGCTCATCCCAAAATATTGTCATATTCCGGAGTTTCTTTTTCGCTCAAAGATATGATACTTGGGTGAGGATGGATACAAAATCCTACACAATACAAGAAAATAATATGCTGCATAGTTTGCTAGCTTTCCTACACGGGTCACTCATTGCATGACATCCTTCGTCGGGTATATATACAGAGAAAGAATGCATGATAGGCAAGTAGGTGTGGCTTTACTCATTGGATGGAAATTATCGGTAGTAGATATTTATTTGTCATTATGATGGCTGCACGCTTCATTATGATGCCGAGGCCGGGGGAACGCCTCCATTTCCAAAAAAAAGGATATTTATTTGTCATAGTAGTAGATTGGGTGGATAAATAGATTTAGAGGTACTATATAAAGTGAGTTGGACAATACGAAAATGCTACAATCTCATGAAAAGTTAAGATGCACCACGGTTACTTTAAAGGGGTAAAAAGTACAATATACAATGATAGTAAAAAATGAAGGATGGCTAGCACCTCGCAGCCAGCGCTATATTGCCCACTATACAATCACATCTTACACGCGACTCCGTCTATCTGAACACAAGTCCTCTCAACAATGTCATGTACTCCACTACAAAAGATAGAGTATTCTGGAAGAAGCCATACATAGCCTGGAAGAAAAAAATAGGTTCAAGTTCAGATTACAAAGATTCTTTGACCAAATATAAATTCTCAAAATCGACACATTAGCAAGGCACCATCTCGGCGACCAACTATGAGTGTTTGTTGTTCGGTTTTAGATAAATAAAATCACATCTGACTTCAAATTGATTTTCTTGCGGAGAAAACCCAAAATGATTTGACCATATACAAGGAACATAAAGAGTAAGCTTTCAAAAACCACGAACAACGACAAATAAGAAGACACGCACAAATTGAAAATGATGAGACACTCAACCACCGAAGCAATCAATGACCAAGGTAGAGGGGGAAATGTGGGAAAATCCAATTCGATACCTAGCTCATCTACACCCGATGAATAGTAAAATAAAAAAAATAGAGAAAAATTCAAAAATATCCAAAAAAATGTGGTGTAAGATTCTCAAAAGTGTGATGTTCGTGCAAAATTTCAGGGTGTTTGGACATTCAAGGAGATCGTGAAAAAAAAGACAAAATCAGGTATGAACAGTGTTGTTTTCAAAAGTTTCTTAGACACCTGAAATTGTTCTTTTTTGCCACGAGTTCTTCAAATCTCCAAAGTTCACCAAATTTTGCATGGAAATCAAGCACATGAGCATCTTGCACCACAAAAAAAAAAAATTAGTTTTTTAGTATTTATAATGATTTTACTGTTCACACACAGGCTCGTCTATACCCGCGAAATAAATCTATGTGCAAGATCATTCTAAATACTAAAAAAATATATCTATTTTTTTGTGGTGCAAGATCACATACAGTAAAATCATTGAATAGCCGCTTCAGGGAAATGTGTCTTGATGTGGAAACAAGACATCCATTGGAGAAAGTAGACCTCGTCTACACCCGGGAGGTTGAATGTCGTCAAGTATCATCCATCCACTATTGAAGAGGACCCCCGCCCACTCATCCGAGATTGCGCGAACAATAGAACGCGAGGTTGTCTGCCTTGGAACAACATACGATCTTCGAAGTTCATCAATCACGTTGAGCAGCTTGCCGCGAGGAAATGGAACGGCGTCGTGTACTCGTCCATAATGATCCATGTTCCCCTGATGCAGGTAGGTCATCGGAATTATTGAGAAGAGCAAGCACTTTGCTTGCTGACACTGATGAGGAGATGAAAGGTCAGTCTGTGCAGCTTTGCATTCCCAATTTTTTATGTGTCTGCGTAGGTGTTTATTGAACTTACTAAATAAGGAGAATTGTTGTTCTCATTACAGACAAAACAACGGAGTTTGGTTCCTGGTGGTTGGCAGACTGTGCTATTGCGCCGAATCCAATTTATAAGTACCAATATTCCTACAGTTTAGATGATAAGATTCCACCTAGTTTGAGCTGCAGTTGTAGTACTTGAGACTGGGTTGAATCTAACCGAGGTCATCACGAGCTGATATTGACAATTTATATGATTTTTTTTGGAAAAGGAGGATAACCCTCGGTCTCTGCATTAGAATGATGCATGTATCGATTTTATTTTATTTCCCGCAAAGAAAAAATATGTACCAACACTACATGCGACTTTTTTCAAAAAGGCACACAAGATACAGCTAGAGGGCTCACTTAAATTGTCCTTAGGGTTTTTTTGTTGTTGATAATTCCAGTTAATGATGAAGGCGGCACTAGCACTCCATCTGTGAGCAAGGCGTCATTACCCAAGCTATTAGATGTGCTAAACTAATGCTCTACACATCCTTGTGAAACAATGTGTGAACGAAGATTTATCTATCAAGTTTAAGGCTATGGTTGTTTCACTGTGTTGTCCTCTTGTAGTTGTTTTTTTCTTTCCAGAGCTCCTTTTGTGTTGTTCAGAGCTCCTTTTCAATGTCTAGTTGACCATTGCTTCTTCTTTGGGTTTACTGAAACAAATTCCTGAATAATGATGGAAACTACGATGGCAGACTGTTAGATAATTAATCAACATTGCCTACTGAGATTCATTGGTCTTTCCAATTTGTGTATGGCCATGTCTGTCAGTGATAACCACAATAGCTAATGGTGTGGCTATGGGCATATGACAGCATGCTTTTCATGACATCGAGTGTTCGATCAGCCAGCAGACCTTCACAAAATAACATGTGGCTTATACATTACTAAATAGATGAAGCGGTACAAATTTAATAAGATGGGGACTCCATTGTCTTGTAATTTTTGCCCGATAATTTCTTATTATCATTATTCCACACTCTGGAATCATGTCGGAACACAGGGTGTGGTTGCTCCTCTTTAGTTTTCACTAGCAAAAATGCCTGTGCGTTGCAACGGGGAAAAAGTATCCACGTACTTGCTTGTCGAAGAAAAACTTAAAGCATCAATCAAGATCTTTCACTTGTCAGACACGAGAAACTGAAATTCTCTTAATAAAATTCCAACTCTATAAGATCAGCAATAACATTTATAAATCATAAATACATTTAATTCAATGATGCTTCCCTACAAGCAAACACCGTTTGCAATGTACTTGGGTTGACTGGGTGGAGGAACTGGATGGAAGAGTGCGTTTCGTATCCCACTGGCGAGAGCAGGATAAAGATACTCCGTACTTGGGTTAATACAATAGGGAAAATCGAGGAGTTCATGTCGCTGATTTGAGCCGCTAACCCTGTTTTCCATTTAATTCCGATTCCCTCTACATTCTCTCATGTTGTTCATCTTTTTTTTAGAAAAGGGGTGAAACCCCAGCCTCTGCATCAATCATGTTGTTCATCTTGTTCACACCACATAAAGGTTCTGTGTTTAATTGCGTATTTGTATCTTGGCTCCTGGTTCTTTTTGCAATAAACAGAATAAAATATTAGGTTGACTCACAATAACTTCAGTATAGAGACCTTACCGTGTCTCCGATCATCTGAAAAGTCGTCTAATCTTGTGCTTTCAGACACCGAAATTGAGACATGGCCAAGCATGTTGTCACTGTTGTGCTGCAAAGGTAGGCACAAGAAACATGTATGAGGCCACCAAACAATTCTTTTGTGTTATGAATGTACTCCAAAAGGGCCAATCATACTAAAATATCATGGTACTGATTTTTAACAGAATTTATTCCTCTCCAACTGAATTAAATGAATATATAATTGAAAAGATGTCATGTGCCACCTTCAAACTTCAAAGAAACGATTATCATGTACTCCCTCCGTTCCAAAATAGATGACCCAACTTTATACTAACTTTAGTACAAAGTTGGGTCATCTATTTTGGAACGGAGGGAGTATAATGTTTTGTCCCATTCAATCTTGTACAATTAATCTAGTTTCAAAAGAAGACTTTGGGCTTTCCCTTGGCAATGCTCTGAATCTGGTTCTTCAACATGTGTAAGACAAATCTAAACATATACGAAAATCAAGATCCTACAAATACGCTAGCAAATGTATTTAGTTTCATCTTGCTGTCTGGACATGAAGTAAGAACATGAATCAATTTACCTGACGAGGATGTGTCAAGTTTCAGCTTGAAAGGAATTGTTGTTCACCATGACAGCCGCCGCTCCCCCGCCCGCCGGGAGGACTGAGCTCGGTCCCGTCGCTTGTGGCGTCGTCGGGTGATCTGGCGCGCCCTTGGCGCTCCTCGTCGCCGTCCCACCGGCGGGGCCGCTCCCCATCCCCCGCCCGTCCGGCTCGGCCCGGCTCCCCTCGTCCGCGGGATGGAATCCTCCCGACCCCGGACACTCGCCGCTACGTCCCTCCGCACGCGGCTTCCGCGGGGGTCGCGGCACGGCTCCTGCCCAAGGTGGTGGCACCACCCGTGGCCGTCCTGGACCTGCCAAGAAGAAGTAGCGCCGTGGTGTTCGCGTCACTCCGGCCGTGCCACCCCCCGCGGGTCCGGGGTCCTCCTCCGCTCCAGGCCCCGTCTCCGGTCTCCCTCGCCCCCCTTGCTTCAACTGTGGGGTGAGGGGGCATTCCCAGGTTGCGTGCGTCAACCCCCAGTGCTGCTACCTATGCAAGGATCCCGGCCACCCCGCCCTTCTGTGCCCGGATAGACCGATGGTCTCGGAGCTCATGATGTATGGGCATGGGATCGAGGGGTTGGGCTTCTTCCACCTCGAGGTTCCGGACGCCCCTCCTCCGTCGCCCTCCCTTCAGGCGATTGTCACGGTCGTTGATGGGGTCGCCTCCCCTGAGATGATCGAGGCTGAGCTCAACCACCTCTACCGGCACCAGTGGGACTGGGTGGTCACCCCCACCGCCGGTCACGTCTTCTCCGTCGTCTTCCCCGACTCCGTCAGCTACGGCTACGCGACGCGTAGTGGCCGGATCACTCTCGCTCTCAACCAGCTGGTTGTCGAGATATCCGAGCCGGTGCTCGACGCCCAGGCCGTGGCTGTCCTCGACACCGCCTGGATCCTCATCTCCGGCCTCCCCGATATTGCGCGGTCCGAGCTTGTCATCCGCCAGATGTCTCGTCTCTTGGGCAAGGTGGTGGTGGTCGACGAGCTCTCACTGCGCAAGGAGGAGGAGGTGCGGGTCAAGGTCAAGTGCCTCGACTCCTCCAAGTTGCGCACTTCGGTCCGGGTCTTCTTCAACGACCAGGGCTTCGACCTCAGGATCACCCCCGAGCCTCCCAACCACGTTGGACGTCCCCGCTCCCTCGACGTCGCCCCCCCCCTCGGTGACAACCCGGGGGCCGGCGGAGACTACCACGGCCGCCACCGCTCCCGTTCTCACCGCTCGGATGAGGAGGGGGCGTCCGAGGACTCCCGCTCCCCCTCCCCCTCGCCTCCTCCTCCTGTCGCGGGGGGCAAGGGCCGCCAGGCCGCTTCGCCCCCCCCCCCGTGGATGGCCCGCCGATCTCTGAGGCGTCGCCATCCGAGGGGAGCGACATCTCGGTGTGGAGTCAGTGGTCTGCCGGCCTCCTCCCGCGCTCCCCGCCTCGTCTCCGCCACGGTGCTAGACCAGTGGGCCTGCCCATGACCTGCTCTCCGACTCTCCGGCGGCGCCCGCAGTTGGGGGGACGCCTCCCGTGGTGGTCCCCCCCGCTCCGGCTTCGCCTCCCCTCGTCGCCATCTCCGCCCCGCAGCCTGATGCCCCTCCGGCCCCGTCGTCTACGCGGGCTGCCACGGAGGCAGTCTCTTCGGCCCCCTGTGCGCCGCCCCTTCCCCCGGCCGATACAGCTCCTACGGCCCAGCTCTTCCTCGGCTGTGCTGGGCCTGGTTTGCCGCCTTCTCCTCCGGCATCTCCTGGGGTGGGGGCGGCCCGGATCATCACCCCGCTGGCGGCCCAGCCCCCCCTCCCCGGTCCGCCGCCTACTCCCGTCACGGTCGGTCGGCCTCCTCCCCGGTGGTGGCCTCCCGCCGGAGTGCTCGGCTGGGCGCGGCCCATCCCGAGGGCAGCCCGGCGTTGCCCATCCCTGAGCGGGTGGAGCTCCATGCTGCCGCCCGTAACCTGGAGCCAGGTACGCCCTCCATTCCCCCCTCTGCTTCGTCTTGTTCTTTCTCTGCGCTTGAGTCTGTTCCCCTGGGTCACCTTGCCAAAGTGGCCTCCAACTCCGCGATCATTTTCCGAGGGGAAGTTGGCCCCCCTCTTGCTCAGATCGCGGCCATCGGGGCCCGTGAGGTCCTCGATGGGATGCTCGCGGAGGCCCGGGCTGCCCGCCTAGCTCCCCCACCCGCCTCTACAGCTGGGGGACCCCCCTCTCCGCCTTTGCCGCAATCGACGGCCCCCCTCCCTTGGTGGCCGTGCAGGAGATTCGGGGTCGCACCCGCTCCCGTACGGCGGCCCTTCGTGCGCTTAGCGCTTCCCGAGTCCTGGGGTCAAGTAGCCCCCCAATGGCCCCTTAATGCGGGCCCTCTTCTGGAACATCCGCGGCTTCGGTCATGATGGCCGCCGCCGCCAGTTAGTGGAATACATGCACGATGAGCACATCGACATCGTGGCGGTGCAAGAGACCATGCGTCGCGAGTTTGCTCTCCCTGAGCTTGATCGGTTGAGCTCTCACCTATTTGCGTGGCACTGGCTCCCTTCTAGTGGGAGCACGGGCCACTCGGGTGGCATCCTCTTAGGTGTGAAGGATGCCACCTTTGAGGTGGGTAGCATGGATAGGGGCGAATTCTTCGTCAGCATGGAGCTGTTCGAGAGGTCACTCAACTTCAAGTGGGAGATCATCATAGTCTATGGGCCAGCGGATCATAGTAGATCGGCCTCCTTCTTGGAGGAACTCCACCGAAAAATCTCGGCCGCCTACCTCCCCGTGGTCGTCGGGGGCGACTTCAACCTGCTGCGCGTTGCAGAGGACAAGAACAATGGCAATGTCTGCATTGCCCGGATGGACATGTTTAACGACTTCATTGCCGACCTCGCCCTCCGGGAGATCGATCTGGTTGGGGCCTGATTTACTTGGATCAACCGTCAAGCCTCCCCGACCCTGTCCGTCCTGGACAGGGTCCTAGTTTCCCTGGACTGGGACATCCGGTGCCCTCTAGCTTCCCTCTGCGCCATCACCCGGATTGGCTCGGACCACGTCCCATTGCTCCTTTCCTCCGCGGACGAGCGTCCGCCGATCCCTCCTTGGTTTCGCTTTCAGACCTTCTAGCTTTCCCAGGCTGGGTTTACCGACGTCGTATGTGATCGGTGGATTGAGGCTCGGGCCCACCCCCACCCTCGTCCCCCTTCTACTATTGACACGTGGCACTTCTGTGCGAAGCGTGGCCCGCAATTTATGAAGGGCTGGGGGGCCAACCTGGGCCGTGACGCCAGAGAGCGTAAGAAGGCGCTGCTCACCGCGATCCAGGCGCTCGACTTGCGGGCTGACGCGGTGGGCCTCTCCCCGGAGGAGTGGCTTTCCCGCTATGATCTCGAAGACCAGCTCTCTGTGATTTACACCGATGAGGAAGCTTATTGGCGCCTTCGGGGCGCCCAACATTGGGTCCTGAAGGGTGATGCGAATACGGCTTACTTCCAGGCGATTGCCAACGGTCGCCGTAGACGCAACACCATCCCCTGCCTGTGGGATGGGGCAGCCCTCCTCCAGGATCCCCGCGACATTCGCACCCATGTCGACGGCCTCTATCGGTCCCTCTTCTCTCCCGCTCCTCGGAGCGGCATCTCCCTCACCCCGGATTGTTGGGCCAGCGCCCAACTAGTCTCTGACGCACAGAACGCATCCCTGACGGCTTCCTTCTCTGAGCAGGAGGTCTGGGAGGCCATCAAGGGGATGAACTCCTCCTCTGCTCCGGGACCGGACGGTCTTCCGATCATTTTCTTCCAGACCTTCTGGAACGTGATTAAACCAGAGGTCATGGCCATCTTTGATGAGTTCTTTGTGGGTTCTATTGACCTTAGTCGCCTCAACTACGGGACCATCTCCCTCATCCCCAAGGTCCCTGGGCGACTGACATTCGCCAGTTCCGCCCGATCACGGACATTAACGTGATCTTCCGGATCTTGGCCAAGGGGTACGCCAACAGGGTGACCCTGCTTGCGGATCGGATTACCCACCCTAACCAATCGGCCTTCATTAAGGGCCGATACATCCTGGATGGTGTCCTGGTGCTTCATGAGGTCCTTCATGAGGTCCGGGCCAAGCGCCTGAAGGCGGTCTTTCTGAAGATTGATTTCCATAAGGCCTATGATACGGTTAGCTGGTCCTTCCTTAGGGAAGTCCTTCTTCGGAAGGGCTTCGACGACCGGTGGATCACAAGAGTCATGCAAATGGTCTCTTGCGGTCGCACGGCGGTCAACATCAACGGCGAGATAGGCCCCTTCTTCCCTACCCTATGTGGGGTTCGCTAAGGCGACCCCTTCTCTCCGTTCCTCTTCAATATGGTCGTGGACGCTTTGGCCGCCATTCTGGATAAGGCAAAAGCCACGGGCCACATCCGAGGGATTACCCCACACCTCTCTGGGGGCGCTCGGGGATCTCCATCCTCCAATATGCTGACGACACGATCATCATGGTCGAAGGCTCGGAGTTGGACATCACCAACCTCAAGTTCCTCCTTCTCTGCTTCCAACAGATGTCGGGCCTCAAGATCAACTTCGATAAGAGTGACGTTATGGTGATGGGTTACTCCCCCTCTGAGTCTGTGGCCATTGCCAACAGGCTTAATTGCCGCCTGGGCTCTTTCCCCACTACCTATCTGGGGACGCCCATTAGTGACTCGCGTCTCTCTGTCGCTGACTTGCGCCCCTCCGTGACCAAGCTCCAGACCAGATGCGAGCCCTGGCAGGGGAGGCGGCTCTGTAAGGCAGCTCGGACTATCCTTATCAACTCATCCCTATCCAGCCTCCTCTTGTTTCTTATGAGTTTCTACAGCCTACATGAATCTCTCCATAAGGAGATCGCCAAGATTCAGTCCCGATTCTACTGGGCTGGCGAACAGGGGAAGCAGAAGTATCACATGGTCAGCTGGCCTGACATCTGCAAGCCCAGGGAGCAGGGTGGATTAGGCATCATGTGCTCTAAACGGATGAATATCGCCCTTCTCTCCCGGTGGCTTTGGCGTATCGCGCAGGGTCAGGGTGGCCTCTGGCTGGACATTATCCGGAATAAGTACCTGCGTGGTCAACCCCTTGCCTTCTGCCAGAAATCGGGCGGATCTCAGTTTTGGCAGTCTCTCGTCCAACTCCTACCGGTGCTCCGCATTGGTACCTCTATCTCGGTGGGGTCCGGCCTCTCGACGCTTTTCTGGTTCGATCGCTGGGCCGGAGACTCTCCCTTCGCGGCCCGCTTCCCCACCCTCTTCTCTATCTCTGTCAACCCTATGATTTCTATTGATAGGGCCCTTATTGACTTAGGGCGCCTTGCTTTCCGCCGACCCTTTAGTCCGGCGGAATCTGCCGCCTGGCGTGAGTTACTTGACTGCGTTGCTCTTCATGAGCCGTTGGTGGATGGCGACCAGGACCTTATGCGCTGGCGTCTGGAGCCGTCTGGCCAGTTCTCCACCAAATCGCTTTACTTGGCCATTGCTCCCTCATCCGCCCCCTCCCCTTTCGATGGTGTGGTCCGTCCGCGTCCCACTGAAGATTCGCATCTTCATGTGGCAGTGGATCCGTGGACGGGTCCCGTCCGGTGTGGAGGTCCGCAAGCGAAATGGCCCGGGCACTGGTATCTGCCCCCTCTGCGATGTTCCTGAAGACTCCAATCACATTTTCTTCGCTTGCGTCTCCGCCCGGTTCCTTTGGAGCTGCTTTCGCGAGATTGTCGGTGGGAGTTGGTGCCACACCAATTTCCCGGACCTTTTTGCTGAACTCCAAGTGTCCCCTACGGCCTCTCGCCACATTAGGTGGCTGGAGGTTGGGGTCCTTGCCTGGACGCTGTGGACCGTTCGCACTAAGCTTGTGATCCAACATTCTCCCCTCCGTCGCGCTACTGATGCTCTCTACAAATTCTCGGGTTTCTTGCAGCTTTGGCGGCCGCTTAGCCGCCCCCCGGATCGGGACGCCATCTCAGCCTTCATCGCCGATCTTCGCTCGATGGTCGTCCGCCTGTCGCCGCCGCCCCCGCCGCCACCGCCGGAGCCAGACTAGATCACCTGTGCTGGGCAGGCTTTGCTATGTTGTGTTTTTTCTCTTTCTTCTGGGCTTGTTGAGCTGTGCCCTCAGCAGAACCTCTGTACTTTGATTGTGGTACTTGGGTGGTGTGTGTGTGTGGACCTGATATGGTTGTATGTCTAGTGACGGTTTGCTTTATTTATAAAGCGGGGCGAAAGCCTTTTTCGGTAAAGGAATTGTTATGATTACTATGAACAAAATATTTAGTTTCATCTTTCTGTCTGGAAAGGAAGTGTTATGATTACTATGAAAAATCTCCTCATGCACCAAACCACCTGATGAAATTAGAATGAAACTTCAGGGTGTCACTACTTGAGTACTTGCTCGGTTTCCAAATTACAAACCTTACCTACACGGAACGGACGAGCAACCCTACCCCATTTGGCTATTATACTAATCTTCCGCTAGGCAATACATTTAGCTCCATCAATTAACATCAGCAGAACAGTCCAGCCCAATTTTCCTTCAATCTGAACCCCATGACGTGCAAAGGCAGCCCCTCTTCAACGGCCAGTAAACAGAGTGCATGTGCGCTCCCAGACTCACAATACCGATGAAACTCGATTGACCATGTGTTATGGGTAAATTAGCAATGCCAACACGCTACAGCAAATCTGAGCCAACAAAAATTCAACCTCGTCCTTGGCTAACCTGAGGTACTAATGGATTTCAGAGTTAGACCAAAAAGGTGTAGACGAGCACCATCTTAAACTACAGGTCTCCTGTGTTTCTAGTCAATTCAAGGATTGTGGCCAATGCCTATAATATGTCATACATGGGGAGCGGATGTACTCCATCACGTCGCTAGTAATTAATGGCTGCTTTATCGAACAATTGTCCATGGCCCGGCGCGCTTCAGATTATCATAACATACATCGAAGTGAACATGTATTAGTGAGGGTGCCAAGCAAACTGAGACGCCCATGTCAATGACACGGCAGGCGAGCTGAGGGGATACGTAGCTATTGGGGATGTGCCGTCGCGGCCGACCCGGCAACCAGGTCCTGACCAGCCTGCCGCCGAGCGAGGGAATAGTGCCTAGGAGCCATCTGCGGTACTTCTCGTACACCATGAAGTAGATAGCTTTGGAAGAGAATACGTGTCGAACGTTGTTGATGTTCCTGCGGTAGAGCTCCTTGAGGACCTCGCGGTGGTTGATTTCCAGCAGCCTCCTGAAGGCCGGGAGAGATTTACTCGATCAAGAGGCATGGATGTCGTCTTCGCTGTCACACACCCCCGACGTTGGCGGCGAACATCTCCTCGTAGTCGGCTACGTCCGTCCCAGAACCATCAGCGCTTAATACGCCTCCTCAGCCTCGTCATTGACCAGGTGGGTGCTCATGCGTGTGCTGGATTTTGCCGGGTTGCGCTTGCGCCGATGGGCTGATGGCCTTGGATTCCGCTGCGACCGACGCCATCCAGCCGAGGAGAGGATGGGCTCCGGTAGCCGGAGATGGGGTGGGTGGCGGCGCTAGGTCGGGTAGCAGGGGATTTGGGGTTGCGGTCGAGAAAAATAGAAAAGAAACAACAGCTCGATCCCCTCCTC
Source organism: Aegilops speltoides (assembly GCA_021437245.1). Taxonomy (NCBI): domain Eukaryota; kingdom Viridiplantae; phylum Streptophyta; class Magnoliopsida; order Poales; family Poaceae; genus Aegilops; species Aegilops speltoides. The sequence goes on along the minus strand of CM038141.1, from coordinate 416,055,274 downwards.
CGAAACGACGACAGAGAGAAGAACATCTCCGCTTACCTAAAGAAGATCGACGGTGACCCCTACTTCGGCGCGTCAATCACGGCCTTGTACCGCTGGCGACACGGATCTGCGTCCCCGTACCTATGGACGTGTCGGAGCTCTCCCGCTGCACCACCGTTGAGGCTTGTGTAGAGGACGCCGCCGGCCTCAGCTTCGGTCGATCCCTCCTCCTTCCCTCGTGCCGCGTCCTATCTCCTGTTCACCCCGCACGCTCGTCGACCTGCCTCAATCCCGATCGTCTCCTCCGAAACGACGACAGAGAGAAGAACATCTCCGCTTACCTAAAGAAGATCGACGGTGACCCCTACGTCGGCGCGTCAATCACCGCCTTGTACCGCTGGCGACACGGATCTGCGTGCCCGTACCTATGGACGGGTCGGAGCTCTCCTGCTGCACCATCGTTGAGGCTTGTGTAGAGGACGCCGCCGGCCTCAGCTTCGGTCGATCCCTCCTCCTTCCCTCGTGCCGCGTCCTATCTCTTGTTCACCCCGCACGCTCGTCGACCTGCCTCAATCCCGATCTTCTCCTCCGAAACGACGACAGAGAGAAGAACATCTCCGCTTACCTAAAGAAGATCGACGGTGACCCCTACGTCGGCGCGTCAATCACGGCCTTGTACCGCTGGCGACACAGATCTGCGTCCCCGTACCTATGGACAGGTTGGAGCTCTCCCGCTGCACCACCGTTGAGGCTTGTGTAGAGGACGCCGCTGGCCTCAGCTTCGGTCGATCCCTCCTCCTTCCCTCGTGCCACGTCCTATCTCCTGTTCACCCCGCACGCTCGTCGACCTGCCTCAATCCCGATAGTCTCCTCCGAAACGACGACAGAGAGAAGAACATCTCTGCTTACCTAAAGAAGATCGACGGTGACCCCTACGTCGGCGCGTCAATCACGGCCTTGTACCACTGGCGACACGGATCTGCGTCCCCATACCTATGGACGGGTCGGAGCTCTCCCGCTGCACCACCGTTGAGGCTTGTGTAGAGGACGCCGCTGGCCTCAGCTTCGGTCGATCCCTCCTCCTTCCCTCGTGCCACGTCCTATCTCCTGTTCACCCCGCGCGCCGTCGACCTGCCTCAATCCCGATCGTCTCCTCCAAACGGCGACAGAGAGAAGAACATCTCCGCTTACCTAAAGAAGATCGACGGTGACCCCTACGTCGGCGCGTCAATCACGGCCTTGTACCGCTGGCGACACGGATCTGCGTCCCCGTACCTATGGACGGGTAGGAGCTCTCCCGCTGCACCACCGTTGAGGCTTGTGTAGAGGACGCTGCCGGCCTCAGCTTCGGTCGATCCCTCCTCCTTCCCTCGTGCCGCGTCCTATCTCCTGTTCACCCCGCACGCTCGTCGACCTGCCTCAATCCCGATCGTCTCCTCCGAAACGATGACAGAAAGAAGAACATCTCCACTTACCTAAAGAAGATCGACGGGGACCCCTACGTCGGCGCGTCAATCACGACCTTGTACCGCTGGCGACACAGATCTGCGTCCCTGTACCTATGGACGGGTCGGAGCTCTCCCGCTATACCACCGTTGAGGCTTGTGTAGAGGACGCCGCCGGCCTCAGCTTCGGTCGATCCCTCCTCCTTCCCTCGTGCCGCGTCCTATCTCCTGTTCACCCCGCACGCTCGTCGACCTGCCTCAATCCCGATCGTCTCCTCCGAAACGACGACGAGAGAAGAACATCTCCGCTACCTAAAGAAGATCGACGGTGACCCCTCGTCGGCGCGTCAATCACGGCCTTGTACCGCTGGCGTCACGGATCTGCGTCCCGTACCTATGGACGGGTCGGAGCTCTCCGCTGCACAACCGCTGAGCTTGTGTAGAGGGCGCCGCCGCCTCAGCTTCGTCGATCCTCCTCCTTCCCTCGTGCGCGCCCTATCTCCTGTTCACCCCGCACGCTCGTCGACCTGCCTCAATCCCGATCGTCTGCTCCGAAATGACGACAGAGAGAAGAACATCTCCGCTTACCTAAAGAAGATCGACGGTGACCCCTACGTCGGCGCGTCAATCACGGCCTTGTACCGCTGGCGACACGGATCTGCGTCCCCGTACCTATGGACGGGTCGGAGCTCTCCCGCTGCACCACCGTTGAGGCTTGTGTAGAGGACGCCGCCGGCCTCAGCTTCGGTCGATCCCTCCTCCTTCCCTCGTGCCGCGTCCTATCTCCTGTTCACCCCGAACGGTCGTCGACCTGCCTCAATCCCGATCTTCTCCTCCGAAACGACGACAGAGAGAAGAACATCTCCGCTTACCTAAAGAAGATCGACGGTGACCCCTACGTCGGCGCGTCAATCACGGCCTTGTACCGCTGGCGACACGGATCTGCGTCCCCGTACCTATGGACGGGTCGGAGCTCTCCCGCTGCACCACCGTTGAGGCTTGTGTAGAGGACGCGCCCGCCTCAGCTTCGGTCGATCCCTCCTCCTTCCCTCGTGCCGCGTCCTATCTCCTGTTCACCCCACACGCTCGTCGACCTGCCTCAATCCCGATCGTCTCCTCCGAAACAACGACAGAGAGAAGAACATCTCCGCTTACCTAAAGAAGATCGACGGTGACCCCTACGTCGGCGCGTCAATCACGGCCTTGTACCGCTGGCGACACGGATCTGCGTCCCCGTACCTATGGACGGGTCGGAGCTCTCCCGCTGCACCACTGTTGAGGCTTGTGTAGAGGACGCCGGCGGCCTCAGCTTCGGTCGATCCCTCCTTCCCTCGTGCCGCGTCCTAGCTTTCTTTTGGGCACCATTCCTCCTCATCCATCTTGGTGGGCAGGATACCATCACTGCTTTCGCCATGGAGGACAACAACTTGTGGTTGAGGCATCTGTTGAATCTGGTGATGCAAGTTTCCCTAGCTTTATATGGTTTTTGGAAGTCCATTGGTAAACACAGTGCGAACCTTCTGCTTGCAGGTAGCTTCGTATTTGTTACTGGAATTATCAAGTATGGAGAAAGAACATGGTCTCTCAAGTGTGGCAGCCTTCAAAGTCTTGAGAGCTCAGATGCACTGCGTTACAAAATGGAATTGCCTGAAGAAATCTCTGGTGATGTTGGCGTTGTTCGTGCTGCTCTGGATTCCATGCCATTTGTCCTTGATGTCATGGCCGAACGCAACTTGCTTGATCTCGGCCGAGAATATATGAACAAAATAGATGACCCTGAGCAAATGATACGGATGGTGAGGCTTCAGCTTGGCATGATATACGACGATCTCTACACTAAGTCTCTTGTGCTCAGAACACGGAGTGGAGTTATACTTAGATGCATCTCTCAGGCCTCGGTAATAGTTGCCTTTGTGCTCTTCCATGCAAGTAGCAGAGACAATTATAGCAAAGCTGACATTGCCATCACCTATTCGCTATTTGTGGGTTGTTTTTTCTTTGAAGTCAGTTCAACGTTTGTTTCCATGTTGTCACCTTGGACATGGGCATGGTTGAAGGTTAGAAGGTGTGATGCACTCGCCAGTTTGTGGGTTTTCTTTTGCTCTGACATCGGATATCCAAGGACGATGAAACAGGAGCGGTGGCCAAATTTGATTGGACAGTACAACTTAGATAGCTGGTTGACTGACAGCGGCCCTATTGAAAGATAGAATTGGTATAAATGATGGATTGATTGTATTGCATTGAGGCCTCGGCCGGTATATATAAGAGTACATGACTTGGGGTGCAAGGCAACCCCGGATACATATGGCAGTCTACGATATTAATATCTACAACTACCAAATATACTCTAACATCCCCCCGCAGTCACAGCGGGAGCACCGCAGACGATGAGACTGGAGAAGAAGCTGAAGGCGGGAGCCGACAGACTAACATCCCCGCAGTTGGAACGGCGGTGCGGTGCAGACGCTGCGACTGGAGCGAAAAACCGGCGAGTAACTCATGCGGATGGTAGCCCTTTGTGCCGATGTCGAGGAAGCCGAGTTGTAGGGTGAATAGCCGTGGTCGAGGATGCCGTGCGTAGGGTAGCCATGGTCGACATGGAGCTGTCAAGGTTGCCGAGGGTAAGTAGCCGCTCAGGAAGCCGCGGGTGCTCGAGGAGGCGCCGTGAGGATGGTGGCGCGAAGGGGAAGCCACCTAGGACGAAGACGGCGACGCGTCGAGGCAGTCGAAAAGGGGGTCGGTGCCAAGTCGATGCAGTCAGGAGCCGATATGTGAGACATTCTCGGGTTTGCCAGGCCCAAAAACACCTCGGGGACGATGGCGCGCACCGGTGTTGCCAATACCGGACGTGCGAGGGAGGGTACACACCATGCGCTGTCGTCTGAGGGACCAGCAGAGTAGGCCTCCACGACGGTCGCAGGCGCACAATGGCGGGGTAGAAGATGCCGATGCAGTCCGCAGTTGTCGGAGTAGACGAAGAGGAAGAACGAGACGGCGACGCTGACGACGAGGTGGTGCTGGACGAAGCGAAGAGGTGAACCCGGACGATCTGGTGCAAGGCCCGATGATCCAGATGATGCAGCGGCGGAGCTCGAAGGAGACGGCGAAGAACTCGAACAACTTGATGAAGACCACGCGCACAAGGCGCGCACTGACATAGTCGTAGACGATGTCGAGGACGTAGTCGACGGCGATGAAGATGCAACGGCGGAGAGGACCAGGGAGAACGGCGCTGCAAACGATGCAGCCGCAACCCTCGTGTCGGTGGAGATGCACGCGTACTGAAGACACTCGTCCCAAATCCATACGTGTCGCGACCGTACGCCGGTCAGTTGATCAGACCGACGACGCACGTGTGAGACGACGGACGACGATGCTGCGCAGATCAGAGTCATGGCGGAGAAGTCGGGGAGGACCGGCTTGGGGACCGTGTTGCGGAGGAGCCTGGCGGCGCTGCGGGTGGTGCCCCGACGCGCACCGCACACCAGCCCGAACGACACGGGTGTTGAAGGAGAACAGCCGGTGATGATGTCGAAGAAGGGGCGTGCGATCGACGGGCGGTGGGCAACTCAATCTCGATCATTGATCGAGTAAAAAATCAGAGAAACTACCAAAAAGAAATCAGCATCAACAAATCTTCGTGTAAACCTCCAGGTTGCACGTAGAACAGACCCCTCAGCCTCTTTTCTCTGCCCGCCACCTATCATCAGGAGCCCGTGGTGGGAGACAAGAGGAAGAATCAGAGACGGTCCGATGAACGGCGATGTGGGCTGGCACGGGTGGACCGGAGCGGATCCGCATCGTCGGGACGGAGGACTCGAGGAGTCGGGCTCCACGGGATCTAGCCGACAGCGGCAAATCGCATCGGGTGGCGCTGGTCCCGTCCAGCGAAGGCGGAGTCCGCCAAGTCGATGGCACGGCTTCCGAACAGCGGCGGCGGATCTGCACCAGGCGGCGCGGGTAGGTCCCCATGCGACGATAGGATGTGCGGAGGCACGACCTCCCGGGACAGCAAAGATGGCCGGGTGGAGGGACGGCGCCGGATTAACTCAATCCGCCACAGAGGAAAGCGCTGCCCCCAGCGGAGGTCATAGGGAGCCTCCCCGGGGGCGCGCTACAGAGCCGTCGTGGGGGCGCGCTGATTGCGCACCGTGGTAGACGGCCGATGGCACAAAAAGAACAGGGTTGCGTGAGAAGCAGCGAAAGAATTAGGTTTTGTGGCCAAGGATCCGAGCTCTGATACCATATTGAAAGATAGAATTGGTATAAATGATGGATTGATTGTATTGCATTGAGGCCTCGGCCGGTATATATAAGAGTACATGACTTGGGGTGCAAGGCAACCCCGGATACATATGGCAGTCTACGATATTAATATCTACAACTACCAAATATACTCTAACAGGCCCGCAGCAAAGCACAATAATGGCTGTGTTCAGAAATTTGTTAGTGGGTTTGTTGGGTGTCAAAAAGAAGAAAATATTTTGGATGAGCAAGCTATTAGACACCGGTTACGTGGATGTGGGTAGCAAGATTGTGGAGTGTGTTGCAGAAGAGATTAGTCTCTTGACATTTGACTCCGATATTGATAAACCCAATGAATGGCCAAAAATTGGTTCCCTGTTGAAAGAGGCATCAGAACTTTTTGCTAACGATTTTGGTATGGCAATTATCTGGATGCATGCGGTTACTGAGTTGCTTTTGAAAAAATGTGAATCTTCCCATTCGGATATAGAGGTTCATGGTACAAGTGAATTTGGTTTGATGATTTTGGTATGTCGGAAGCTATCCAAGTACATAATGTACCTTTTCGTTCACCACCCTTCCATGCTGCCGCTCTCTATCAGCCCAGCACCTACCCTGGCTCAGGCTCACAAAGTATATGATGATTTCACCAAGGATAGTGTTGAGTTGGAGGTAAGCAAGGAAACGGTGGAGGAGGTAGCACGCATGTGGACGCGGCTACTTGTTTACGCTGCTGGCAAGTCCAAGGCGGCGCCACATGTTGCGCTGCTGAGCAGAGGAGGAGAGCTCATCACATTCGCATGGCTAATCATGGCCCACTGCGGGTTTGGGGATACTCGCGTTAGAAGACTTCAACTTACCAATATTGATGCCCACATAGTGAGAGAATTAGATTTTACACCGCGACACCTCTTCAATCTTCCCATGGAAGATCAGATATCGGACCCTGCTAATCGGTAAGTGGGTTTGACCACTTTTATTTTTTTATTCCTTAAACTAGCTAGATCAGAAAAGATTGCTCCATGGATCTTTTATTTTCTTGTTTCGTTTTTATTTTGAAAAGCAGGTCAAAATTGGATGATGAGAACGCGAATGGGATGACGACTAAGTCTGATCGCCGTGGTTGGTAGCCGTAGCTTTCCATGAGGGTCCGTCCATATGTGGTTTTCTTATGTGCTTGTTTATTCTCAGTAAGGTTCATCTTGCTTGGTCGTGCTATTTTCTGCTTATTATGTCTGTGTACGTAATTTTAAATTGTGGAGTTCATTCAGCTGACTTTTGTGCTATTCACTGAATTATGATGTCCTGCATTCTCGAATTGTAGTGCATTGCTTTTGGTTTTCGGTCAGAAATCGATATTTTTAATTCGTCATCTTCTGTACATTGTCAAACTGAGGTTCCCAAACCAAGATATGTCCCATCAAGCTACCTTCTATCCAAATTGAAATGTTATAATTTCATTCTGGCCAGGAGGCTTCGTGCCGAAGCCCAACACCGTCAATGAGAATGGACACCACCGGGGGGTCATTTCACAGGAACCGTTTTACTGTATTGGCCTCGTCGTTTGGGTGATTGCGGCACTGTATTGGCCATCGGGACGTCGTGCTGCGCGAGAAGAAGCTCAGGGCGCCCGTGGCCAGGGAGATGGGCGTCGTCGACGTCGTCTGCCCCGGCGCGCCCGAGACCACCGCCGAGGCCCTCAAGCTCGCCGAGCAGCTCGCCGCCAGGAAGTGGGACGGCGCCGTGTACGCGTCGATTAGGATGTCCATGTTCCCCGATGCGTGCAGGGCCGTTGGGATCGCCGTGGAGAGCGATGAGGAGAAGAGCAGGCACTTCGCTTCCAGGCTCTGATCAGGACACAAATGGGAGGTCAGTCTCCCTCTGCAACTCTGTATCCCCAGTCTGTCTAGGTGTTTGCTCAACTTACTGAATAAGAGAGATCACTGTTGTCCTTACAGCACAATTTGGTTACAGAACATTGCAGTTCCTGCTGTATTGGGAGATTGTGCTACTGCGCTGAAGCCAATTATAAGTTCTGACATTCCATAGGAGTATCTTCAGTTTCGATCGATGTACTTAGTTTGAGCTGCAGTTGTAGTACTCGAGAGTATCTTCAATCTGGTTGAGATCATCACCAGACACGAGCCAAGCTTAGCTGATGTTGATAATCTATCTGATTCAAAATTACCAACACCGCATAAGACAACCTTGCTCTAACAGGTCAACACAAGATACATCTAGACGGTTTGTTTTGTTTGTATAGTTCCAGTTAGAGATGAAGGCGTGAGTACCTGAGCTATTAGCTGTGCTAAACTGACACTCTATACAGCCTAGTGAAAATCTGTGCACCAATATTTAGGACAAAATTACTGTTCTGACCCTTAAGGCAAACTAAATCCCGATTTGACCTCGTTTAAAAAAAAATTGTTTCGACCTTTTTGGTGACGCCAAGGTCCTGGCGTCTGGTTCTGGGCAGACGCCAGGTCCTGGCGTCGGCCCCCAACCCGCCTGCCCGCCTGCCCGTTGACCCGGCGTGGCAAAGGGGCAGACGCCAGGACCTCTGGCGTCTGGCCCCGGTAAGTGGATAACCCCACCGGGAGAGTGTGTGGGTCCCACCCCACACACTTTCCCCAATCCAGCCCGAACTTGAAGAAGAGCTACTGCCTCCCCACTCTCTCTCACCCCTCAAGCTCCCCCCTCAAATCCTCTCCAAAAGGTACATCCCTTAGGTGGATCTTTCCATCACTTTGTTGCTCTTGTTAATCTCCCCCAAATCATCCAATTATTTTTTGTTAAGTCTTGTTATTTTGGTTGCATTTTATACATGTTGGTGGAACCCTAGTTCATGTTTTCACCCCCTTATGTTAGTGTGAATGGCTTGGTTAACTTTGATAATATAGTGCTATGCATGGTGTGTAGTAGGAATATATGTTTGTTGAGTAGAAAGATTGGGGGTTAGGGTTAGTTAGTGATTAGGGTTAACTTTGCTTAGTGTGTGTTAATTAGTGATACTTTTGTGGACATCACCAATAATTTAGTGTTGATATGATTTGGATATAATAAGATGTATTTGGATAAACACCAATTCTCATTGAAGTCTTAAATGCATTCATGTTATTTTTAGATGGAGAGACTTGTTAATGTTCATTACATTGACAAGGAGGCATTCTTGAGTAACAATACCGACACGGGTGAGGAACCATTGGTTTTTGATACAAGCCCTAGCTATGAGGATGTTGTTGCAAAAGTGAGACAAGTCTTGAAGTGGATGGACAACAATGTTGATGTTAAGTTAATAGGAAGGTATGATGTTGGAGTTGGAGCCAAATCTCGCTTGAAAAGTATGCCTATCACCTCGGATTTGCATTGGGATGTATACAACGAAAAAGTATCCCAATCGGAAGACAAGTCACTTAATTGTTTGCCACCAAGGTTGAATCTCCTCGGTTTACCTTTGATTTGAACCGGCATGTCTCTTCCCCAATGGATGACATGAGCGAGAGGACAATGGTGCCACTTGTTGAGCATAGGGTTGTGGTTGATGCCCCCAATGTTTATCCCCCACCACGTCCCCGTGTACGAACTATCAAAGCAAATGAGGTTGAGTTTTATGCCCCCAATGCTTCTAGCCAACCACCAACTAGCACTAGTAGAAAAAGGGTCAAATGTGAAGCACATTAGTGCCGGTTTGTATTAGAGCCGGCACTAATGTATACATTAGTGCTGGTTCCAACGGCTACCCGGGCCGCTCTCATTAGTACCGGTTCGTGGCTAACCTTTAGCACCGGTTTGTGCCACGAACCGGTACTAATGAGAGTGGTGGCAGGATGTTGTCAGTCTGGGCCCCCTCCAGCACCTTTAGTACCGGTTCGTGCCACGAACCGATACTATAGGTCGTCCTACATAAACCCTTCGTCCACCCGAGCTCACTCTGTTCTTCCCCTTTCGCCTCTCCTCTCTGTTCTTCCCCTCTTTCTCTCGAGCTCATCACACATTTTGCCCAAAATTTGTCAAGATTTGAAGGCCCCCATCCATTCAAATGATCACAAAGGTTAGCAACTTTGTCCTTTCATCTCTCATTGCTAGATTAGCTCTTGCAATGCTTTATATAGTTACTAATTTGTGAGTTTAGTAATTTGGGAGGAAATATATATATGTGCTAGTATTTGATTTATATGCAATTTGAGGTCAAAAATAACACTTAGTTTGCATATGTAGGTGTGGTTTACTTAGTGCCTTCTAAATCTCCATCGTAACCACCGTCGATCGCCGCATCGTCCGGCCACCGGCACCACCTTGTCGTGAGCCTCTTGTTCATGTAATTTTATATAAAAATTGATGTTTGTGTGATTTGGATATATAGTTAATCATGTAATAATTATCTTACCCGACGTTGTTTGTTATACATAGTGCCATGGTTTTGATATCCGTCCCGTCGGCCCTCGTCCTTGTTATGATTCGGATGTGGTATATTCTCTTTTAAAACTATTAGTTGCATTTCGTGTTTATGACAAATTATGCCCATCAAGTTGACATAGATATTTTTATCTAGGAGGTATGTGAACCGGAAATTCCAACCGACCCTATTGTCGAGAGGTTAAATTTAGTTGAAAGAGAAAACGAGTACTTGAAAGAAAAATTGAAAAGAATTGAGGGGGAGAAGATGGAATTGGAGTTGCATGTTGCCGATGTCGCCGATGATCACAAGATCAAGATGGAGAAAATGCGCTTGAAGAATAGAAAGATTAGAAAATATGCCATCGATAGTGAGGCTTGGTATCATTATCTGTTGGATCAATTGTTACCTTAGTTGCGATCTTGATCGCATTTGTTGTTGCATTTAAATGCTTTAGCTAGAGAGTTATTTGTTTGTTGCATTTAAGTGTTGTATGAACTTTATGTATGAACTTGTATTAATTTGGTCTATTCGTGTTGTGTAATGAAGATGAGCGGCAATGGATGTACGATGACCGATGCTCACCCCAGTTCGTTGAGGGCGTGCATACTTTTCTCGCTATGGCTGAGGCAAACAAGCGGGCGGATGGTTTTATGCCTTGTCCATGTGGTGTCTGTAAGAATGGTCACAATTACTCTCGTCAAGAACCATTCACGTCCACTGTTTAAGTCGGTTTCATGCCCCACTATAATGTTTGGACCAAGCACGGAGAAAGAGGGTTATGATGGAAGACAATGAAGAAGAAGAGGACGGCGACAGCTATCCCGCCATGGGTTCCCTGAATACGATGATACAACAATGGGGAAGAAGCTGAGCCGTAATGCGGGAAGAAGCTGAGCCGGCAATGCGGGAAGAAGCTGAAGAAGAGGCATCGATGAGCGTTGATGATCTAGGTCGGGCCATTGCCGATGCAAAGAGAAACTGCGCAAGTGATTTGGAGAAGAAGAAGTTGCGAGTGCATGTTAGAGGATCACAAAAATTGTTGTACCCAATGCGTGGGTGACAAGAAAAGCTGGGCACCACACTGGAATTGTTGCAATGGAAGGCAGAGAATGGTGTATCGACAAGGAATTTGGAAAGTTCTTTGGTAATGATAAAGGATATGCTTCCAAAGGACAACGAATTGCCCGAGAGTAAGTACGAAGCAAAGAAGGCTGTCTGCCCTCTAGGGTTAGAGGTGCAAGAGATACATGCATGCCCTAATGATTGCATCCTGTACCGCGGTGAGTACGAGGATTTGAACGCTTGCCCGGTATGTGGTGCATTGCGCTATAAGATCAGCCGCGATGAGCCTGGTGATGTCGAGGGCGAGCGCCCTAGGAAGAAGATTCCTGCCAAGGTGATGTGGTATTCTCCTATAATACCACGGTTGAAACGTATGTTCCAAAACAAAGAGCATGCCAAGGCGATGAGATGGCACAGAGAAGACCGTAAGAAAGACGGAAAGTTGAGAGTACCCACGACGGGTTGCAGTGGAGAAAATCGAAAGAAAGTACGGAAGGAGTTTGCGAGATGACGCAAGGAGCGTATGGTTTGGTCTAAGCGCAGATGGCATTAATCCTTTTGGGGAGCAGAGCAGCAACCATAGCACCTGGCCTGTGACTCTATGTTTGTATAACCTTCCTCCTTGGTTGTGCATGAAGCGGAAGTTCATTATGATGCGGTGCTCATCCAAGGCCCTAAGCAACCCGCAAGCGACATTGATGTGTACCTAAGGCCATTAGTTGAAGAACTCTTACAGCTGTGGAATGGAGCAGGTGTGCGTGCGTGGGATGAGCACATGGGGAAGAATTTGACCTCAAAGGCGTTGCTGTTCGTGACCATCAATGATTGGCCTGCTCTCGGTAACCTTTCGTGATGACAAACAAGGGATACCGCGGATGCGCGACTGTTTGGATGATACCGACAAGATATATTTGAATAGTTGTAAGAAGAATGTGTACAGGACATCGTCGATTTCTTCCGAGCAGGCATCCGTAAGAAAGAAAGGCAAGCATTTCAAAGGTGAGGCGGATCACCGGACGAAGCCTCGCCACCGTACCGGTGCTGATGTACATGATATGGTCAAGGATTTGAAGGTGATATTTGGAAAGGGTCCTGGCGGACAACCTGTTCCGAAGGACGCGGACGGACGCGCACCCATGTGGAAGAAGAAATCTATATTTTGGGACCTGCCATATTGGAAAGACCTAGAGGTCCGCTCCGCAATCGACGTGATGCACGTCACGAAGAATCTTTGCGTGACCCTGCTTGGCTTCTTGGGCGTGTATGGGAAGACAAAAGATACACCTGAGGCACGGGAGGACCAGCAACGTATGCACGGAGAAGATGGCATACATCAGGGTCATGCAAGCTATGCTCTTACCAAAGAAGAGAAGGAAATCTTCTTTGAATGCCCGCTCGATATTAAGGTACCGTCGGCTTCGTCGAATATAAAGGGAATAATAAACATGGCAGAGAAAAGTTCCGAACCTAAAGTCTCATGATCGCCACGTGATTATGACGCAATCGCTTCGGTTGCATTGAGGGGCTTCTACCGAAAGCGTTCGATTAGCCATTGTGAAGCTATGTGCATTTCTCAATGCAATCTCTCGAAGGTAATCGATCCAGAAATCATACCAAGGTTCTGTAATGATTTGGTGCAATGTCTTGTCGTTTCGAGTTGGTGTTCCCACCATCCTTCTTCAACATCATGACGCACGTCCTAGTTCACCTATCGAAGAGATTAACGTTTTGGGTCCTGCATTTCTACACAATATGTTCCCCTTTGAAAGGTTCATGGAGTCTTAAAGAAATATGTTCATAACCGTGCTAGGCCGAAGGAAGCATCTCCAAGGGCCATCAAAATGAGGAGGTCATTGAGTTTTGTATTGACTTTATTCGACCTTAAGCGATTGGTGTTCTGAATCGCGGCATAAGGGCGATGGATGGAAAAGGCACGCTAGGAGGGGAACAAATAATATGTATGGATGGACATTCTCTCACTGAAGCACACTACACAGTTCTACAGAATTCCACCTTGGTGGCTCCGTATATGGATGAACACAAGAATTTGCTACGCTCCAAACACCCGGAGTGGTCTGATGAGTGGATTACACGTGAACAAACCAGGAGTTTCGCCAACTGGTTGCAGACACGTACCATGCATGCCACCTCTATTGAAGATGACCTGTACTTGCTGTCCCTGTTACCATCTTTGAATATAATGACTTTCAAAGGGTACGAGATAAATGGTAATACATTTTACACGATTGCCCAAGATAAGAAGAGCACCAACCAAAACAGTGGTGTCGCTTTGATGCGAAACCAAGGCGGAAAGGAAACATATTATGGTTATATACGGACATATGGGAACTTGACTATCGGCGTGGTTTGAAGGTCCCTTTGTTTGGTGCAAATGGGTCAATATGACACGAGGCGGGTAACGGAAGACCCGCAGATGCGGAATGACAACAGTGGATCTCAACAATCTTGCGTATGCGAGCGAACCATTCGTCCTAGCCAATGATGTGGCACAGGTTTTCTATGTGAAGGACATGTCTACCAAGCCAAGAAAAAGAAAAGATAAGGAAGCGAATGCATCGCACGATGAGCCAAAGCGGCACATAGTTCTTTACGGGAAGAGAAACATCGTGGGAGTGGATGACAAGACAGACAAGTCGGAAGATTATGAAAAGTTTGATGAAATTGCTCCATTCACAAAGTGAATATTGACCCGAGCATCCCGTTAAATGATGAAGATTTTCCATGGTTACTACGGCGCAAAGGGACACGCGAAGAAAAAGTTTCACACCCAAAGATCGGGATGTGATCGGCTTCACTATCATCACTTTCTTACGTGTTTCACACCCGGAGGGAAATGTCGTAATAGTTAGGGTAGTTATGTGTTTTGGCATTTGAAAAGCACTTCAAATGAACTCGTAAAAGGTTGAAAGTTGGCATGGTATCATAATTTCATATAAATAGCATGTGCAAGAAAGTAGAGAGGGTTACGACAAAAGCTGGATGCACTTCGTGTACAAAATGGACAATCTCTTTCAAGTATCGGGGTTTAAAGCGAAAACTGAACTGTTACAAAGGCATTTCATTTTTAAATAACCTAAGCATTACTAAATTGAATATAATGATAAAACACACTAATATTGAACATAAGAAAAAGAATCACTAGAAAAACTTTTTCAAAGTTAAGTTATTCACAAACTAGTGATTCACACAACTTTCAAATAATTCAAAATTTAAACTATTCAAATTTGAAATCTACCGGCACTAAGAGAAAGTTTGTAATTTTTGTACCTAAAGCAAAAATATTCACAAAGAAACTCTAAATACAACAAAAACAACTCAAAAATAAATAAAACAAAAAAATAAAGCAAAAAAAAGCACGCCCATTTGGGCAAAGCGGCTGCATCGACCAGCGATACAACCTTTCATTGGGCCAGGATGCAGGCCCAGAAGGCCCGAGAGGCCCACAAGGCGAGGAGGACAGGTAGGCCCAGTGGGCCTAAATAGGAGAGGAGCTCGAGAGAGCTACCGCCGGGCTTATAAACCGGTCACGGTAGCCCTCGACTAGCGAGGTGGGACTAAACTTGTCAAGATCGCACCTTGCGCTAATAAGACCCCCTTTAGTACGGGTCGTGGCACAAACCGGTACTAAAGGGGCCTTTAGTACCGGTTTGTGCCACCACCGGTACTAAAGGGGTCGCTTCGCCGCTTGGTTTGGCCAAAACAGACCTTTAGTACGGTTGGTGGCACCAACCGGTACTAAAGGTGCCTTCTATAATGAACACTTCAAAATTTCGTCGGTTTCTCATCTCCTCTCGCTTCTCTCTCTGCACTGTCGCCGCTGCCCCGTCGCTGCCCGACCCGTCGTCGCCGCCCGTCGCCGCCCGTCGTCGCCGCCGCTTCGCCGCCGCCCCGTCGTCGCCGCCCGTCCCGTCGTCCACCGCCCGCCGCCGCCCGTCGATCGTCGCCGCCCGTCCCGTCGTCGCCGCCCGTCCCGTCGTCTGCCGCCACGTCGCCGCCCGACCGTCGTCCCGTCCCGTCGTCGCCGCCCCGTCGTCGCCGCGCCCGTCGCCGTCCCCGTCGCCTCTCGCCTAGCCGGCCGGTGAGCGCGCGCACACACACACACACATACATTGTAGAAATTGTTAAGATTTGTTAGAATTGTTAGATTTGTTAGAATAGTTAGAAATGTTAGAATTGTTAGATTTGTTAGAAATGTTTGAAATTGTAGAATTTTTTCTGTTTTTTAGTTATAGAAATATATAGTTATAGAAATTTTTCTGTTTTTAGTTATAGAAATAGTTATAAAATGTTAGTTATATATATAGAAATGTTATAATTTTTTCTGTTTTTAGTTCTGAAATATTAGAAATGTTATAGAAATGTTAGTTATATATAGCATTGTTAGAAATGTTAGTTATATATATAGAAATGTTAGAAATTTTAGTTATCAAAATCAATCATTAAAAAATGTTACTTTTTGCGGGCATATAGCTAGTATTTGTTCTCGACGATGCCCGCCCGCATCCTCGCCGTCGACCCGTCTGCGACGACGTCCAGCCGACCCATGTCCGGACTGGCTCACTGGCTGGCACCGAGAGGTGCTGCTTGGAGGCGCGCCGCTTGACGAGGAACCGGCCGCGGGTCGATCGTCGACCCTTATCTCGTTTGGTGGCGTTCGCGTGGGCGATTTGGTCTTGAAGGACCCGCCCCCCGGAGGTGGTACGTCGCCGTGTCGAGGAGGAGGACGAGCACGTCCATCGCTACATGGTTGCATTAGAGGGCGGCAGGTTCTCCAATACGTGGCGATATCTTGGGATCTCACTTCAGCTATGATCTGTGAGGTTCCTTCTCTTTGGGTGTCCATCGCCTGCCGCCGGAGGAACCGCGAGTGTCCTAGATTCTTCGTAGTATTCGATCTTTATTAGCTAATAGCCGATGATGTACTTTTCTATATTATATATTATTCGAGGCGATGTATTCGAGATTATATCTATTATTCGGACGATGTATTGAGATTATATCTATTATTCGGACGATGTATTGAGATTATATCTATTATTCGGACGATGTATTGAGATTATATCTATTATTCGAGATTTGAATACTAAATTGTTTTATATTTCTTCCGGATTAGTTAAACAAAAGCTATGGCGGACAATACCGACAGAGAGGAGAGAAGACCATGTTCGATATGATACGTGAGGCAGATGATAATCAAAATGAAGAAGATTATGGCGGCTCGAATTTCTAAACAACACGGAGAGGGTGATATGATATTCGATCACGACGAAGTCATCAATGATTATAGCGATGACGAAGAACATGATCTGAAACAACAAACACCGACGAGGTATATATATATTTATATAAGCAGGCATCTGGTGATCATCACATGTTTTAAATGACTTGAAGATATATTAATGAATCGATCTTTGTTCTTTCAGCCATCCGGATCGAGCAAATCTTCAGAAAAAATGACGAAACGAGGCCCGAACAAAAAGTTGAAGCCGGGCGAAAGTACAATATCGAGGCATGCGACCCTCTTGGCAAACCAATAGCGCCTAAGAAGATTGCGAACAAGTTCGTTCGTCGGTCGGAGTTCTTGTGAAGGACCAACTCGATCAAACTTCAAGAATGGAGGCGCCAGCAAAGCCACGCCCAGATGTTACTTATGTCGACAAGAATCAAAAGATCGCTTTGGGATACTCTCATGGAACATTTCACCCTACGGATCATTTCACGAAGCGGATGTGCGAGAAAGTCAAAGAGGCTGCTCTTAAGATGATGGCGAATGCATTCAAGAACTACAAGAATGGTGAATGGAACAAGTACGTCGGCGGAGGAAGGAAGACTCCAGTATTCAAGGGAACACTTTGGAGAACCAACGTGATCTTTGGGCGATTTCGTGAAATTCAAGGATTCAAATTAGCTAAGGCGGTCGAGAATAAACAAGAAGAATGCGAAAAGAAGGATAAGTTCCATAAGTCTGGGGCGGTGGCTATCGGTGGCAATGCCTAAGTGGGATAAGTCCGAGAAAGAGATGGAGGATGCAGGTGTCACTCCGGTTACTAAGAGCTGGCCGCCAGGTCGGGACTTAGTTCTATGCGCATGGGGGAGTTGGACGGGAGGCGGAAAAGTTTCGACGAGGGCAAGTCTGAAGGAGCCGACGATGCGATACTTGTTGCAATAGAAGAGGCACGAACGGGGTGTTCCAGCCCAACAGAGAGAACGACGAGCTTCGCGTGCCTCGGGAAATCCTGAACACCGGGAAGAACACGAGGCAAGGGCGCTATTCCGTGGTATGAGGGTTTTTGGTGGAACACCGACTACTGTAACCCGTGTGAGAAAGAAAATTGCGGAGGAGAAGAAGAGGAAGATGGAGGAGGAGCAGAGGAAGCGGGACTATGAACGCCTTCAAGGCCTAGAAGCAAGTCAAGCGGAATTGGCGGTCAAATTCCAGCGGCAGCAGAGAGCAGATCGACTCACTTACCCATCAAAGGGGTCTCAACAGCTGCATCAGCTAGCGGATGATCCAGCATTGGATAGCACCGCCCATCCATGCCGAGAAGCAGCGTGGGTTCCGTCGAGACGACCCAATGCTGGGTAGATACCCGTGGATGACATCACGGAGAACACTAATGCGAGCTACACTACAAAATGAAGAACATATCCATGAAGGTGGCGGACGGCTCGCTTTCACAAATCCCCGAGGCAACCTTCCATGGCAACCCGACACAGCGGGCTATGCTCGTGTCGTGGTTGATGATGTCTTGGACCCATATTCGGGCTACAGCTTGACATTGCTGGAGGTGACGGCGCTTTCTCAAGAGGCCAAACATCGTATCATCCTATGGAAAAAGGATTGCATCATCTTTCCAAGGCCACCCACACCGCGTCACCCGAGTCCTCGTCAAGTCCGCCACCGAGTCAGCAGACTCCGCTTCTCCAAGTCCGCAAAGTGTCGGGACAATCCTCCTCCTCCAAGTCCGGCAAAGTGTCGGGACAATCCTCCTCCTCCAAGTCCGCCACAGCGTCAGACGCCCTCCTCCTCCAAGTCCGACACAACCTCGGGCCCTCCTCCTCCTCGTCCAACTCAGTCCGTCGGCCATCTCCGCCGCCAAGCAATCGCAAAGACACCCGCAGCTCAGTGCGTGGCCGTCTGAGCCGAGGTAGTACAGCTGGAAATACAGTGGAGGCAAGCGGTATAAATATGGTCCAAGCACAAGCCTCTTTCGCAGAGGTCTTATGACAAGTCCGAGGAGGAAATCACAGCCATATCGAAGGCCGAGGTGGAAGCCCATTTTGCACCGAAACCGCCACCGCCGCCAAGGGAGAAAGTGCCTGAGGAAACGATTGACCACTTCATTCGTATGGCTCAACCACCAGCTTCCAAGCCTATTGACACAGACTATGAGCGCCACATCAGGAAGTTAAATCGAGCACGTCTACAAAGGGAGGCGAGCACGTCTACATCGGGATCGAGCAAACAAGAAGCAGCTGCCAAAAAATGCGGGAAAACCATTCCCCAGCTGGGAGAACAGCGGCGTAATCGATCCCTCACTTGTTGTGCCAACAACAGGTGAAGACGCGCCCCAATATTATTGTGGGCAAACATTGCATGTTCGAGGTGGGCAATGTGGTAATAACGGAGGAGCATATAATGCAGGCTGAAGTTCTCAACATCACTGTTGGACAACTCCTCGAGATCGAGCCCATGCCTTTGCTTAGAGAGGATGAAGTAAAACGGCAATATGTCAGGGGCCAACCTTTGGTCGCGCCAGGCAAGGTCAAGAACCTCCCAACGAGAATGTATGAATTGCATCAATGGTACATGAACATGACCAAGATTTCAGATCGAGTGTCCCTCATGGTGAATGTCAAGGAGGACCATTACTACCATGAGAAAGCTGGGTCCGTTGAGTATTTAGAACTGTTTCAGTTATACAATAAGGAAGCACTCGACAAATCTATAAATCGGTTGCTATTGTGCGTAAGTGATTTCTTTCTATAATTTAAGTCTCAAGCTAGCTGTAGTGATCCTTTTGAGATCAATCATTACCTGTAATTATCCTCACTATATTCTTTTACGTGGTATTATGCGGGATGAAGATATATGAAATGAAAAAGGTGGACGCTATGGCATTGGGTTCATTGACCCAAACACCGTTAATGAATTCACATGGAAGATAAATGAACACCATGCAAAGGAAGTAGAAAGCAGCATGCTAGAGTTCTTGAAGCGCCTCAAATACAATGAAGATATACTACTTCCTTACCACTTTGGGTGAGTCACTTGTCTTGTACTACAAATTCTCTGTTTTTGCCTACTAGCTATAGCTACATGTTTTTGCTAACATATGCCCGCTTAATTAAGACATGTAAATGTGTGTGCATATGCAAATTTCTTTGGGTCTTGTGTATCATTAAAGTTGGCCTTGAACAGGTTGAAATCTTGGACTCACTAGTCTAAAAAAACTGACTTTAACATCTTGTATGGGATAGTCAACAGGTAATTTCAATCATTATTAACTATATATCTCGGCCTATTTAGTTCGTCATTTCATGATATGAACTATTTAATAACCCCTTTATTCATTTTCTTTGTCGGCGGGTAGGGCTTGGGCAAGATTCATCAGCGTCACGCCCGGCGAATGGAAACAAAAGCTTGAATGGTTTCGACCCAAGGTAAGTAATTAAGTAGTACTAGCTAGCTAGCTAGCTAGCTGCCATCTCTTTAATTATCATGCTTGATTAATTTTTATCTGATCAAATTCCATTCTCGTAAAGGCCTCAAGTAGGCGCAGGTATCGATCTGTGCATTCTGCGTTTGCGAGAATATTCGCATGATGGCGTCCGAAAGGAGCAGATCTCAAAGACAGCAATGGGTACGCTTGTCAGAACACTATTCACAATTTTTACACCATTATCGATATCTAGCTAGTCACACAACTAATACACATGCATATTGATCTCCTTCTTAACAGTTCAAAGAGGTGCGGGAGAAGCTCATAGAAACGGAGCGCGTAGAAGCACTTCAAGAGGAAATAGCGGGATTTTTGCTCGACGAGGTCATAAATCCGAATGGAGAATTCTATTACCGCTACCGCCCCAATGAAAACCACTTTCAATTGTCATCGTGTTCAAGGCACCAATTAGACTGGCTCAAGGCAACATTCATATGTAGGAGAAATTGTATATATCGTACATGTGTGTATGTGTGAATTAATTAATATGGTGGTTTAATTTGTGAGACATTGATGTGATATATATATGCATGATTGGTTCTACTAGAAATTATATATATATATATATATATATATATATATATATGCATAACGTGTACAATGTGTAGTATCGTAAAATACCAGCAAACTAAAAAGAATTAAAATGGAAACACAAAATTAAATAAAAAGAAATCATAAAACTAAAACCCACCAAACCTTATAGTACCGGTTGGTGTTACCAACCGGTACTAAAGGCCTCGAGTCAGCCCGGGCGGCTGGCTAGTGCCACGTGGAATGCTCTTTAGCACCGGTTCGTGCTGAACCGGTGCTAAAGGGGGGCCTTTAGTGACCACTAATTAGTGCCGGTTATGTAACCGGCACTATAGGGCCTTACGAACCGGTGCTAATGCCCGGTTCTGCACTAGTGTAGCCAAGCAAATGAGGTTGAGTTGTATGCCCCCAATGCTTCTAGCCAACCACCAACTAGCCAAGCAAATGAAGTTGAGGTGATTGCTAGTGACGGAGTAATTCAAGAGGATGAAGATGCTTATGATGACGACGAAGAGCAAGAGGAAGGGTTTCATGGCAATGATGTTGGTGACTTGGATGTGTACATAGCGCAAAAGGACATGGATCGTGACATGCCTTTTAGGCGTCAATATGCGTATGACTCGGATGACGAGGGTCCAGTTGAACAGTTGGACGAGGATGGATTCACAAAGGAGGAGAACCAAATCCACTTTGAGCTGACGGGCTTATAAAAAAGAACTCACTTGTTTAAAGATCTCAGCCTTGCCCATAAAGCTGTTGTTGACGGTGGAATGAGAATGACGGCGATTGAGCCAACACCATGCCCGGATCCAGGAGAACCAAGGGTGGAGAATGAGGACGAGAATGCTTATTTGAAGAAAGGATTGAAGTTTCTGAGCTTGCCTATGCTGAAGTTTTGGTTGGCTGACTATGCCATTCGAAACCATAGGCCAATTTATGTTGAGCACTCCGACATGAAGTTGCGTTACACCGTGGTGTGTGAGCAAAAGGAATGCACATGGAAGGTTCGTGCAAGAAAGCTTAAAGAAACCGAAGAATGGGTGTTAACAAGTTGTGATACCACTCATAGATGCAAACCGCCATCGAAACGACTTAGAAAGACACACCGTCAACTCACATCTGAGTATCTTGGATAC
Source organism: Aegilops speltoides (assembly GCA_021437245.1). Classification (NCBI taxonomy): domain Eukaryota; kingdom Viridiplantae; phylum Streptophyta; class Magnoliopsida; order Poales; family Poaceae; genus Aegilops; species Aegilops speltoides. The sequence continues at coordinate 416,033,730 of CM038141.1, read as the reverse complement.
AAATGGATGAAAGACATAGCCTTTGATCCCACTGTGAAGGTGAGGTTTCTCATGCGGACGGTGAAAAAACAATTTGGTTATGAAGTCAAGTATGGGAAGGCATGGAAGGCAAAGGCAAATGCTATTAGGATGTTGTACGGTGGTTATGATGAAGCATACAACCAGCTCCCAAGGTTGTTGGCCGCCATTGCACATAGGAACCCGGGCATGTTTCATGTGGTCGAGGATCACGAGGGAGTGTTCCACCGCGTTTCTTCGGAGTTATGGACAATGTGGAGGCGTTTCAGCATTGTCGTCCGGTCTTGTCTATAGATGGCACGTTCTTGACCGGTAGATATAAGGGCACACTAATGGTAGCAATGGCGCACTCATCAAACGACAACGTGTTGCCGTGTGCATTTGCTTTGGTGCCTTCCGAGCACCAAGACAACTGGGAGTGGTTCATGGGTCATGTTAGGCATAATGTGATTGGGGCTAGGGAGGTATGCATCATATCTGACCGACATCATGGCATACTCAAGGCAATGGACATTGTTATTCCAGGATTTCCAAAGCTTCACCATAGATGGTGCATGAGGCATTTCGTGGCCAAGTTTTACCGGGCATGTAGGAGCAAGGAGCTCAGCAAAGACCTTACCCATGTATGTGTGGCCTTCACCACCCAAGGTTTCGATGCTCGGTACAACAAACTCTTTGCAGCGGTGAACGAAGGGGGGAAATACTTCTTAACTAGGAATTTAAGCGAGAAGCACAAGTGGGCACGCGCTCATGACGATGGTGGTTGGCGATATGGCGACATGACGAGCAATCTCGTAGAATGTTTCAACAATATGTTGAAGGGTGCTCGTGCTTTGCCGGTGACTGCAATAGTGGAGTACACCTTCTTCAAGCTTAATGATTACTTTCAGAGGCATTCTGAAGAGACTGCAAAATGGATAGGTGAAAAAAAGGATTATCCGGAAAAGGTTGATGAATGGTTGCAGTTACAAGCAAGAAAGTCTTCACGGCAACAAGTTATCATATTCGATAGACTTGAAATGATCTATCAAATTGATGAGCCAGGTGGCACAACACGAGATGGTAGACAATATGGTGGTGCTGCATTTGAGGTGAAACTGAAGACTCGGTGGTGCCAGTGCGAGAGGCCTCGTAAGTATCATTGGCCATGCTCGCATTTGATAATGGCGGCGAAGGCGAGAAACATACATGTTAATGATGGAAAAACCGTGAGGATGCAAGAGTTCCATGTGGAAGCTACTAGGTTGACATGGGCGCCAAGATTTCACCCTTTCTTGGACCAATCACAGTGGCCTGAGTACCATGGCCCTCATATTAGGCCGCACCCTCTTACGAAGGTGGAGACGAAGGGTAGAAGGAGAACTAAGAGGTTCGGGGTGATATGGATGACCAGGCTGGATACACGGCATGAAACAATTTGGTAGCGGTCATTTCATGGAGGCTCTGACATTATCAAGCTGTGGGGTGTGCGGTGAAGGGGACACAATGAGCGGACATGCAAAATAACAAAACCAAAAAAGAAAAACAAGTCGGAGGCGGCACCGATGGTGAAAGAGGTGGAAGAGGTGACGGTGGTGGTGGTCGAGGAAGCACGAGTGTCAGAGGTGGTAGTGGTGGTCGTAGAGGGAGCACAAGTGCTAGAGGTGCTAGTGTTCATAGAGGAAGCACAAGTGCTAGAGGTGGTGGTCGAGCTAGCACAAGTGCTAGAGGTGGTGGTCGAGCTAGCACAAGTGCTAGAGGTGGTGGTCGAGCAGGCACAAGTGCTAGAGGTGGTGGTGGTCGAAGAGGAAGCACAAGTGCTAGAGGTGGTCGTAGAGGAATGGTTGATAATGGATCGGCCTTCGATTATTTGCTTAATCCAGATGGTTGATCTAATAATAATGGTATATTATTTGTTCATACAATTCCTAGCATTTATTCATTCTTGTATTTACGCATTTGCTCTCTTTATGTCTTGTTCTAACAATTGTTCTTTTTGTAGGCATGGCTTCATCCGGTTCGAGGGCGAGGCGGCGTCTTGTGGACCAAGAGGACATGCGAAGACGTGGTTGGAGGACAGTTTGGACAAGGAGAAGGAGAAGGATGTGCCCACACCACCATGTTGGTGTGGTGATGTTCTGTAAGTGAAGGTGTCCTTGACCGCAACAAGTCATGGATGAAGGTAGAAGGTTTTTCGTGTGTCCCAACTATGCACATGATCGTGAAGGCCAACTAACGCATATGACATACCACCGTATGTTAGGTGTACATATAAAAACATCAACAAGTTGTCACTCATATGTCTAACAAAATCATGGTTTATATGTAGTCCCTCCTCCACTTTGCAAGTACTTCACTTGGATAGATCACGAGGTACCAAAAGATGTCCAAGAGGACCAACGTGCAGATTAGTTACCGAGGCAGCGCCTATTCGAGGAGTCCTATGCACGGGATTGGAGCGGGGCGTCGTGAGAAGGAGGCTCGTGGCGCAAGAAGCGTGAGCAAGAGAGGGCACGCAAAGAGAAGGCGGCTCGTCAAGAAGAGAGGGCAAGAAAACTTGCAAGGGCTCGCGATGCACGAGAGGAGGACGAGGCACGTGACAAGAAGGAAAGTGTCCCGTACTACTCAAGAGACAAATGGAAAGGCACCGGCCGATGATGAACTATCGAGACTTTGTTTAATGTATGAACTTATTATTCGAGACCTTGTGTGGTCATGAACTATTTCTGTCATTCGAGACTATTCGAGACCTTGTGTGGTCAGGAACCCTGGCGTCTGGCTTGCTTTGCTCATGCAGGTGACCAGACAGGCCGTCTGGTGTGTCTGATGGACACCTGAGACGCCAAGGTGCGTGGCGTCGCCTCCACACCCAGGACGCCAGAACCTGGCGTCGCTTGCTTTTGCTCGCGCAGTGACCAGCCAGGCCGTCAGTGCTGTTCGATGGACACCCAGACGCCAAGGTGCGTGGCGTCTGCCTCCCACACCCAGACGCCAGGAACCCTGGCGTCTGGCTTGCTTTGCTCGCGCAGGTGACCAGATAGGCCGTCTGGTGTGTCGCGCAGGTGAGCAGACGTGTGTTTTATGGACATCCAGACACCAAGGTCCATGGCGTCCGGTTGTCCATATCCAGACGCCAGGAACCTGGCGTCTTGCTTGTTATGCCCACGCAGGTGACCAGACAAGCTGTCTGGTGTGTCTGATGGTCATCCAGACGCCAAGGACCCTGGCGTCTGGTGTCCAGAAAGCATTCTTGTCTGATGGATAAGATTCGAGTGGATAAGATTTTGGGCCCACCTCTACCCCTCTCATCCATTCATCTCCACCTCTACCCCTCTCATTTCACTCATATCCACCCACTCTCACCTCTAGCCCTGCCAACGTCACTCCCTCATCCAGCACCCTAACCCCCCCCCCTCAGATCTCTCACAAATCGGTCCGGTTTCACCGTTGGATCTTCAGGATTTCGAGACTAGAAGGTAAATCAACTCCACCCCCATTTTTTGGTTGGTTTAATTTATCATACTTTTGTGAAAACCCTAGTTTGTTTTCCTCGTGGTTTAATGTATCATAGGTTAGCTACTAAGAGATTTGTGTGTTGTAGATGGCTAACGAAACTCAGTGGGTGCTTAGCCCTGTTGTTCTTGTGCATGGCTTGTCTCCATGTATTGTGCAAGTTAGTCAAGTGGACCTCACTTTTGATTGGTTGAAGACTAAATTCATGTTGAAGCAAGGGTTGAAGGAAGAGGATTTTGTGTACTATGTCAGCCGGAGGAAGTCAGATGGCCTCGGGGGAAGAAAATTGGTTGACATAACTGATGATGACAAGATTCAAGAAATGCTGGAAGAATGGAAATGGAAAAGGGTTGTTGACTTGCATTGCTACAGGAAACCGAGTTATATGTGATGTTCATGTCGTTTCAACCATCGTGGTCATGAACTACTTATGTCATTCTAGACATTGTATGTGATGAACTTCTCATTCGAGACTATTTGTGTAATTTGAACTATGTTTGTAATTTGCTATGTCATTCAAGACATTGTATCGTAGACCATCGAGGTCATGAACTAAGTTTGTAATTTGAACTATGTTTGTCATTTGTCAACTATAGTGTTATGAAAAGACTATGCAATGCTTATGTATGTATGTTATTCGAAACTAAAAGTGAAAAGACAAAACTACAAGTGAAAAAGCAAGTATTGTCTGCACCAGGACCAGACGCCAAGGACCTGGCGTGGCTGCTCCCCCTTACCCTGTTTCTGGTGTCAGGAGACTGCAGACGCCAAGGACCCTGGCGTTTGGTCCCCTGACTTACAGCCAGACGCCAAGGACACTGGCGTCTGGTCCCCTGACTTACAGCCAGACGCCAAGGACCCTGGCGTCTGGCTCCCTGTGCATATAAATGACTAAATATAGATTTCATCATTCATGTCAAACATTCATATAAATGACTAAATCACAGGAAACAACAATTAACATAAATCACATCATTCATGTCAAACATTCATAGCAACTTCACGAATCCGGTGCAACTTAATTCGAACGGCAACAAGTTCATGGAAAGAAACGACAACAAGTTCATGGAAACAAACTAGAACAAGCTGATTGAAACAGACTACAACAAGCTCACTTCTTCCTTCCTCTCTTTGCAAGTTCTGCAAGTGTATGCTCCTCCTCTTCGCTAGCCTCATGCTCCTCCTCTTCGCTAGCCTCCTCCGCCTCTGCATCAATGTTGGACTTATATCTTTGCATTCCCGCAGGCATAAATTGATGAGGATACTCCGGACTATGGAATTGAGTGTTCCATATCTTCTTTCTACCTTTCTGGCCCGGTGTCTTAGCTATTGCTTTGCCTTTTTTAGAGCGGGCATTGCCTTGTGTCGGTTGTGTAACCTGTGATGGTTGTGGAGCATCAACATCATACTCATGATCCTCTTGATGTGTTGCATCATACTCATGCTCATCATGATGTGTTGGCTCCTCTTGATGTCTTGGCTCCTCTTCATTGACCTCCTCCTCTATGTCCTCTTCGTTCGGACATAACGTCGTTTATTAGCTCTGGCGCTGCTACGGTGCATACACGTCATTGGATGAGCACCATGGCAAGAAAGCATAGCTGCCATCTTATGGAACCGCTTCTTGAACTTCTGCGACAACACAAAATATGCTATGATATGAGATGCAAATAACTAATCCGCGAAAAAAACTTTTATAATATATTGCGACTAACCTCCATCGTGCTCCTAAGAGTCCTCTCAGATAATGCACCACCAGGTGGATGACTCAGTGCAACATTGGCATCGTTGACGCACAGAAGCAACTCTTTGCCCTTCAATTCATGAACACACCAAACTTATGTATTTGAAAGAAGACAACATGATGCACGTATGTTAGAATAGGTCAAACAGACTACCATTTCGTCATGCATCGGTGCGTAGTCAACATGAGCCCCTCTGGTGTCTCTCACAGCCGTGTTGAAGGTATGATAACCTTCTGCAGTCTCCGGGTCTTCAGACACCAACTCCGACCACTCCTCGTGAGTCCAACCTGGCTTCAGCTTTAACCGGTAACGATCCACATACCACACTTGATACTTCTGATATGCTGACTGATTGTGAGGTCTATTCTCCGATTGCACTAACGTGTCTCTTTGATTCCAAATTTCTATCCACGCACGGTGTTTGTTTGCCCAATCCGATATATCCTGATTGTTCCTTCGATCGAACCTACAAATGATGCACGGGACAAAGCATTAGCAAACATTGACTTATTCAATGCTCTACTACATACTCAAGGCATGCTTGCTTACCGATGCAGAGATAGCATTTCCTCCTTGCTCTCCTCAATTGGAATACCTTGTCTTTTTCCAAATTGTCTTGCCACACGGTCTACAAAGTGCCACTCGACTGCGAAGAAGCATATCATTGGGCACCTCGCCCACCAAAGATGGCTATCACGCGTGCACATCTCATTAAGATCAAAGTCACGATCTTCCACATAAGGCAACCAATGTACCTGCAAAACAAAGAGATACATTGTTAGCTAAATAAGTTTCATTCTTGACTAAATTTTATTTTATCGAAGTTCTCAAAACCTGCTCAGCAGTCAAGGTGTCCAGCTCGTTCATATAGCACTTGTATCGCACATGCGAGCTTCCTGTGTAGACTGTCACTTGTTCCCAATAGTAAGCAAGCATAGGGCGCCGATATGGATCATCATCGTGCAACCCGTCATGATTACCCCGTGGGTTTGCCATGAGGGGGTTCTTCAAATTGGGCCGTCCAACCGGGATCCGCTCCCACATCCACACGGATAGGCTCCAAAGAAACCCAGACAATGAGGATGTACCTCCCTTCCTCCGACACGCCAAGTCAAGCTGCAATCAAACAAACATGTTATATATGGAGGCGCATGACAAATGCAAGATAAATGGTTGCAAATATCTCTTACCGACGATACAAATATGCGGTCGGCGAACCCCAGCTATCTGGGTATCCCGTTATTAAGTGGCTCCAAGAACATCCAGAGGGCTGAGTTCGGTTGCATCCGAGAAGACTACCTTGGTTAGTACATACCAAAGATAGGCCCGCGCGTACTGCTCACAACCACGTCATTGGCATCCTGAGGGCACGGGTTGGTGTTTCCTCTGACCAGTTTTAGCCAAGAATGCCTCACTTTCGCGGTATCGGCCTTGCCTTCCGAGGGCCCTCGGGCTGAGCAATTAAATCGGCGATCCGTTCTCGCCAATTACCCGCCGACACGACCGGTAACAGCTTGTCCGTTGATAGGAAGGCCGCTTATCATAGCCATGTCCTGTAGGGTCATCGTCATCTCCCCACATGGAAGGTGGAAGGAGTGAGTCTCCGGCCTCCAACGATCCACAAGTGCGGTCAGCGCCGCGTGGTTGACCGGCGGAGCGCGTCGCTTAAACTGCTACACGAATGGGAGAAGACCCAATCTCCGAATGTAAGGCTCATACCGTGGGTCGTAATCAAAGTCATCAGTGGAATGACCCCTCATGCGCATAGCAACTACAACCTGCAAATAAAGTGATGTTTTAATCAATACAAGAACACAAATGAGAAACAACGAAAATTGATAAGTCTTGCTTCTTACATTGCTATTCTCAATGGCACGAGCACGATGCTCCTTATCCCACTCATCGATTAATCCGTCATACCAAGGTCCCTCATTATCCGCCATCCTAAAAAACAAATCCCAAACATCTATTAATACATAAACAATATCAAACAATTTGCTTCTCCAAGTTTATGCCATAGGAAAACACCATTCTTATCAAAAATAACCACATCATTTCTTTCTTCTACATATGCACACATATCATCTAGAGAACCAAATTTCACCATCAAATAAATTTCATAATCATCATCCGCCATTCTATTGAACAAATCATGTCACACACAATAATCAAATTTCATCATCTCTTTTGCAAAAAAAATTGCCATCTATATATTCAACTATATTTTCATACCACTTCACACATATAATATTTTATCTAAATATATTTGCTTGCCAAAGTTGTCTTCTCAGATTCAAACAAAGATTATGCCATCTATATATTCAACATATAGCTAATTTACTAGCATATGCATATATAATCTATAATTCAAAAAAATTCACAAACTATGTCTATTGGTGGACAACTACAAACATCTAGCAACTACACTACCTACCAAATCATCTATCAACTACAAACTATTTCCTAAAACAAAGAAACCATCTACTAATCTAACATCACCTAATGTGAAATAATGCATCCAACAAAAGAGGGGAAAAGCAAAACAAATTGGAGGGAATGGGGGAGAATACCTCAAAGAAGCTTGGGGGGCTCAGATCCACAACTTTGGGTGGAGGATGAAGTAGATCAAGGGGGGGATTGGTGTGAGGGAGAAGAGGTGCGAAGGAGAAAACCTCCTCTGTTCGTGCGCCGCAGGGAGAAAGAAAGAGATGGCTGGGTGGGTGGGCTCGGCCCGCGGGGGTTATCCACTTACCGGGGCAAGACGCCAGGTCCGGCGTCCGCCCCTTGCCGTCGGCGGAGTTAACAGGCAGCAGCAGTGCGGGTTAGGGGGAGACGCCAGGATCTGGCGTCGCCAGAACCAGACGCCAGGGACCTTGGCGTCACCAAAAAAGGTCAGAATGAATTTTTTTTGAACCGAGGTCAAATCGGGATTTAGTTTGCCTTAAGGGTCAGAACAGTAATTTTGTCCCAATATTTATCTTTCAAGTTTAGGGCTTTTGTTCATCCACTATGTTGTCCTCTTGCAGTTGTTTGTTCTGCTGAGACAAATCCATGTCATGGACTGTTCTAGGGATCTTTGTTAGGATTTTCCATATCTATTTGATAATTGTTCTTGCTTTGGGTTTATTGAAACAACATTACTGAATAATGATGAGAACTAAGATAATAGAGTGTTCGACAATTCATCAAGATTGCACTACTGAGATTTGCTCGTCTTTCCAATTTGTGCACAAACGTGTCTGTCTATGATAACCTAAATAGCTAATAGTATGGCTATGAGCATATGGCTTCGTGCTTATCATTATTGATGACACATCGATCTCATGACACCGGGTGTTACGCCACCGAGCCTTCACAAAAAGTCCATTATTCTACTCCCTCCCGCATTCACAAAAGTCCATTATTCTACTCCCTCGTCCCATAATATAAGATGTTACTATATCCAATGTGTGAGTATATTGGATGTAACAACATCTTATATTATGGGACAGAGGGAGTATTTGTTTTCCTTAACACAATTGACAACCTGTGGCTTGCATTACTGATTAGATGACGCAGTATAAATCACATAAGATGGGGACTCCATTGTCAAGTACTAATTTTTGTATGATGTTTTCTTACTGTCATTACTCTACATTCACAAACCATGTTGGAACCTTAGTAGCTGTTGTATGTTCATTCACTGTATGTTGGCCCAGCTATGTGACATTAAAGCAAACAATTAAAACTTGCATCTCTGGTGATTTCTAATTCTTGCATAGAGTCTTTCTTTGAGCTTCTGAACCGACCTGCCTTTTTTCCTGTAGAGTTTCTATGGATCCTGAAATCTCTCTTGGTATTCGGCATCTGTACATCGATCGGCCCATGATGCTATGAAGCCGCGGTATATACTTCGGCTTGTATTTTGCTTGCTTGGGAAGTGTGAAACAAATAGAATGCTCGTGTGTGACTGTTGGACTGGTTATTCTGTTGCTGCTGCAGTGAGATTCACATTTGCTCCCTCTAAATATAAGATCGTTTAGATCACTAAAGCTTCCAAACTCTGATCAGTGATCAGGAGAGATGGGAGGTCAGTCTCCCTCTGCAGCTTTGCATTCCTAGTCCCTGATGTGTCCGAATAGGTGTTTGCTCAACACGTGCTGAATAAGGGGAATTGTTCTTCTCGTTACAGTACAATCTAGTGACAAAACATTGTAGTTCGGTTCCTGCTGGATTGGCAGATTGTGCAATTATGCTCAAGCCAATTATATGTTCTAACATCCCATAGTGCTTTGGATGATGTGCTAAGAATCTACTTAGTTTGAGCTTCACTTGTAGTACTCGAGAGTAGCAGTAGCTTCAATCTGATTTGGCAGGTCATTCTTTGCAGCAGTAGCACCAGTCTCTGATGTGTTTGTCTCCCTAGATGTTTGCTGAACTTACTGACTAACGGAAATTGCTGTTCTCGTTACAATACGATTTGATGTCAAACAATTGCACTCTGGTTCCTGCTGGTTTGGTAGACTGTGCTATACTTCAGACTAGCTTGGATCTGATGGAGGTTATCAGTTGATCACTAGCCAAGCTTAGCTGGTGTTGATAATCTATCTGATTCAAATTTACCAACAGTACATACGACAAACTTGGTCTAGCAGGTCCACACAAGATACAGCTAGAGGGGCTCACTCTAATTTGTCCTTTCGCTATTTGTATTTTGATAATTTCGGTTAGAGATGAAGGCACATGTCCTTCTCCATTAGTGACGAAGGCGCTGGTACCCCGGCTATTAATTTGTGTTATATAACTCTTTACCGCCTTGTGAATTTCGCAATCCAGTGCATAAAGATCTGTTTGGCAAGCTTAGAGCATCTCCACTAGCGCCCCCAGAAAGGCCCCAAGAGCACTTTTTTATCGCCGGCGGCCAAAAAAATGCCCACTAGCGCCCCCATGATCTCAATTATCGCCGGATTTGGGAAAAACTGTGGCCCACGCTCTCACCCCAAACCCAGGATCCCCGGGGCCAGCCGGGAACGCCGGCAGTTGTCTTTTGCATGCACAGGCCCACTGTCAGCCCCTCTCCCTCCCCTCTCTCTCCTCTCTCCTCTCCTTTCTCTCTTTTCTCTCTCCTCTCTCCTCTCCTTTTCCTTTCACACCTACCGCACACAGCACGCATGGCCGGGGCGGGGCTCGCGCTCGCTCGCCGCCTCTGCCACCTCCCCACCCTCTACTCCCACCTCGACTCCGTCAGGTTCTCCGGCCCGCCTCCCGACCTGCAGCGTGCCGCCCCTCTCCGCCGTCTCCATGTTCTCCTCCGCCGCCGCGACTGCCGTCGTCCACGAAGGCAAGGCCATGACGGGGCACCGAGTCCTCCTACACGGCGACGCCGAGTCCTCGGGAGGCTGGGCGCGGACGCGTAGTCGGCGAGGCTCTGGCGCGACGGGCGCGGCCTGGGCGCTGGAGGGTGCGGCCTGGGCGGCATGGACAGCACGGTCGGGAGGGGCGGGCGGCAAGGCAGGGCGCTGTGGGCGTGCAGGGGTGCGAGGCGGCTGGGGGCGGTGGTGGGGTGCGGGCGCGCGTTGCGGCCAGGCAGGGGAGGTGCACGCCAGCGAGGAGCCCGGTCCTTCTCCTCCCTCGTCCACTGATCACCAGCACCAGCTCGTCCTCGTCGGCCCCAGCTTCTCGCCTCCTGGGGGCGCAACGAGTGGGAAAATTCCTGCCCTAAGGCCAAAGTTCTCGCCGGCAGCCCCCCAGGAGGCGAAAAAATGCCTCCTGGGGGGCTGAACGGCTGGAGATGCTCTTAGGGCTTTGGTTCACTATGTTGTCCTCTTGCAGTTATTTGATCTGGGAAGAGGCGGATCCATTTCTTCTGCCTTGTGCCAGAGTTCCCTGTTATAAGCGGCGTGGGAGGGGGGGAGGGGTATCTAGTTGATCATTGCTTCTATTCTGGGCTTATCGAGACATCATTTCTGAGTAATGATCAGAACTACAATAGCAGAATATTGGATATTTCATCAAGATTACGCTATTGAGATTCGTTGGTCTATCAGGTTGTGTATGAATGTGTCTGTTTATGATAACCTAAATAGATAAAAAAGATGTATCTAGAACTAAAATACGTCTAGATACATCTTCTTTTATCCATTTTGATGACAAGTATTTCCGGACGGAGGGAGTATAAAAAAAGGGGTGTGGCTATGAATATATGATTGCAAGCTTATATTATCATTAATAATGACTCATTTGATCTCATGACACTGGAGTCTTTGGTCACCAGACCTTCATAAAAACGGTTCATTATTCTATTTGTTTTTTCACTATTGCCATGTGCCTTTACATTACTAAATATATGAAGCTATATAATTCTAATCAGATGGGAACTGCATTGTCATGTATGTCTACACTCAAAAACCATGTTAGAACACAAGGTGTTGTTGCTGGTCCAAGTTGCCATTATATGTTCATTCACTGTGTACTGGGCTGCTGGCCCTGCTATGTGTGGCACTAAAGCGAACAATTACAATTTCCTTCCCTCGTGATTTAAAATTCTTGCATACAATTTATTCAAGGTTCAGAACCAACCCGCCTTTTTTCGTGCAAAGTTTCTATGGAGCCTGAAATTTCTCTTGGTATCTTGCATCTGTACATTGGTCAGCCATCGTTGCTCTGTATGAAGCACACCGTATATACTAATATACTTCTGTAGACGTTGTATTTTTCTTGCTTCGGAAGTATGAAATAGATAGAATGCTTGTGTGTGGTTGTCAGACTGATTATTTTGTTGTTGCCGAAGTGAGAATCTCATTTGCCAAATCGACATATGACTGAGTTCATTTTGTTCTTTTGATCTTTGCCTATTGGAACCATGTTTGGGGTAGGAGATTATGGATTCAAATCAGGGTTAGCTTAAGCGACCTACCACATCCAAATACTCCCAAGGTTCTATCCAAACCGAAATGTTATAATCTCAAAACAGGCAGATAAGCACACACGGAGCAAATGAACATTTATTCAACTATGCGTATAACATTTTATCAAAGGACTAAAGGCACTTACGGAAGATGAAAAAGGCGAGGACTGAAATGAGAAAGGAAGGAGTTCAACAAGACGACCTCAATATCCTCGGGTAAAGATTAAGATCAAATGGTTGCTCGGTGGTGGCCAGTCTCATGGGTGGTCTTGGGCTCAGGCAAGCAACCGCCTTGGTAGACCAAGCAACTTGCACCCGTTTTTTTCCTTCAAAGCCACCGGATGGAGGAGTGGGGTGTACTCTTCGATCCCGAATCGGGGAAAAGAAGATAGACACAATTGGGAAGATGGACGAAATGACTCAAAATTACTAGATTTAAGCCCAAGTATTGTACTCTAAAGAGGGCAACTAGATTGAATTGTTTTCCCAATGTCTCACATCCCGAAAGTATTATCATATTACGGAGTTGCCTTTCCGCTCAAAGATGTGATACTTTCATGAGGGTGGATGCAAAATCCAATACAAGAGAATAATATGCTGCATCTTGGGTAGCTTCACAACAGGGCTACTCCTTGCATTGCATGACATCCTTCATCTGGCATATGTAGAGAGAAATAATGCATGATGTGTCAGTCAGGTAGGTATGACTTTACTCACCGGATGAAAATTATCTGTATTAGATATTTGTTGATCTTAATTGTCCTGGTAAGGTACATCAAGAGAAGTGACTTTGGTGGATTGATAGATTTATATGCACCAAGGGTACTTCAAAAGGGTAAAAAGTACAATATACAATGATGATAAAAATGAAGGATGGCTCACACCTCTTTGCGAGTCCTATATTATTCACTAAACAGTATCATCGTAGATTGAACACAAGTGCACTAAACAATGTCATGTTCTCCACTATAAAAGACAAAGTATTGTGGAAGAGAAAGTCATACATAGTCTCAGAGATAATACAACTTCAGGTTCAAGAGAAATTCTAAAAATCGTCACACCTATATTAATGCCCCATCTCGGTGGCCGGCTACTAATGTTGGTATTTAACCTGCCCCCCTCCCCCATCCAACAAAAAAGCTATTTTTTAGGGATTAAACTTTCCATCATCTACCATATCCCAAACTTTTCTTTTTGCCAATTCATTGAAATGCTTGAGCAAACAGTTCAAACAAATGCACCACAATTCAATACAAGCACAAACAATTCAAATGTACCACATCATAATTCAACTAAGAGGAAAGGTAAACTTCATCTAATCCAACAAACAACTAAAACGTGATCATAATTTGTGCTAAAAGGCACTGAATGAACATGTCAATGTCATCGAGGTTGAGTGTGTTGCTTGTTTAATTTTCTCATCATTTCTTGGCTATAAGGCATGGGCATGGCAATATCGTTAAGGCCGAGTGTGCGGCTTGCATTCAGTTATTCCATAAAAACGTCTGGATCATCACTCAATCGCTCACTACAATAGCAAAGGAAAAACCTAACAATTAGGATCACATCATGCATCATTCATTTGAGAAATTGCGAAAAAGACCCTGCGGGCATTTTGTCGAGCGTGTCGGCCTCACTCCTTGTCTCATCTGAATACGGCTCCTCTTCGGCCCTCGGAGGTTGAGTAGGTGGTGGTGCGGTTGCATGAGGCCGAGGGCAAGGCGTCAGTGTGAGCGTCATCTTCTTCTTCTTTACCGGCACCGTCGTGATGTCCGTTGCCTTGGTCGAAGGCCGATGCTCCCGTTTGCTGGTCTGCTAGGCCAAGGACGTCCAGTAGATGGCGATAGAGCGAGCAGCCACTGCTGTTGGTGACGGAGATCTCCTGGTCATGTTTTTGCATTGGTGTTGTCTTTTAGGTGCATGGGGCGCCTAATTAGCCGTCGGACTAGCGCCGATGATGGCACCCCGCGGTGCGGCGAGTGGGGTATGTGCATTCCCAGGGGCATCGGACCGGGAAAGGCCGGAGGTGAGGCAAGGGGCGGCGGCATCGGGTCGGGTGAGAACGACGAGGTCAAGTGGGAAGTGGTGTGGCACATCCCTGTTTTTTTACTAAGAACAATCCACTCCATGACAAATTAGCTTTTGCTGGATCTGGTAGAGATGCTCTTAAACTGATAAAACCACAAATGACTTGACCATAAACAGGGAACATATCTCAAGAAATAAGCGCGCAAAAACCACACACAAGAACAAACAAAAAGACGCACACACCTTGAAAATCATGTGTCACTCAACCACCGAAGCAATAAATGATCAATGTAGAGTGAAAAAAATGTGTATTAGATGTGGAAACATGCATCCATTGGAAGAATATGACCTCTACTTTGGAGAGGTCAGATGTCGTCACAGTATCATCCATCCACCACCGAAGAGGACCCCCATTTTTGTCAAATGTCGGTACTCATCTGAGAGCCTAGATATGAACTGATGATTGTAACGACAATAAAACCAAACATCGTCTGCATCGGCTTGCTTGAGATGACCACCGAGGCCCTCAAGCTCGTCAGCGAGCTCACCGCCAATAAGTGGGACAATGTCCTGTACACTTCATTTGGATACCCATGTTCGCCGATGTGTGCAGGCACTTCGCTTCCATACTCTGATCAGGACACAGATGGGAGGTCAGTCTCCCTCTGCAGCTTTGCATTCCTAGTCTCTGATGTGTCCGAAACTCCAAATAGGTGTTTGCTCAACACTTGCTGAATAAGGGGAATTGTTGTTCTTGTTACAGTGCAATTTGGTGACAAAACATTGCAGTTTGGTTCCTGCTGTATTGGCAGATTGTGCTATTACGCTCAAGCCAATTATATGTACTAACATTCCCATAGTACTTTGGATGATAATGCTAAGAATCATCTCTGATGTGTGTGTTCTTTCTTTAATACTCCCTCCGTCCGAAAATACTTGTCATCAAAATGGATCAAAAAAGATGCACCTAGAACTAAAATACGTCTAGATACAACCCCTTTTATCCATTTTGATGACAAGTACTTCCGGACGGAGGGAGTACTTCCTCCGTCCTAAAATTCTTGTCTTAGATTTGTCTAGATTTGGATGTATCTAACACTAAAATGTAACTAGATACATCCGCTCTTAGACTAATCTAAGACAAGAATTTAGGGATGGAGGGAGTATATGATACGCATGCTTGTGCGTATTCGACGAAAAAAAAGTCTCTAATGTGTTTGTCTCCCTAGTTGTTTGCTGAACTTACTGACTAATGGAAACTGCTGTCCTCGCTACAGTATGATTTTAGGACAAACAAATTACACGTTGGTTCCTGCTGGTTTTACAGACTGTGCTATTGCGCTCAAGCCAATTATAAATACCAACATTCCTATAGTTTGGATGATACCCCAAGAGTCCACTTAGTTTGAGCTGCAATTGGAAGTACTTCCGAGTTCCAACTAGCTTGGATCAGATGGAGGTCATTGCGAGCCTAAGTTGTGTGCCTCGCAAATTAACTCATTACACACCACACTGGTCGGCTTGTCGACATGGGTGACAGTCATACTGATTATTTTGCTTTTGCTGCAGTGAGGTTCTCACTAAAAAAATTGACATATGACGTGCTTGGATGCATTTTGTTCTTTCCATATTTGTGTATTGGAACCATAAGAGCATATTTGGGTAGGAGGATATGATTCAAATCCAGGTTTAGCTTAAGCAACCCACCTCATCCAAATACTCCTAAGGTGAAATTAGTAAGCACATGCTTCCTCTAGTAAAGATAGACGGTTCCTCGATGATGTCCATTCTAATAAATGCATCTCGGGCTCGAGCACGCATCCATTTTGTCGACTCAACAAGCCGTATCCGTTGTCTTTGTTTGAGTGATTCAACCATGCGAGGAACTTGCCGAGGAAGGAGTTACCAGATTGAGCTCGACGTGGCCACTGTCAGCGTGTAACCAGGGCCCTCACCAACATAACTACCAGATGAAGGGCTGGGCCTCGTCGGTAACAAACCAGGAGAAAGAAGATAGACACAATTGGGAAGATGGAGCGAAGGTTCCAAACTCATCTGATCTAAGCAGAAGGAAAACTCTGGTAGTGCAATCAAGTCAGCTACGTTGAGCTGTTTTCCCAATGCCGCTCATCCCAATATATTTTCATATTCTGGTGTTTCTTTTTCGCTCAAAGATATGATACTTGGGTGAGGGTGGATGCAAAATCCTACACAATACAAGAAAATTATATGCTGCATAGTTTGGTAGCTTTCCTACATGGGTCACTCATTGCACGACATCCTTCGTCGGGTATATATATAGAGAGAAAGAATGCACAACATCCTTTTTTTTCTTCTCCACAACCACCATTCTATTCCACATATAGTGCTATGTCCATGGTTCACGCTCATGTATTGAGTGAGAGTTGAAAAAGTTTGAGATTACTAAAGTATGAAACAATTGCTTGGCTTGTCATCGGGGTTGTGCATGATTAAATACTTTGTGTGATTGAGATAGAGCAACAGCCAGACTATATGATTTTGTAGGGATAACTTTCTTTAGCCATGTTATTTTGAGAAGACATGACTGCTTTGATTAGTATGCTTGAAGTATTACTATTTCTTATGTCAATATGAACTTTTATTTTGAATCATTTGGATTTGCACATTCATGCCACAATAAAAAAATTACATTGAGAAATATGCTAGGTAGCATTTCACATCAAAAATTCTGTTTTTATCATTTACCTACTCGAGGACGAGCAAGAATTAAGCTTGGAGATGCTTGATACGTCTCCAACGTATCTATAATTTTTGATTGTTCCATGCTATTATATTACCTGTTTGGGATGTTTATGGGCTTTACTTTACACATTTATATCATTTTTGGGACTAACCTACTAACCGGAGGCCCAACCCGTATTGCTGTTTTTTTTGCCTATTTTAGTATTTCGAAGAAAAGGAATATCAAACGGAGTCCAAATGCAATGAAACCTTCGGGAGCATGATTTTTGGAACGAACGTGATCCAGAGGACTTAGAGTGCAAGTCAAGAAGCAGACGAGGCGTCCATGAGGGTGGAGGGCACGCCCGCCCCTACAGGGCGCGCCCCCTATCTCGTGGGCCCCTCGGGCGGACACCGACCTAGTTCTTCGTCCAATATATACCCATGTACCCCGAGAACATCAGAACAGGCCACGAAAACCTAGTTCCATCGTTGTAACCTTATTTATCCGCGAGATCCCATCTTGGAGCCTTCGCCGGTGCTCCGCCGGAGGGGGAGTCGACCACGGAGGGCTTCTACATCAACACCATAGCCCCTCTGATGAGTTGTGAGTAGTTTACCACAGACCTTCGAGTCCATAGTTATTAGCTAGATGGCTTCTTCTCTCTTTTTGGATCTCAATACCATGTTCTCCTCAATCTTCTTGGAGATCTATTCGATGTAACTCTTTTTGCAGTGTGTTTGTCGAGATCCGATGAATTGCGGGTTTATGATTAAGTTTATCTATGAGAAATATTTGAATCTCCTCTGAATTCGCTTATGTATGATTGAGTTATCTTTGCAAGTCTCTTCGAATTATCAGTTTGGTTTGGCCTACTAAATTGATCTTTCTTGCAATGGGAGAAGTGCTTAGCTTTGGGTTCAATCTTGCGGTGTCCTTTCCCAGTGACAACAGGGGCAGCAAGGCACGTATTGTATTGTTGCCATCGAGGATAAAAGATGGGGTTTATATCATATTGCATGAGTTTATCCCTCTACATCATGTCATCTTTCTTAATGCGTTACTCTGTTCTTATGAACTTAATACTCTAGATGCATGCTCGATAGCGGTCGATGTGTGGAGTAATAGTAGTAGATGCAGGCAGGAGTTGGTCTACTTGTCGCGGACGTGATGCCTATATACATGATCATGCCTAGATAATCTCATAATTATTCGCTTTTCTATCAATTGCTCGATAGTAATTTGTTCACCCACCGTAATACTTATGCTATCTTGAGAGAAACCACCAGTGAAACCTATGGCCTCTGGGTCTATAATTATCATATAAGCTTTCAATCTACTTTTATTTGCATCTTTACTTTTCCAATCTATATTATAAAATACCAAAAATATATTTATCTTATCATACTATCTCTATCAGTTCTCACTTTCGCAAGTGGCCGTGAAGGGATTGTTGGGGAACGTAGTAATTTCAAAAAAATTCCTACGCACACGCTAGATCATGGTGATGCATAGCAACGAGAGGGGAGAGTGTTGTCCACGTACCCTCGTAGACCGAAAGCGGAAGCGTTAGAACAACGCGGTTGATGTAGTCATACGTCTTCACGGCCCGACCGATCAAGCACCGAAACTACGGCACCTCCGATTTCTAGCACACGTTCAGCTCGATGACGATCTCCGTACTCCGATCCAGCAGAATGTCAGGGAAGAGTTTCGTCAGCACGACGGCATGGTGACGATCTTGATGTTCTACCGTTGCAGGGCTTCGCCTAAGCACTGCTACAATATTATCGAGGACTATGGTGGAGGGGGGCACCGCACACGGGTACGAGATCAAGAGGTCAATTGTTGTATCTAGAGGTGCCCCCTACCCCCGTATATAAAGGAGCCAAGGGGGAGGGGGCGGCCGGCCGAGGAGGGGCGCGCCAAGGGGAGTCCTACTCCCACCTCCTTTCCTTGTTGGACTAGGAGAAGGGGAGAAGGAGGAGGGAGACAGGAAGAAAAGGGGGGGTGCCGCCCCCCTCTCCTTGTCCTATTCGGATTAGGAAGAGGGGCGCGCGGCCCAGCCATTGCCTCCTCTCCTCTTCTCCACTAAGGCCCATGTAGGCCCAATAAGCCCCCGGGGGGTTCCGGTAACCTCCCGGTACTCCGATAAAATCCCGGTTTCACCTGGAACACTTCCGACATCCAAATATAGGCTTCCAATATATCAATCTTCATGTCTCGACCATTTCGAGACTCCTCGTCATGTCCGTAATCACATCCTGGACTCCAAACACACTTTGGTACATCAAAACTCATAAACTCATAATATAACTGTCATCGAAACCTTAAGCATGCGGACCCTACGGGTTCGAGAACTATGTAGACATGACCCAGAACCATTTCGGGTCAATAACCAATAGCGGAACCTGGATGCTCATATTGGCTCCTACATATTCTACGAAGATCTTTATCGGTCAAACCGCATAACAACATACGTTGTTTCCTTTGTCATCGATATGTTACTTGCCCGAGATTCGATCGTCGGTATCTCAATACCTAGTTCAATCTCATTACCGGCAAGTCTCTTTACTCGTTACGTAATGCATCATTCCGTAACTAACTCATTAGCTACATTGCTTGCAAGGCTTATAATGATGTGCATTACCGAGAGGGCCCAGAGATACCTCTCCGACAATCGGAGTGACAAAACCTAATCTCGAAATATGCCAACTCAACATGTACCTTTGGAGACACTGTAGAGCTCCTTTATAATCACCCGATTCGTTGTGACGTTTGGTAGCACACAAAGTGTTCCTCCGTAAACGGAGTTGCATAATCTCATAGTTATAGGAACTTGTATAAGTCATGAAGAAAGCAATAACAACATACTAAACGATCAAGTGCTAAGCTAACGGAATGGGTCAAGTCAATCACATCATTCTCCTAATGATGTGATCCAGTTAATCAAATGACAACACAGGTCTATGGTTAGGAAACATAACCATCTTTGATTAATGAGCTAGTCAAGTAGAGGCATACTAGTGACATTAAGTTGTCTATGTATTCACACATGTATCATGTTTCCGGTTAATACAATTCTAGCATGAATAATAAACATTTATCATGATATGAGGAAATAAATAATAACTTTATTATTGCCTCTAGGGCATATTTCCTTCAGTCTCCCACTTGCACTAGAGTCAATAATCTAGATTACATAGTAATGATTCTAATACCCATGGAGTCTTGGTGCTGATCATGTTTTGCTCGTGGAAGAGGCTTAGTCAATGGGTCTGCAACATTCAGATCCGTATGTATCTTGCAAATCTCTATGTCTCCCACCTGGACTTGGTCCCGCATGGAATTGAAGCGTCTCTTGATGTGCTTGGTCCTGTTGTGAAATCTAGATTTCTTTGCCAAGGCAATTGCACCAGTATTGTCACAGAAGATATTCATTGGTCTCGATGCACTAGGTATGACACCTAGATCGGAAATGAACTCTTTCATCCAGACTCCTTCATTTGCTGCTTCCGAAGCAGCTATGTATTCCGCTTCGCATGTAGATCCCGCCACGATGATTTGTTTAGAACTGCACCAACTGACAGCTCCACCGTTCAATATAAACACGTATCCGGTTTGCGATTTAGAATCGTCCGGATCAGCGTCAAAGCTTGCATCGACGTAACCATTTACGACTAGCTCTTTGTCACCTCCATAAACGAGAAACATATCCTTAGTCCTTTTCAAGTATTTCAGGATATTCTTGACCGCTGTCCAGTGATCCACTCCTGGATTACTTTGGTACCTCCCTGCCAAACTTATTGCTAAGCATACGTCAGGTCTTGTACACAGCATTGCATACATGATAGTGCCTATGTCTGAAGCATAGGGAACATCTTTCATTTTCTCTCTATCTTCTGTTGTGGTCGGGCATTGAGGCTGACTCAACTTCACACCTTGTAATACAGGCAAGAACCCTTTCTTTGCCTGATCCATTTTGAACTTTTTCAAAACTTTATCAAGGTATATGCTTTGTGAAAGTCCAATTAAGCGTCTTGATCTATCTCTATAGATCTTGATGCCCAATATGTAAGCAGCTTCACCGAGGTCTTTCATCGAAAAACTTTTATTCAAGCATCCCTTTATGCTATCCAGAAATTCTATATCATTTCCAATTAATAATATGTCATCTACATATAATATCGTAAATGCTCTGAGCTCCCACTCACTTTCTTGTAAATACAGGCTTCTCCAAAAGTTTGTATAAAACCATATGCTTTGATCACACTATCAAAGCGTTTATTCCAACTCCGAGAGGCTTGCACCAGTCCATAAATGGATCGCTGGAGCTTGCACACTTTGTTAGCACCTTTTGGATCGAAAAAACCTTCCGGTTGCATCATATACAACTCTTCTTCCAAAAGTCCATTCAGGAATGCAGTTTTGACATCCATTTGCCATATTTCATAATCATAAAATGCGGCAATTGCTAACATGATTCGGACAGACTTAAGCATCGCTACGGGTGAGAAAGTCTCATCGTAGTCAACCCCTTGAACTTGTCGAAAACCATTCGCAACAAGTCGAGCTTTGTAGACGGTTACATTACCATCGGCGCCATCTTCTTCTTGAAGATCCATTTATTCTCGATGGCTTGCCGATCATCGGGCAAGTCAACCAAAGTCCATACTTTGTTCTCATACATGGATCCCATCTCAAATTTCATGGCCTCAAGCCATTCTGCGGAATATGGGCTCATCATCACTTCCTCATAGTTCGTAGGTTCGCCATGGTCAAGTAACATGACTTCCAGAATAGGATTACCGTACCACTCTGGTGCGGATCTCACTCTGGTTGACCTACGAGGTTCGGTAGTAACTTGATCTGAAATTTCATGATCATTATCATTAGCTTCCTCACTGATTGGTGTAGTCGTCACAGGAACCGGTTCTTGTGATGAACTACTTTCCAATAAGGGAGTAGGTACAGTTACCTCATCAAGTTCTACTTTCCTCCCACTCACTTCTTTCGAGAGAAACTCCTTCTCTAGAAAGGATCCGAATTTAGCAACAAAAATCTTGCCCTCAGATCTGTGATAGAAGGTGTACCCAATAGTCTCTTTTGGGTATGCTATGAAGACACATTTCTCCGATTTGGGTTCGAGCTTATCTGGTTGAAGTTTCTTCACATAAGCATCGCAGCCCCAAACTTTAAGAAACGACAACTTTGGTTTCTTGCCAAACCACAGTTCATAAGGCGTCGTCTCAACGGATTTTGATGGTGCCCTATTTAACGTGAATGCGACTGTCTCTAAAGCATAACCCCAAAACGATAGCGGTAAATCAGTAAGAGACATCATAGAACGCACTATATCTAGTAAAGTACGGTTACGACGTTCGGACACACCATTTCGTTATGGTGTTCCGGGTGGCGTGAGTTGCGAAACTATTCCGCATTGCTTCAAATTTAAACTAAACTCGTAACTCAAATATTCTCCTCCACGATCAGATCGTAGAAATTTTATTTTCTTGTTACGATGATTTTCCACTTAACTTTGAAATTCTTTGAACTTTTCAAATGTTTCAGACTTGTGTTTCATTAAGTAGATATACCCATATCTGCTCAAATCATCTGTGAAGGTGAGAAAATAATGATACCCGCCGCGAGCCTCAACATTCATTGGACCACATACATCAGTATGTATGATTTCCAACAAATCAGTTGCTCGCTCCATAGTTTCGGAGAACGGTGTTTTAGTCATGTTACCCATGAGGCACGGTTCGCAAGTACCAAGTGATTCATAATCAAGTGATTCCAGAAGTCCATCAGTATGGAGTTTCTTCATGCGCTTTACACCAATATGACCCAAACGGCAGTGCCACAAATAAGTTGCACTACCATTATCAACTCTGTGTCTTTTGGCTTCAACATTATGAATATGTGTATCACTACTATCGAGATTTAATAAAAATAGACCACTCTTCAAGGGTGCATGACCATAAAAGATATTACTCATATAAATAGAACAACCATTATTTTCTGATTTAAATGAACAACCGTCTCACATCAAACAAGATCCAGATATAATATTCATGCTCAACGCTGGCACCAAATAACAATTATTCAGGTCTAAAACTAATCCTGATGGTAGATGTAGAGGTAGCGTGCCAACCGCGATCACATCGACTTTGGAACCATTTCCCACGCGCATCGTCACCTCGTCCTTAGCCAGTCTTCACTTAATCTGTAGTCCCTGTTTCGAGTTGCAAATATTAGCAACAGAACCAGTATCAAATACTGTTGGGGAACGTAGTAATTTCAAAAAATTTCCTACGCACACGCAAGATCATGGTGATGCATAGCAACGAGAGGGGAGAGTGTTGTCTCACGTACCCTCGTGAGACCAGGCGGAAGCGATCTGGCGTAGAGGAAGTAGTCGTACGTTCTCCTCGCGATCCAACCGATCCCAGCGCCGTTACTCCGGCGCCTCCGAGTTCTTGACACACGTACAGCTCGGTGACGCTCCTCGGGCTCCAATCCAATAGAGCTTCGGGGAGGGAGAGTTCCGTCAGCACGACGGCGTGGTGACGATCTTGATGTTCTACCGACGCAGGGCTTCGCCTAAGCACCGCTACGATATGACCGAGGTGGATTATGGTGGAGGGGGGCACCGCACACGGCTAAGGAACGATCTCAAGGATCAACTTGTGTGTCTATGGGGTGCCCCTGCCCCGTATATAAAGGAGCAAGGGAGGAGGAGGCGGCCTAGGTTTGGCGCGCCAGGGGAGTCCTACTCCCCGGGAGTAGGATTCCCTTTCCTAGCCCAACTAGGAGTCCTTCCATGTAGGAGGAGTAGGAGAGAAGGAAAGGGAAGAGAAGGAGAAGGAAGGAAGGGCGCCCCTTCCCTAGTCCAATTCGGACTAGAGCAAGGGGAGGGGCGCAGCCACCTTTTTGCCCTTTCTCTCCTTTTCCCGTATGGCCCAATGAGGCCCAATACGAATTCCCGTAACTCTCCGGTACTCCGAAAAATACCCGAATGACTCGGAACCTTTCCGAACTCCGAATGTAGTCGTCCAATATATCGATCTTCACGTCTCGACCATTTTGAGACTCCTCGTCATGTCCCCGATCTCATCCGGGACTCCGAACTCCTTCGGTACATCAAAATACATAAACTCATAATATAACCGTCATCGAAACCTTAAGCGTGCGGACCCTACGGTTCGAAAACAATGTAGACATGACCGAGACACGTCTCCGGTCAATAACCAATAGCGGGACCTGGATGCCCATATTGGTTCCTACATATTCTACGAAGATCTTTATCGGTCAGACCGCATAACAACATACGTTGTTCCCTTTGTCATCGGTATGTTACTTGCCCGAGATTCGATCGTCGGTATCCAATACCTAGTTCAATCTCGTTACCGGCAAGTCTCTTTACTCGTTCCGTAATACATCATCTCACACCTAACTCATTAGTTGCAATGCTTGCAAGGCTTAAGTGATGTGCATTACCGAGAGGGCCGAGATACCTCTCCGACAATTGGAGTGACAAATCCTAATCTCGAAATACGCCAACCCAACATCGCCTTTGGAGACACCTGTAGTACTCCTTTATAATCACCCGATTCACGTTGTGACGTTTGGTAGTACCAAAGTGTTCCTCCGATGGCGGAGTTGCATAATCTCATAGTTATAGGAGCATGTATAAGTCATGGATAAAAGCGGTAGCAACATACTAAGCGATCGTGTGCTAAGCTAATGGAATGGGTCATGTCAATCAGATCATTCAACTAATGATGTGACCTTGTTAATCAAATAACAACTCTTTGTTCATGGTTAGGAAACATAACCATCTTTGATTAACAAGCTAGTCAAGTAGAGGCATACTAGTGACACTCTGTTTGTCTATATATTCACACATGTATTATGTTTCCGGTTAATACAATTCTAGCATGAATAATAAACATTTATCATGATATAAGGAAATAAATAATAACTTTATTATTGCCTCTAGGGCATATTTCCTTCAGTCTCCCACTTGCACTAGAGTCAATAATCTAGATCACATCACCATGTGATTAACATCGATAGTTCACATCATCATGTGATTAACACCCATAGTTCACATCGCCATGTGACCAACACCCAAAGGGTTTACTAGATTCAGTAATCTAGTTCACATTGCTATGTGATTAATACCCAAAGAGTACTAAAGTGTGATCATGTTTTGCTTGTGAGAGAGTCTTAGTCAACGGGTCTTTCACATCAGATCCGTTATGTATTTTGCAAATTTTCTATGTCTACAATGCTCTGCACGAAGCTACTCTAGCTAATTGCTCCCACTTTCAATATGTATCTAGATCGAGACTTAGAGTCATCCAGATCAGTGTCAAAACTTGCATCGACGTAACCCTTTATGACGAACCTTTTGTTACTTCCATAATCGAGAAACATATCCTTATTCCACTAAGGATAATTTTGACCGCTGTCCAGTGATCTACTCCTAGATCACTATTGTACTCCCTTGCCAAACTCAGTGCAGGGTATACAATAGATCTGGTACACAGCATGGCATACTTTATAGAACCTATGGCCAAGGCATAGGGAATGACTTTCTTTCTCTTTCTATCTTCTGTCGTGGTCGGGTTTTGAGTCTTACTCAATTTCACACCTTGTAACACAGGCAAGAACTCTTTCTTTGACTGTTCCATTTTGAACTACTTCAAAATCTTGTCAAGGTATGTACTCATTGAAAAAACTTATCAAGCATCTTGATCTATCTCTATAGATCTTGATGCTCAATATGTATGCAACTTCACCGAGGTCTTTCTTTGAAAAACTTCTTTCAAACACTCCTTTACGCTTTGCAGAATAATTCTACATTATTTCTGATCTACAATATGTCATTCACATATACTTATCGAAATGTTGTAGTGCTCCCACTCACTTTCTAGTAAATACTGGGCTTCACCATAAGTCATACAAAACTATATGCTTTGATCAACTCATCAAAGCGTATATTCCAACTCGAGATGCTTGCACCAGTCCATAGATGGATCGCTGGAGCTTGCACACTTTGTTAGCTCCTTTGGATCGAAAAAAACTTCGGTTGCATCATATACAACTCTTCCTCCGAGAAAACCATTCAGAATGCAGTTTTACATCCATTTGCCAATTTTCATAAATTGTGGCAATTGCTAACATGATTCGGACAGACTTAAGCATCGCTACAGTTGAGAAAATCTCATTGTAGTCAACATCTTGAACTTTGTCGAAAACCTTTTTGCAACAAGTCAAGCTTTGTAGATAGTAACACTACTATCAACGTCCTTCTTCCTCTTGAAGATCCATTTATTATCTATGGTTTGCCGATCATCGGGCAAATCCATCAAAGTCCATACTTTGTTCTCATACATGGATCATATCTTAGATTTCATGGTCTCAAACTATTTTGCGGAATCTGGGCTCATCATCGCTTCCTCATAGTTCGTAGGTTTGTCATGGTCAAGTAACACGACCTCCAGAACAGGATTACCGTACCACTCTGGTGCGAATCTCACTCTGTTTTACCTACGAGGTTCGGTAGTAACTTGATCTGAAGTTACATGATCATCATCATTAACTTCCTCACTAATTGGTATAGTAGTCACAAGAACAGATTTCTGTGATGAACTACTTTCCAATAAGGGAACAGGTACAGTTACCTCATCAAGTTCTACTTTCCTCCCACTCACTTCTTTCGAGAGAAACTCCTTCTCTATAAAGGATCCATCTTAAGCAACAAATATCTTGCCTTCGGATCTGTGATAGAAGGTGTACCCAACAATTTCCTTTGGGTATTCTATGAAGACGCACTTCTCCGATTTGGGTTTGAGCTTATCAGGATGAAACTTTTCACATAAGCATCGCAACTCCAAACTTTAAGAAACGACAACTTGGGTTTCTTGCTAAACCACAGTTCATATAGTGTCGTCTCAACGTATTTAGATGGTGCCCAATTTAACGTGAATGCAGCTGTCTCTAATGCATGATCCCAAAACGATATTGGTAAATCAGTAAGAAACATCATAGATTGCACTATATCCAATAAAGTGCGGTTACGATGTTTGGACACACCATAACATTGTGGTGTTCCAGGTGGCGTGAGCTGTGAAACTATTCCACATTGTTTTAATTGAAGACCAAACTCGTAACTCAAATATTCATCTCCACGATCAGATCGCAGAAACTTTATTTTCTTGTTACGATGATTTTCCACTTCACTCTGAAATTCTTTGAACATTTCAACTATCTCCTACTTATGTTTCATCAAGTAGATATACCCATATCTGCTCAAATCTTCTTGTGAAGGTCAGAAAATAACGATACTTGCCACGAGCATCAACACTCATTGGATCGCATACATCGGTATGTATTATTTCCAATAAGTCAGTAGCTTGTTCCATTGTTCCGGAGAACGGAGTTTTAGTCATCTTGCCCAAAAGGCACGGTTCGCAAGCATCAAGTGATTCATAATCAAGTGATTCCAAAATCCCATCAGCATGGAGTTTCTTCATGCGCTTTACACCAATATGACCTAAACGGCAAGTGCCACAAATAAGTTGCACTATCATTATTAACTTTGCATCTTTTGGTTTCAATATTATGAATATGTGTATCACTACGATCGAGATCCAATGAACCATTTTCATTGGGTGTGTAACCATATAAGGTTTTATTCATGTAAACAGAATAACAGTTTATTCTCTTACTTAAATGAATAACCGTATTGCAATAAACATGATCAAGTCATATTCATGCTCAACGCAAACACCAAATAACATTTATTTAGGTTCAACACTAATCCCGAAAGTATAGGGAGTGTGCGATGATGATCATATCAATCTTGAAACTACTTTCAACACACATCGTCACTTCACCCTTAACTAGTTTCATTTATTACGCAACTCCTGTTTGAGTTACTACTCTTAGCAACTGAACCAGTACCAAATACCGAGGGGTTGCTATAAACACTAGTAAAGTACACATCAATAACATGTATATCAAATATACCTTTGTTTACTTTGCCATCCTTCTTATCCACCAAATATTCAGGGCATTTCCGCTTCCAGTGACCATTTCCTTTGTAGTGTAAGCACTCAGTTTCAGGCTTTGGTCCAGCTTGGAGCTTCTTCGCGGGAGTGACAACTTGCTTGTCTTTCCTCTTGAAGTTCCCTTTCTTTCCCTTTGCCCTTTTCTTGAAACTAGTGGTCTTGTCAATCATCAACACTTGATGCTCTTTCTTGATTTCTACATTCATCGATTTCAACATCACGAAGAACTCGGGAATCATTTTTATCATCCCTTGCATACTATAGTTCATCACGAAGTTCTAATCACTTGGTGATGGTGACTAGAGAATTCTGTCAATCACTATCTTATCTGGAAGATTAACTCCCAGTTGATTCAAGCAATTGAAGTACCCAGACAATTTGAGCACATGCTCACTAGTTGAGCGATTCTCCTCCATCTTTTAGCTATAGAACTTGTTGAAGACTTCATATCTCTCAACTCGGGTATTTGCTTAACTACAACTCCTGGAACATCTCATATGATCCATGACGTTCAAAACGTCTTTGAAGTCCCGATTCTAAGCTGTTAAGCATGGTGCACTTAAACTATCAAGTAGTCATCATATTGAGCTAGCCAAACGTTCATAACGTTTGCATCTGCTCCTGCAATAGGTTTGTCACCTAGCGGTGCATTAAGGTCATAATTCTTCTGTGCAGCAATGAGGATAAACCTCCGATCACGGATCGAATCCGCATCATTGCTACTAACATTTTTCACACAATTTTCTGTAGGAACATATCAAAAACAAACATATGAAAGCAACAACGCGAGCTATTGATCTACAACATAATTTGCAAAATACTACCAGGACTAAGTTCATGATAAATTTAAGTTCAATTAATCATATTACTAAACAACTCCCACTTAGACAGACATCTCTCTAGTCATCTAAGTGATCACGTGATCCAAATCAACTAAACCATAACCGATCATCACGTGAGATGGAGTAGTTTTCAATGGTGAACATCTTATGTTGATCATATCTACTATATGATTTACGCTCGACCTTTCGGTCTCCGTGTTTCGAGGCCATATCTGAATATGCTAGGCTCGTCAAGTATAACCTGAGTATTCTGCGTGTGCAAAACTGGCTTGCACCCGTTGTAGATGGACGTAGAGCTTATCACACCCGATCATCACGTGGTGTCTCGGCACGACGAACTTTGGCAACGGTGCATACTCAGGGAGAACACTACTTGAAAATTTTAGTGAGAGATCATCTTAAAATGCTACCGTCAATCAAAGCAAGATAAGATGCATAAAGGATAAACATCACATGCAATCAATATAAGTGATATGATATGGCCATCATCATCTTGTGCTTGTGATCTCCATCTCGAAGCACCGTCGTGATCACCATAAATCACCGGCGCGACACCTTGATCTCCATTGTAGCATCGTTGTCGTCTCGCCATCTATTGCTTCTATGACTATCGCTACCGCTTAGTGATAAAGTAAAGCAATTACAGGCTTGCATTTCATACAATAAGCGACAACCATATGGCTCCTGCCAGTTGCCGATAACTTTGGTTACAAAACATGATCATCTCATACAATAAAATATAGCATCACGTCTTGACCATATCACATCACAACATGCCCTGCAAAAAAAAGTTAGACGTCCTCTACTTTGTTGTTGCAAATTTTACGTGGCTGCTACGGGCTTAGCAAGAACCGTTCTTACCTACGCATCAAAACCACAACGATAGTTTGCCAAATAGACTCCGTTTTAAACTTCACAAGGACCGGGCGTAGCCACACTCAGTTCAACTAAAGTGAGAGAGACAGACACCCGCCAGTCACCTTTAAGCACGAGTGCTCATAACGGTGAAACCAGTCTCGCGTAAGCGTACGCGTAATGTCAGTCCGGGCCGCTTCATCTCACAATACCGCTGAACCAAAGTATGACATGCTGGTAGGCAGTATGACTTATATCGTCCACAACTCACTTGTGTTCTACTCGTGCAAAACATCAAACCATAAAAACCTGGCTCGATACCTTTGTTGGGGAGCGTAGTAATTTCAAAAATTTCCTACGCACACGCAAGATCATGGTGATGCATAGCAACGAGAGGGAGAGTGTTGTCACGTACCCTCGTGAACCGAAGCGGAAGCAATCTGGCGTAGAGGAAGTAGTCGACGTTCTCCTCGCGATCCAACCGATCCCAGCGCCGTTACTCCGGCGCCCCGAGTTCTTGACACACGTACAGCTCGGTGGCGCTCCTCGGGCTCCAATCCGGTAGAGCCGGGGAGGAGAGTTCCGTCGGCCGACGGCGTGGTGGCGATCTTGATGTTCTACCGACGCAGGCTTCGCCTAAGCACCGCCACGATATGACCGAGGTGGATTATGGTGGAGGGGGCCCAGACACGGCTAAGGAACGATCTCAAGGATCAACTTGTGTGTCTATGGGGTGCCCCCTGCCCCTGTATATAAAGGAGCAAGGGAGGGAGGAGGCCGGCCTAGGTTTGGGCGCGCCAAGGGGAGTCCTACTCCCACCGGGAGTAGGATTCCCCTTTTCCTAGTCCAACTAGGAGTCCTTCCATGTAGGAGGAGTAGGAGAGAAGGAAAGGGAAGAGAGAAGGAGAAGGAAGGAAGGGGGCGCCCCCCTTCCCTAGTCCAATTCGGACTAGAGCAAGGGGAGGGGCGCAGCCACCTTTTGGCCCTTTCTCTCCTTTTCCCGTATGGCTCAATGAAGCCCAATACGAATTCCCGTAACTCTCCGGTACTCCGAAAAATACCCGAATGACTTGGAACCTTTCCGAACTCCGAATATAGTCGTCCAATATATCGATCTTTACGTCTCGACCATTTCGAGACTCCTCGTCATGTCCCCGATCTCATCCGGGACTCCGAACTCCTTCGGTACATCAAAATACATAAACTCATAATATAACCGTCATCGAAACCTTAAGCGTGCGGACCCTACGGTTCGAGAACAATGTAGACATGACCGAGACACGTCTCCGGTCAATAACCAATAGCGGGACCTGGATGCCCATATTGGTTCCTACATATTCTACGAAGATCTTTATCGGTCAGACCCCATAACAACATACATTGTTCCCTTTGTCATCGGTATGTTACTTGCCCGAGATTCGATCGTCGGTATCCAATACCTAGTTCAATCTCGTTACCGGCAAGTCTCTTTACTCGTTCCGTAATACATCATCTCACAACTAACTCATTAGTTGCAATGCTTGCAAGGCTTAAGTTATGTGCATTACCGAGAGGGCCAGAGATACCTCTCGACAATTGGAGTGACAAATCCTAATCTCGAAATCGCCAACCCAACATCCGCCTTTGGAGACACTGTAGTACTCCTTTATAATCACCCGATTCGTTGTGACGTTTGGTAGTACCAAAGTGTTCCTCCGTAAACGGAGTTGCATAATCTCATAGTTATAGGAACATGTATAAGTCATGGATAAAAGCAGTAGCAACATACTAAGCGATCGTGTGCTAAGCTAATGGAATGGGTCATGTCAATCAGATCATTCAACTAATGATGTGACCTTGTTAATCAAATAACAACTCTTTGTTCATGGTTAGGAAACATAACCATCTTTGATTAACAAGCTAGTCAAGTAGAGGCATACTAGTGACACTCTGTTTGTCTATATATTCACACATGTATTATGTTTCCGGTTAATACAATTCTAGCATGAATAATAAACATTTATCATGATATAAGGAAATAAATAATAACTTTATTATTGCCTCTAGGGCATATTTCCTTCAAATACCCAGGTGCTACAGCGAGCATTAGTAAGGTACACATCAATAACATGTATATCACATATACCTTTGTTCACCTTGCCATCCTTCTTATCCGCCAAATACTTGGGGCTGTTCCGCTTCCAGTGTCTAGTCTGCTTGCAGTAGAAGCACTCAGTCTCGGGCTTAGGTCCAGATTTGAGTTTCTTCTCTTGAGCAGCAACTTGCTTGTTGTTCTTCTTGAAGTTCCCCTTCTTCTTCCCTTTACCCTTTTTCTTGAAACTGGTGGTCTTATTGACCATCAACACTTGATGCTCCTTCTTGATTTCTACCTCCGCAGCCTTTAGCATTGCGAAGAGCTCGGGAATAGTCTTGTCCATCCCTTGCATATTATAGTTCATCACGAAGCTCTTGTAGCTTGGTGGCAGTGATTGAAGAATTCTGTCAATGACACTATCATCAGGAAGATTAACTTCCAGTTGAATCAAGTGATTATTATACCTAGACATTTTGAGTGTATGTTCACTGACAGAACTATTATCCTCCATCTTACAGCTATAGAACTTATTGGAGACTTCATATCTCTCAATCCGGGTATTTGCTTGAAATATTAACTTCAACTCCTAGAACATCTCATATGCTCCATGACGTTCAAAACGTCATTGAAGACCCGGTTCTAAGCCGTAAAGCATGGCACACTGAACTATCGAGTAGTCATCAGCTTTGCTCTGCCAGACGTTCTTAACATCGTCAGTTGCATCTGCAGCAGGCCTGGCACCCAGCGGTGCTTCCAGGATGTAATTCTTCTGTGCAGCAATGAGGATAATCCTCAAGTTATGGACCCAGTCCGTGTAATTGCTACCATTATCTTTCAACTTAGCTTTCTCGAGGAACGCATTAAAATTCAATGGAACAACAACACGAGCCATCTATCTACAACAAACATAGACAAGCAAAATACTATCAGGTACTAAGTTCATGGTAAATTTAAGTTCAATTAATCATATTACTTAAGAACTCCCACTTAGACAGACATCTCTCTAGTCATCTAAGTGATCACGTGATCCAAATCAACTAAACCATGTCCGATCATCACGTGAGATGGAGTAGTTTCAATGGTGAACATCACTATGTTGATCATATCTTCTATATGATTCATGTTCGACCTTTCGGTCTCCGTGTTCCGAGGCCATATATTATATGCTAGGCTCGTCAAGTTTAGCCTGAGTATTCCTCGTGTGCAACTATTTTGCACCCATTGTATTTGAACGTAGAGCCTATCACACCCGATCATCACGTGGTGTCTCAGCACGAAGAACTTTCGCAATGGTGTATACTCAGGGAGAACACTTTTTGATAATTAGTGAGAGATCATCTTAAAATGCTACCGTCAATCAAAGCAAGATAAGATGCATAAAGGATAAACATCACATGCAATCAATATAAGTGATATGATATGGCCATCATCATCTTGTGCTTGTGATCTCCATCTCCGAAGCACCGTCGTGATCACCATCGTCACCGGCGCGACACCTTGATCTCCATCGTAGCATCGTTGTCATTTACGCCATCTATTGCTTCAACGACTATCGCTACCGCTTAGTGATAAAGTAAAGCAATTATGTAGGCGTTTGCATTTCATACAATAAGCGACAACCATATGGCTCTCGCCGATTGCCGATAACTTTGGTTACAAAACATGATCATCTCATACAATAAAATATAGCATCACGTCTTGACCATATCACATCACAACATGTCCTGCAAAAACAAGTTAGACGTCCTCTACTTTGTTCTTGCAAATTTTACATGGCTGCTACGGGCTGAGCAAGAACTGTTCTTACCTACGCATCAAAACCACAACGATAGTTCGTCAAGTTAGTGCTGTTTTAACCTTCGCAAGGACCGGCGTAGCCACACTCAGTTCAACTAAAATTGGAGAAAGCAGACACCGCCAGCCACATGTGTGCAAAGCACGTCGGTAGAACCAGTCTCGCGTAAGCGTCTGGCGTAATGTCGATCCGGCCGCTTCATCCAACAATACCGCCGTACCAAATTATGACATGCTGGTAAGTAGTATGACTTGTATCGCCCACAACTCACTTGTGTTCTACTCGTGCATATAACATCTACGCATAAAACCTGGCTCTGATACCACTATTGGGGAACGTAGTAATTTTAAAAAAACTCCTACGCACACGCAAGATCATGATGATGCATAGCAATGAGAGGGGAGAGTGTTGTCCACGTACCCTCATAGACCAAAAGCGGAAGCGTTAGAACAACGCGGTTGATGTAGTCGTACGTCTTCATGACCCGATCGATCAAGCACCGAAACTACGACACCTCCGAGTTCTAGCACACGTTCAGCTCGATGGCGATCCCGTACTCGATCCAAAGAGAATGTCGGGAAGAGTTCCACGTCGGCCTGGCGTGGTGGCGATCTTGATGTTCTACCATCGCGGGGCTTCGCCTAAGCACCGCTACAATATTATCGAGGACTATGGTGGAGGGGGCTCCCTTTGCAGCTAAGAGATCAAGAGATCAATTGTTGTATCTAGAGGTGCCCCCTGCCCCGTATATAAAGGAGCCAAGGGGGAGGGGGCGGCCGGCCGAGGAGGGACGCGCCAAGGGGAGTCCTACTCCCACCGGGAGTAGGACTCCGTCCTTTCCTTGTTGGACTAGGAGAAGGGGGGAAGGAGGAGGGAGAGAGGAAGGAAAGGGACCCCCCTCTCCTTGTCCTATTCGGACTAGGGGGGGAGGGGCGCGCGGACCAGCCCTTGCCTCCTCTCCTCTTCTCCACTAAGGCCCATGTAGGCCCAATAAGCCCCCGGGGGGTTCCGGTAACCTCCCGATACTCCGGTAAAATCCCGATTTCACCCGGAACACTTCCGACATCAATATATAGGCTTCCAATATATCAATCTTCATGTCTCGACCATTTAGAGACTCCTCATCATGTCCATAATCACATCCGGGACTCCGAACAAACTTCGGTACATCAAAAGTCATAAACTCATAATATAACTTTCATCGAAACCTTAAGCGTGCGGACCCTACGTGTTCGAGATCTATGTAGACATCACCGAGAACCATTTCGGGTCAATAACCAATAGCAGAACCTAGATGCTCATATTGGCTCCTACATATTCTACGAAGATCTTTATCGGTCAAACCGCATAACAACATACGTTGTTCCCTTTGTCATCGGTATGTTACTTGCCCGAGATTCGATCGTAGGTATCTCAATACCTAGTTCAATCTCGTTACCGACAAGTTTCTTTACTCGTTACGTAATGCATCATTCCGTAACTAACTCATTAGCTACATTGCTTGCAAGGCTTATAGTGATGTGCATTACCGAGAGGGCCTAGAGATACCTCTCCGACAATCGGAGTGACAAAACCTAATCTCGAAATACGCCAACTCAACATGTACCTTTGGAGACACCTGCGGAGCTCCTTTATAATCGCCCAGTTACGTTGTGACATTTGGTAGCACGCAAAGTGTTCCTCTGGTAAACGGGAGTTGCATAATCTCATAGTTATAGGAACTTGTATAAGTCATGAAGAAAGCAATAGCAACATACTAAACGATCAAGTGCTAAGCTAACGGAATGGGTCAAGTCAATCACATCATTCTCCTAATGATGTGATCTCATTAATCAAATGACAACACATGTCTATGGTTAGGAAACATAACCATCTTTGATTAATGAGCTAGTCAAGTAGAGGCATACTAGTGACATTAAGTTTGTCTATGTATTCACACATGTATCATGTTTCCGGTTAATACAATTCTAGCATGAATAATAAACATTTATCATGATATGAGGAAATAAATAATAACTTTATTATTGCCTCTAGGGCATATTTCCTTTAGTGATTGACAACCCCTTTATTGCGTTGGTTGCGAGTTCTTTATTTCTTTGTGTAGGTGCGTGGGACTTTTGAGGAGCCTCCTACTGGATTGATACCTTGGTTCTAAAAAACTGAGGGAAATACTTACGCTACTATTGCTGCATCACCCTTTCCTCTTCAAGGAAAACCAACGCAAGCCCGAGACGCAGCACTTCACTACTTGGGCCGGCGACTCAAAGCATGATATCCTTCAAATTTGGGGCATATATAGAGAGAGAAATGCATCATACGTCAGACAAGTAGGTATGGCTTTACTCACGAAACAAATTATTTCTGGAGTGGATATTTATTCATCTTAATTATCCTGGTACAGTTTATAAAGAGAAGTAGCTTCGGTGGATAGAAAGATTTGTAGGCACCACAAAGTGGGTGGAGAGATGGGAGGTCAGCCCCTCTCTACAGCTTTGCATTCCCAGTACCATAAAGTATTCTGCATTTGTACATCGATCAGCCCATGATGCTCTATATGAAGCCCGCAGTATATACTTCTGCTTGTATTTTGCTTGCTTGGGAAGTGTGAAACAAATAGAATGCTTGTGTGTGACTGTTGGACTGGTTATTCTGTTGCTTCTGTAGTGCGATTCACATTTACTCCCTCTAAATATAAGATCGTTTAGATCACTAAAGCTTCCAGACTCTGACCAGTGACCAGGAGAGATGGGAGGTCAGTCTCCCTCTGCAGCTTTGCATTCCTAATCTCTGATGTGTCTGAATAGGTGTTTGCTCAACACATGCTGAATAAGGGGAGTTGTTCTTCTCGTTACAGTACAATTTGGTGACAAAACATTGCAGTTTGGTTCCTGCTGGTTTGGCAGATTGTGCAATTATGCTCAAGCCAATTATATGTTCTAACATTCCCAGAGTGCTTTGGATGATGTGCTAAGAATCTACTTAGTTTGAGCTGCACTTGTAGTACTCGAGAGTAGCAGTAGCTTCAATCTGATTTGGTAGGTCATTCTTTGCAGCAGCAGCACCAATCTCTCATGTGTTTTTCTCCCTAGATGTTTGCTGAACTTACTGACTAACGGAAATTGCTGTTCTCGTTATAGTACGATTTGATGTCAAACAATTACACTTTGGTTCCTGCTGGTTTGGTAGACTGTGTTATTGCGCTCAAGCCAATTATTAAGTACCAACATTCCTATACTTCTAGTCCACTTAGTTTGAGCTGCAGTTGAAGTACTTCGGACTAGCTTGGATCTGGTGGAGGTTATCAGTTCATCACTAGCCAAGCTTAGCTAGCATTGATAATCTATCTTATTCAAATTTACCAACAGTACATATGACAAACTTGGTCTAGCAGGTCAACATAAGATACAGCTAAAGGGCTCACCCATATTGTCCTTTGGCTATTTATATTTTGATAATTCAGTTAGAGATGAAAGCATATGTCCTTCTCCATGTGCGAGGACGACGTTGGTACCCAGGCTATTGATTTGGAGTACTTATAACTCCTTACAACCTTGTGAGTTTCGCAATCCAGTGCATAAAGATTTGTTTGTCAAGCTTAGGGCTATTAATTCTGGGAAGAGACAGATTCATTTCTTTTGTTGTTGTTCGAGTTCCTGTTATAGCGGGGCATTAGGAGATTTCCTACCTTTGATCCTTGCTTCTACTTTGGGCTTATCGAGACAACATTTCTGAATAATGATGGGAACTACAATAGCAGAATATTGGATAGTTCATCAAGATTATGCTATTGAGATTCGTTGGTCTATCCTGTTGTGTATAAACGTGTCTGTTTATGATAACCTAAATAGCTAAAAATAGGATGTGGCTATGAGCATATGACTGCAAGCTTATCATTAATAACTACACATCTGATCTCATGACACTGGAGTCTTTGGTCACTGGACCTTCACAAAAAT
The DNA here is from genome assembly GCA_021437245.1 of Aegilops speltoides. Taxonomy (NCBI): domain Eukaryota; kingdom Viridiplantae; phylum Streptophyta; class Magnoliopsida; order Poales; family Poaceae; genus Aegilops; species Aegilops speltoides. The sequence continues at coordinate 415,996,251 of CM038141.1, read as the reverse complement.
GGTCCATTTTTCTATTTGTTTTTTCACTATTGCCATGTGTCTTATACATTACTAAATAGATGATGCAGTATGATTCTAATAAGATGGGAACTGCATTGTCATGTATGTCTACACTCATAAGCCATGTTAGAACACAAGGTGTTGTTGCTGCACCAAGTTGCTCTTGTATGTTCATTCACCGTGTTGGGCTCTTGGCCTGCTTTGTGTGGCACTAAAGCGAACAATTACAACTTACTTCTCTTCTGATTTAAAATTCTTGCATACAATTTATTCAACGTTCAGAACCAACCCGCCTTTTTTCGTGCAAAGTTTCTATGGAGCCTGAAATTTCTCTTGGTATTCTGCATCTATACATTGGTCAGCCATCATTGCTCTATATGAAGCACACAATATCTACTAATATGCTTCTGCAGACGTTGTTTTTTTCTTGCTTTGGAAGTATGAAATAAATAGAATGCTTGTGTGTGGTTGTGGGACTGATTATTTTGTTGTTGCTGGAGCGAGAATCTCATTTGCAAAATCGACATATGAGTGAATTCATTTTGTTCTTTTGATATTTGCCTATTGGAACCACGTTCAGGGTAGGAGGATATGGATTCAAATTAGGGTTAGCTTAAGCGACATACCACATCCAAATAGTCCTAAGATTCTATCCAAACCGAAGTGTTATAATCTCAAAACGGACAGATAAGCACACACGGAGCAAATGAACATTTATTCAACTTCACATATAGCATTTAATCAAAAGACCAAGGGTCCCTACGGAAGATGGAAAAGACGAGGATTGAAATGAGAAAGGAAGGAATTCAGCAAGACGACCTCAGTTTCCTTTGGTAAAGAATAAGATCAGATGGTTGCTCCGTGGTGGCCATTCTCACGGATGGTCTTTGGGCTCAGGCAAGCAACCGCCTTGGCGGACCAAGCAACTTGCACCCACTTTTCTCGTTCAACTAGTTAGCCCACACGAGGCGCACACCAAGGAAAGGGTTAGCAAATGGAGGTCAACTTGTGGACTGTCACCCATCAACAAAGTCACCAAATGGAGGAGTGGGGTGTACTCTTCGGTCCTGAATTGGGAAATGAAGATAGACACAATTTGAAAGATGGATGGAGTGCATCAGACTCATCAGATTTAAGCCCGAGGAAAAAGTCTCGTCCTCTAAATTGGGCAACTAGATTGAATTGTTTTCCCAATGTCTCACATCCCGAAGGTACTATGATATTCCGGAGTTGCCTTTACGCTCAAAGATGTGATATTTTCACGAGGGTGGATGAAAAATCCAATACAAGAGGATAATATGTTGCATCTTTGCTAGCTTCACTACGGGCCACTCATTGCATGGCATCCTTCGTCGACATATGTAGAAAGAAATAATGCACGATATGTCGGACAAGTAGGTATGACTTTACTCACGGGATGGATGAAAATTATCGCATTAGATATTTGTGGATCTTAATTGTCTGGTAAGGTACATCAAGAGAAGTGACTTTGGTGGATTGATAGATTTATACGCACCATGGTTACTTCAAAAGGGTAAAAAAGTACAATATACAATGATGATAAAAATGAAGGTTGGCTCACACCTCGTTGCGAGTGCTATATTATTCACTAAACAATCACATCATAGACTGAACACAAGTGCACTAAACAATGTCATGTACTCCACTATAGAAGACAAAGTATCATGGAAGAGGAAGTCATACATAGTCTCAGAGATAATACAACTTCAGGTTCAAGAGAAATTCTACAAATTGTCACACCTATAGTAACGCCCCATCTCGGTGGCCGGCTACTAATGTTGGTCATTATTTAAACAAAAGGAATTACATCCGACACCAGAGCATCGCTAGCATATCCTCTATAATTTAACCCCATCTTATAAAAAGCTATTTTTTAGGGATTAAACTTCCCATCATCTACCATATCCCAAACTTTTGTTTTTGCCAATTCATTGAAATGCTTGTGCAAACAGTTCAAACAAATGCACCACATTTCAATACAAACATAAACAATTTAAATGCACCCCATCATAATTCAACTAAGAGGACAAGTAAACTTCATCCAATCCAACAAACAACTAAAACATGATCATAATTTGTGCTAAAAGGCACTGAATGAACATGGCCATGTCATCAAGGCTGAGTGTGTTGCTTGTCTAATTTTCTCATCATTTCTTGGCTACAAGGCATGGACATGGCAATGTCGTAAAGGCTGAGTGTGTTGCTTGTTTAATTTTCTCATCATATCTTGGCTATAAGGCATGGGCATGGCAATGTCGTCAAGGCCGAGTGTTTGGCTTGCATTCAATTATTCTATAACAACGTCTGGATCATTTCTCAATCGCTCACTGCAATAGCAAAGGAAAAAACCTAACAACTAGGATCACATCATGCACCATTCATTTGAGAAATTGCGAAAAAGATCCTGCAGGCATTTTGTCGAGTGTGTCGACCTCACTCCTTGTCTCGTTTGAATCCGGCTCCTCTTCGGCCCTCAGAGGTTGAGTGGGTGGTGGTGCGGTTGCACGAGGCCAAGGGGAAGGCGTCAGTGCGAGCGTCATCTTCTTCTTCTTTACCTGCACCGTCGTGATGTCCGTTGCCTTCGTCGAAGGCCGATACTTCCGTTTGCTGGTCTGCTAGGCCAAGGACGTTCAGGTGATGGCGATAGAGCGAGCGGCCACCGCTGTTGTTGACGGAGATTCATGACGATGTTTTTGCATTGGTGTTGTCTTAGGTGCTTGGGACGCCTAATTAGCCACCGGACTAGCGCCGATGATGGCACCCTGCGGTTCGGCGAGTGGGGGATGTGCATTCCCGGGGGGCATCGGACCGGGAACGGTCGGGGTGAGGCAAGTGGCGGCGGCATCGGGTCGGGTGAGAACGACGAGATCAAGTGGGAAGTGGTGTGGCACATCCCCTTTTTTTTTACTAAGAACAATCCACTCCATGACAATTTAGCTTTTGCGGGGTCTGGTAGAGATGCTCTCAAACTAATAAAACCACAAATGACTTGACCATAAACAGGGAACATATCTCAAGAAATAAGCGTGCAAAAAACCACACAGAAGAACAAACAAAAAGACGAGTTAATTGCAGGGAAGTACCACATTTGGGGCAGGTGTGACGGATCAGTACCACTATTCAGGTTTTTTACATGTCAGTACCATGTTTGAGGCATTCTGTTACATATTGGTCTAAACCGTGTATAACGGTGTATTGACGCTGTATCTGACAGCTGGGCCCGCCTGTCGGGTGATGTGACATGTTATTTTGCAAAAAACACCCACACTTTTTATTTAATCGCGCATATATCCGTAAGTTGCAAGAAAAAGGTACCTGCCAGAAAAAATTACTCGCGCGAGGCCGCGCCAGCCAGGATTCGAACCCGAGCTCGGGCGTACGCTGTACGAGCGCGACGACCAATACGCCACTGCACTATCGGCGTGACGTTCAGGCAAACGTCCTGATTTCTTTTATGTTTTTGCAAAACGTGCGTATTATTCGCCCGTACGCAATGTGCGTATCGTATATTGAAAAACTTTTTTGCGAGGAATATATTGAAAAACTTATACACATTATATGTTTCAAAAGTTCATCATATTACAAGTTTAAAATAATAAGATCTTTGTATTGAACATCGTATACATCATACTGTATATTTCTTCGGGTGTATCTAGTACTTTAGTAAGATGATGAACGTTATAATGCGAAAAAAATTCATTGTGTCGTATACATAAAAAATGTTCATCGTGTATTTAAATAGGATCATTGTATATATATTTTTTCACTGTATAAAATTAGCACCTGAGATAGACAAAATGTTTTTTCTAAAAAGAATGAAGGAAGGAGGAAATACGACATAAAAGTCTGAAATACTACATAATTAATATTGTGCGTGCAGAAATAAATAAGAAATTATATGTCAAACAAATTTTTGCTTTCTGCCGCTTCAGAAATTGTAATTTTTAGTGAGGCGACTTGCACATCGCGAGGCTCTAAAAAAATGTATACATGGACCCAGCTTTGCATATAGTGCATCTACCCACTGTGGATTGATTGAGTATATAATATTTTTGTATGCAAATTTTTATATAAAAAGTACTCAGTCAACATAGAAATAGAACCTCTTGCATTTAGAAAATATAGCTTGCTGTGAGTTTCTCTAAATTTCCTACCGATGTTTACGATGAAAAATCCAAAGCAAATGAAGAAGTAAAAGTATTGTTTTTAATAAACCGTACTTCATATCTTGTATTAATGACGGTAAAAAATGGAATAAACTATCTATGTTTCGCCATTAATGTTTAGAGAAAATAATGAAAGAAGAGCAACTAGGAAATAATGAAAGAATATTATGGATAAAAAAACAGCAGGACAATGTTGTGGACCATGCGCACTCGGACAATGGGTCTTGCTGCGGATAATAAAAAAAGAAAGAAAGAATAGCACCTGAAAAAGCGGAACGTATAAAGTCATTATATAAAGCACATGATTGCCTGTAATTCGACAACGAAGAGGCACTAGCGCAGCCGTCGTCATTCGTGGACAGCGTACGTCCCTGCTGGAGGTCGAATACCTGCTGGCGCGATAATATTTTTTCTCGCAGGTCCCTTTTTTCACAACGAACGGATATATGCGCGATTAAATAAAAAATGTGGGTGTTTTTTGCAAAATAACATGCCACATCATCCCCGACAGGCGGGCCCCCATGGTCAGATACAGCGTCAATATATCGTTATACACGGTTTAGACCAATATGTAACAGAATGCCCCAAACATGGTACTGACGTGTAAAAACCGAATAGTGGTACTGGTCCGTCACACCTGCCCCAAATGTGGTACTTCCCTGCAATTAACTCCAAAAAGACGCACACAACTTGAAAATGATGTGTCACTCAACTACCGAAGCAATAAATGACCAACGTAGAGGGGGAAAACTGTGTGTTAGATGTGGAAACATGCATCCATTGGAAGAATATGATCTCTACTTCGGAGAGGTCAGACGTCGTCACAGTATCATCCATCCACCATTGGAGAGGACCCCCATTTTGGTCAAATTGAGGTACTCATCTGAGAGCCTAGATATGAACTGATGATTGTAAACAACAATAAAACCAAACGTCGTCTGCATCGGCTTGCTTGAGACGACCACCTAGACCCTCAAGCTCGTCAGCAAGCTCACCGCCAATAAGTGGGACAACGTAGAGGGGAAAAACTGTGTGTTAGATGTGGAACATGCATCCATTGGAAGAATATGATCTCTACTTCGGAGAGGTCAGACGTCGTCACAGTATCATCCATCCACCATTGGAGAGGACCCCCATTTTGGTCAAATTGAGGTACTCATCTGAGAGCCTAGATATGAACTGATGATTGTAAACAACAATAAAACCAAACGTCGTCTGCATCGGCTTGCTTGAGACGACCACCTAGACCCTCAAGCTCGTCAGCAAGCTCGCCGCCAATAAGTGGGACAACGTCGTGTACACATCCATTTGGATATCCACGTTTGCAGATGTGTGCAGGCACTTTGCTTACAGACTCTGATGAGGACACAAATGGGAGGTCAGTCTCCCTCTGCAGCTTTGCATTCCTAGTCTCTGATGTGTCCGGAACTCTGAATAGGTGTTTGCTCAACACTTGCTAAATAAGGGGAATTGTTGTTCTTGTTACAGTACAATTTGGTGACAAAACATTGCAGTTTGGTTCCTGCTGTATTGGCAGATTGTGCTATTACGCTCAAGCCAATTATATGTTCTAACATTCCCACAGTACTTTGGATGATAATGCTAAGAATCATCTCTGATGTGTGTGTTCTTTCTTTAATACTCCTTCCGTTTCTAAATATAAGTCTTTTTAGACATTTCAAATGGACTACAAAATACGGATGTATGTAGACATATTTTATAGTGTAGATTCACTCATTTTGCTCCGTATGTAGTCACTTGTTGAAATTTCTAGAAAAACTTATATTTAGGAACGGAGGGAGTATATGATACGCATGCTTGTGCGTATTCGAGGAAAAAAAGTCTCTGCGGCGTTTGTCTCCCTAGATGTTTGCTGAACTTGTTGACTAATGGAAATTGCTGTCCTTGCTACAGTACGATTTTAGGACAAACCATTACACTTTGGTCCTGCTGGTCTGACAGACTGTGCTATTGCGCTCAAGCCAATTATAAATACCAACATTCCTATAGTTTGGATGATACCCCAAGAGTCCACTTAGTTTGAGCTGCAGTTGAAGTACTTCCGAGTTCCGACTGGCCAAGCTTAGCTGCTGTTGATAATCTATCTGATTCAAATGTCCGAACACTACATACGACAAACTTGGTCTAGCAGGTCAACACAAGATACAGCTAGAGGGCTCACTCTAATTGTCCTTATCCATCAGCAAGGAAGGCAGTGGTTGGTACCCAGCTATTAATTTGTAATAATAATATAACTCTGTACGGCCTTGTGAATTTCGCAACCCAGGGCATAAAGATTTGTTCGTCAGGCTTAGAGCTTTCGTTCACTATGTTGTCCTCTTGCAGTTGTTTGTTCTGGGAAGAGACAGATTCATTTCTTTTGCTGTTATTCCAGAGTTCCCTGTTATAAGCATTTCCATAACTAGTTGATCACTGCTCTACTATGTTTTATCGAAACAACATTTCCAAATAATGATGAGAACTAAGATAGCAGAATGTTAGAATATTTATATATTTATTACATGTAGTGACATAGTATATCAAACAAAACGATAGGGGGGGCGACAGGGGGGGCGACGCGAGTGCCCGTCCGGCGAACGCGGGGACTATGCACTCGGGGGCGGTGGCTCGGGTTGGCGGCCGTTTTTGGGTGCTGGCCGGAGCCGAGGAGGACGATGCGGACGGAGACGGCGACGATCCGGACGCTTCTCCACCAACGCCGACTCCCTCTGATCTCTTCTGCGATTTCTTCCATGCGGGATATGATGAGGACGAGGTGGCCTCGACGGTGGAAAGGGTTTTGCCAGTGGAAGATCCGGCAAGGGTTGGGCTTCATGCGGGCGAGAGGAAGGAGATGGTCCGGCGAGTGGTACACCGTCGAACGGCGGCGACGGCAGTCAGGCCATGGAAGGGTCCCCTTCCAAAGGTTAGTTTACCGAACCTTACTCTTTTCGATCTAATTCATCCGGATTCGTGGACTCAAGTGAAGAGGAAGAAGAGGCCAGTCCGTTCTGGAGGTCTGTCGGCGGCGGCCATGGCGAGATCGCCGGCGAGACGGCCGATCGGGATCTCGCAGCTGCGGGAGAGGCATTTGAACACTCTCTTGGGCTGTGCGCAGGATGGGCTTGCTGATGGGCCGGCTCTGAGTGAGCCGGGCCTTGTCTTGGGTGGGCCTGAGTTAACTGGGTATGAGGCCCAGGTTAACCAGGTTCGTTTGCCGGGGCTGTTAGCTACACCCCCATGCACGATCGACGGGACGGCTGAGGTTTTTCGATCGAGGCGTTTTAGGGTTCTTCAACCTTCGTTGCGATCCTGCTTCTCTGAACGTGGTGCGGGGCGTGCCCGCCGGATACCTCCCCTTCGCGGCATGGCGGGCGGAGGTCCACCCCCGGCCAAGTCCGGCGTTCAGACCAGCGTCCCGGGCGGCGCGGGGCGCGGCGGTCTGCCACTGCCTACGGGAGGCGGCCGTGGCGGAGATGCAGCTACGCAAGCCGCTGGTCGGGTCGCATTGGGCTGCCGCTCGGGGCTGGGCGCGCGCCGCTCCTCGGCATCAAACCAGCGGCTCGAGGCGAACGGCCCCGACTAACGCCGCATGGCGGCCTGCCCAGTGTCCGCGGTGGGCGCGAGACTCTGCCGGCGGGTAGACCACCGCCGCCTGCCGGAGGTCGGGGCGGCCCTAGGCCTCCGGCGCCTCTCCCCGCGGCAGTCGCGGGTCATGGCACCCCGACTCCTCGGCCGCCTGCTCCGGCCTTGGGTGGACAGCCTCGTCCCACGGCGATGCAGACGGGGGCCCGACCGCCGCATTTTGTGGCTCGGCAGTCGCAGAATCCGTCGGCACCGGTGTTGGAGCAGGCGCAGTTACAGATGGCTCCGGCGAGGGGAGGTGACTCGTCGGTGCCTCGTGGTCAATGGGGTGACGATGGACTTAACGCTTATGGTGACGGACAGCACCGGGGATCCTCGTCCATAGGTGGTGGGCGGGGGTATGCATGGCAGAGTGATGGCTCGACCGAGAGACCTTTCCTGGGGCCTACGGGAGGTTTCGTCGAAGGGGCGTCAGGACCAGCTAATAGGAACCGCGGTGGTTTTCGTGGTAACTGTGGTGGACGGGGTGGCCGCGGTGGTCGCTACCGCCCAAGGCAGCATCCTGTCGTCGTTGATCAGACGCCGGTTGGTGAGGATACTGAGGAGACTGCGTTGTCTTGTCAGGCTATGGAGGTGGTTACGGCTCTGGCAGAGGTGGTTCCTACGAATAATGGTGAGGATGAGGTGATGTCGGTGGAGGGCTCTGACAAGGCTGAGCTGGACAGTATGCTAAGTATCGCGCAAGAAAGAAAGAATGTTATGCTATCGCTGTGGCAATAAAGGCCACTTCATTGCTGAGTGTGTGGCAGTCTTATGCGATACGTGTGGTAAGCCGGATCATGAGTCAGGGGCTTGTCCGCTAATGAGAGAGCAGTTACCCAATCTTATGATGTATGGGGTGTTCTGTTCTGAGCTCACATTTTTCGAGTCTCCGATTGAGAGGGAAGTTTCTGACGAGGTGCGCAGTATGACGTCTGGGATTGTTAAAGTGACTAAAGGTGAGGTCTCTGAGATCCAGATTGTGCAGCGCCTCCGGGAGCTGGCACCGGGTGACTTTCTATGGGAGTTAGTCAGTCTTGAGCCAAACTCGTTCAGGGTGGAGTTTCCAACGGTGGAGGATTTACAGAGGTTATTGAGTTTCAGGATGTGTAAGGTGCCAGGTACTGAAGGCATTCTTGAGTTCCACGAGTGGAAATTGAGTGAGCCTCAGGGTAAGCCACTTACCCAGGCCTGGTTGCGTTTTTCGGGGTCTCCGCACAGGCCAATGCAGGATGCCAGGGTTGTTGCTAGTATGGCTGTTTTGGTGGGAAAGCCCGAACGAGTGGACATGGCTTTCACCAGAGCTCAGGGGGTGGCTCGCATTCTCGTCAGTATTTTGGACATTGAGTTTGTTCCGGACGTGGTGAAGTGGGCTTATCGCGGCCAAGTGTATAACCTTCAGATTGAGTTTCAGGATGACAGCCTGTTTGCTGAGGCACCTGCTACCGTGGATGTTGATATGCACGAGGGTGATGATGGCATGGGGCGTAAGGAGCCACCGGTAGCTGATCCCGGTCGAGAAGCCGAGAGACCGGGGTCTGTGGTCAAGACCACCAGAGGGGGGACGACGCCTCCATCTTCGGTGCTGTCGACCACTCTGAGGTTTGGAACCATTGAGCCTGCTTCTGCACCTCCGAGATTATGGAGTGAGCGGGTGGAGTCTTCTAAGGTGTTTGAGCACTCCTTACCTGCGTTGGACTTTGAGGGCCCGAGCGTGGAGGTTCGTGGATTGGAGGGAGGTTCGGAGATAGCGTTCTCGCCTCCCTCGGATAATCTTGTCACGTCTGAGCTGCAGGTGGTGACAATGAGCTTGGCGGGGGGTCTCAGGCAGGAGGCCTCGACTCCACACTCTTCGCTGGCTACGATCAGGGCTCCTGAGAGGGAGGAGTCCTCTTCGGGAGGGTGGCCGGCTGCGGCTTCTTCTTCTGGGCGGATGGGTGTTTGTCTGGGGCAGGTGGCCCCGGCGACGCCTGCTGCACCGGCACTGGCCGGCCATGAGGGAGGCCGTATGGGGCAGGAGGCCCCACACCCTTCCCTTTCGGCTCCGACGGATGCGGCTTCTACTGTCGTGATTGGAGGGAGTCCGGGGAAGGTGGCCCCAGTCCATCCCTCATCCTCGGCTGTCGGGATGATGACACCCTCAGCCTTGAGGGTCGGGGCGGAGGGGGTGTTCGGACAGGCGGTACCGGCACCTACTGCCCCCGGCCCCCTGACCGCCGGCTGTGGGAGCCGTCCGTCACTTACTCCTGCGACTGGCGCTTCTCGGGAGGAGGTTATTGCTTTCGGCGGAATCCCTGACCCGGTCTCTGAGGGGCGACGGATGAGTTCCCGTCTCCAGGACCATCCGGAGTTTGATGAGATGCAGCAGAGGTGCGCAACGAGGGCGGCCAAGCTTCGTGACATCGAGGTCACTACCGGTATGTCAGTCAACTTATCCAATTCTATTTTGCATTTTTCTACGGATGAGATTATTCATAATGCAAATCAAGTAGGGGTTTCGCTAGGGAATAATAATTCTGAAATCTCCAACTCGGTTAATGATCTTTTGGATCTGGAAGCGGAACGCGCTTTAGAAACCATTCGCAATCTAGCGGCAGTGAGACCTATGAATGACACTGAGATTGATGCGTTGGTGGTGAGAGTGCTAGACACTTTGTGTGCGGACCTTGCACCATCCTGTAATGAGTCAGGCGAGGAGGAGACCAACGTAGAGGTTGAGGTCCTTCAACCACCACTGCCCGGTTATGAGGACCGGATGGTGGACAATGATAAACCTAAACATAAGTGGAAGCGGAAGGTGTATCCAGCATCCGCGGTACGTAGAAGTGCTAGGATTCGTACGGCAAAAAAATTTCATGATGAATTATGAAAGGAATCTTTTGGAATAGTAGAGGTCTCAAGGACTTGGCTAAAAGAAGGTTTCTCGCTGAGGCGTCTCTGGAGCACCGATTGTTGGGGAACGTAGTAATTTCAAAAAAAATCCTACGCACACGCAAGATCATGGTGATGCATAGCAACGAGAGGGGAGAGTGTTGTCTCCGTACCCTCGTAGACCGAAGCGGAAGCGTTGACGCAATGTAGAGGAAGTAGTCGTACGTCTTCCCGGTCCAACCGATCCAAGCACCGTTATTCGGCACCTCCGAGTTCTTGCCACACGTACAGCTCGATGACGCCCTGAGCTCCGATCCAGCAGAGCTTGGGAGGAGTTCCACAAGACGACGGCATGGCGGCGATCTTGATGTTCAACCGTCGCAGGCTTCGCCTAAGCACCGCTACAATATGACCGAGGTGTAATATCGTGGAAGGGGCACCGACACGGCTAAGGAACGATCACGAAGATCAACTTGTGTGTCCATGGGTGCCCCTACCCCGTATATAAAGGAGTGGAGGAGGGAGGGCCGCCCTCTACTATGGCGCGCCTTAGGGGAGTCCTACTCCCACCGAGTAGGATTCCCCTTCCTAGTCCAACTAGGAGTCCTTCCATGTATTAGGAGTAGGAGACAAGGAAGGGGAAGAGAGAAGGAAGGAAGGAGGGGTGCGGCCTCCCTAGTCAATTCAGACTAGGCCATGGGGGCGCGCCTGCCCTAGGCAGCCCTCTCTCTTTCCAGCAGGCCCAATAAGGCCCAATACTTCTCCCGGCGAATTCCGTAACTCTCGGTACTCAAAAATACCGAATCACTCGGAACCTTTCCGAACTCTGAATATAGTCGTCCAATATATCGATCTTTACATCTCGACCATTTCGAGACTCCTCGTCATGTCCCCGATCTCATCCGGGACTCGAACTCCTTGGTACATCAAAACTCATAAACTCATAATATAACCATCATCGAAACCTTAAGCGTGCGGACCCTACGGTTCGAGAACAATGTAGACATGACCGAGACCGTCTCGGTCAATAACCAATAGCGGACCTGGATGCCCATATTGGTTCCTACATATTCTACGAAGATCTTTATCGGTCAAACCGCATAACAACATACGTTGTTCCCTTTGTCATCGGTATGTTACTTGCCCGAGATTCGATCGTCGGTATCCAATACCTAGTTCAATCTCGTTATCGGCAAGTCTCTTTACTCGTTCCGTAATACATCATCTCGCAACTAGCTCATTAGTTGCAATGCTTGCAAGGCTTAAGTGATGTGCATTACCGAGAGGGCCCAGAGATACCTCTCCGACATTCAGAGTGACAAATCCTAATCTCGAAATACGCCAACCCAACAAGTACCTTTGGAGACACCTATAGAGCACCTTTATAATCACCTAGTTACGTTGTGATGTTTGGTAGCACACAAAGTGTTCCTCCAGTAAACGGGAGTTGCATAATCTCATAGTCATAGGAACATGTATAAGTCATGAAGAAAGCAATAGCAACATACTAAACAATCGGGTGCTAAGCTAACTGAATGGGTCATGTCAATCAGATCATTGTCCATGGTTAGGAAACATAACCATCTTTGATTAACAAGCTAGTCAAGTAGAGGCATACTAGTGACACTCTGTTTGTCTATATATTCACACATGTATTATGTTTCCGGTTAATACAATTCTAGCATGAATAATAGACATTTATCATGAAATAAGGAAATAAATAATAACTTTATTATCTACTACCACTATAAAAAGAAGAGAGGGGCAGATCCAAACAATCACACCCATCCATCATCAAAATCTAATGGCCCTTAATCCATACATGTTTAACACTACCAACCAAGCAATAAGCCACAATCGATCTATAGCTAATCTGCCACGCAAGAAAAAAGAACCGTTCGCAGACGACCTCCTCCTTCTCCCGCACGATCTCCTCCTCCTCCTCCCGCCGTTCGCCTCCCGCAACCATGCCCTTCGCCGCAGCTCGCCCGAGCCACGGAAGCCGCGCCCTTCACCGTCGCCTCGCGCCGCGGAGCCACGGAGCCGCCTGGTCGCCGCCTCCCACCCGCTGGAGCCGCCCGTCGCGCCTTCGCCGCCTCTGCGGCGCCACGTGTCGCCGCCTCCCAGCTGCAGAGAGCCACCCGTCGCGGGTTGCCTCCACCCAGCTGCCGAGCCACCCGCCCGCGCCCGCCGCGCCTCTGGAGCCGCAGCTTGGCCTCCGCCACGCCGCCACTCCGCCTCCGTCATAGGTAAGTTTCTTTTGCGAGATGCCTCTAGGAAGAACTCAACCTACTACAAGCATTGGAATCTATGTTAGCAGAGAACTGGACAATCATGGCAAGATGTCTTTGATTCATGAGCACACTCCTAAGGGATTCATCAATGGTAGTATAGTGTCACCAATGGATTCATCTATGAGCTATGGGTTCTCAAGGCTACAGATAGTAATTATAAGTAAGCTAATACTGATATTATTTGTAACAATTGTATATTTAATAAATCATGGCTATTGAAGTTTGAAAGAGAAAGAATATTTCCATGTAGCTGTCTGAAACTTTGTTTATGGTGTCGAAACCAAGTGTGTAGCATAATTTAAGATTTACTTGCATGGTTAGAAGATTCACTTGTTTCACGACTCTAAAATGTTTTTTTTGTTTTCAGGCTGTTAACTTCTGTTAAATTTGGGTGGATCGATGCCTCATGAACTATCTTGTGAAACCGGAGATCGATTGATTTGATAATCGTTACTGGTGGCAATCCACGATAAGTGAACTTAATACTACGTGCATGACAACTACACTTTGGTCTCGCACTCTTCATCTACAACTCAAAGTTAGTAAATTCTTCTTTGTTTCTTTTTGGAACCCACTTAATGCAATAGAGTTTCGTAAACCAAAAGCCTGTTGTAAATTATGGCAGTTCTCTGTCTTATTTTTTGGTAATGCCTAATGCCTCAAGGTCCTATTTGAATCACGGTAAAAGCTGTGAAGCGGAGATAGAAGTATCGATCACGGGGCATGAAAATGTTCTTTGTTGTGTTAAATGAACCCCACTGTACTATTAGTCAAGACTTGGACTTGAGCAATCAAAATATGCCTTGCATGAAGAAGATGGAGTATAAATTTAGGTGTTCTTTCAAGTAAGATTTGATAACTCAAGAAACCGAGTAAAAGTATTGCCATAGTGTGTGACATACCAATCTGCAACATACCAAACTGTTTTTCTTTTGCACTTCCAACCAAAGGCGGGGATTTTGTTGAGGGATTTCCTATTGCTGAACTGTACAGGGATTTTGTTTATGCCTTATGGTTCTCAATCCTATACATTAGGGTTCTACGCATGGGATTTTGTTCATGCATGACTCATCGCATAATAGGAACTGTATAGCAAGCCTAATTTCGGGGCACATTATAGCAGGCTGACTCTAATCATTCGATCGTTGTTGTAATGGCGCCAAAGTGTCCAATGCCCCTACAAATTCTGGCTTGTCCGTGCATGATGTTGCCGACCTGGTATGCGTGTTGGATGGATTACTAAGGGCATGTCGGCGGACGGCCGCATGACATGTGTGTTGTGCGTGCGTGTTGACTTGGGTAATCAGATTTGTTGTATGTGTGCCCAACAAGAGTTTGCGCCTCCCATAAAAAAAAGTGTTTGCGTCAATGCTCGATCGAAAGCGGTTGTTTCAACTTTTGCATTTTAGTTCGAAACATGAAAGCATTAGCACCTTCTATTATTTTAGTTCATGGCACCTTCTATTTTTAATCATTAGCATCTTCTTCTCTGGTAGTAATCAAGTTCTTTATCGGGACCTTGTCTAGAATATAAGCGCATTGTAGGAATTGCATACTTATAGGAGCCATTGCTAGATCTCGAGAGTAATGGACTCATGTAAATTCGAGCTCGTTATTATGTAATGGTGTCTTGCTATGCATCACGTATGCAGGTGAAAACATGATAGAAACAAAGGTTTCTTGATCATATCGCTTAAAAACATCTGTTTTACATACAAGCTTCCTTTACTTAGCCAATAGAGGAAAATGATTTTTGATTTTAATTCAGAATATTATGGTGTCGGTTTCATTGCTTCACCGAATCAAGAGATCTTTTCCAAGCGGAGATGGATCTAGCCAGTCTGTTGTCATGTAAATATATGGGATTTTTAGGCCTATTGCTCGATCTCTTCTTCATGGCCATGCCATCATCGCCCCAAGCCTGTGAACTATTTATCCTTTTGATTTCTTTACCTCCAGTTGTCCCTTCACTTTCCATGCTTCTCTCCATGTACAGACCTCAAGTGGGGCTTGGGAAGCACCACGAGAGAGAAAGTTGGCACAATGCTCGAGAGTTAAGCAACAAGAAGGTAACTCATCTCTCCACCATATATTTTTTGGAAATTGTGCAGCTGCAGACATGCACTAATTTGTGATTCAGCACTCTAACTCTGTAGTTCAATTTTTTTATTAGCTATTGGTTGTGCTAGAGATACAGTACTCCAGTTCCTGCTCGAATCAGTTTGGCATAAGAGGTGGAGGATTGGGCCAAAATCTTCCTCTTTGGGACTTCTATGTTTGGAACAATAGTGTAACTTGGGGATCTTTATTTCTGTTCAAATCAAATTACTTGCAACTGTATTCTCACGTGTTTCATATTTTTATGCATTGCGTATTCATGAGGTACTACAAAAGATTTTGTTGTGATGATGCAAAGCATGAATTAATAATCTTTACCCTACGCACTTTGAATCTGGTTTCATAAACACTGCTTTTCTCCACGTCGGCTACTGGTTAGGTTAATAATCGATGGCTGTAAAGGATTTTGGTGATGATTACGGTGAACATTGAATGCCGATCTATCTCTATCGATTGCGTAATTGGTAAACCTCTCATCGTGGAGTGATATTGATTTGTCGATAGCTATCAAAGGTTCGCTACCCAATTTTAGCCACCTTCACGTATTTTAGATGCAACACTTACAAAAGTGAGATAAAATTTAGATTGATAGCTCAGCCGAGAAAACACATTTTTTTCTCCTTTGATTTCTTCTTGTCCGTGCAAGGAACCATCTTGCGCTCAACCAGATTCATGTTCTTTGATTCCCTTTTCCATCAAGGTAAACCCTTCGGACCCCATTGTCTTTGTTCAATTGTCGTTCTCAATCATTTGTAGTCCATGTCTTCGTGTCATGTAATCCTCTCGATCCATATTACTTGTCGCTGAAACGGATGTATCTAGAAGTATTTCAGTGTTAGATACATACGTTTGAGCTACAACTAATTTGGATCGGAGGTAGTTCATTTTTTGACATGTAGATCATATGCTTTTAGCTGTATAGTTTACAGCTAGAGCATAACGAGCACCCATCTTCGGATTTGTTCCTTGATCTGCCTATGTAAAACATTTGTATGTACTTGAATTTTAGTTTGGGATCTAGATAGATTGGCTGATAGATTTATGATGTCATATAACGCTCGCTGAAACGTGGAATTGATATTCTACTTTTCGTCCCACAATATAAGAACATTTTTCAAGAGCTTGAAAAACGTTCTTATATTGTGGGATGGAGGGAGTACCAATTAGTGAATGCTCTTCATAGTTGCTAAGCAGTGGACGTGGGCATCTTAATTCCTAAACACATCATTTCTATTCATTTTTATGGCTCTAAAATTAGGTATTATCTGAACTCTGTATGAGATTTATTTTTTTTAAAAAAAATAAGTCTATTTAATGATAGAACTAAGGGCCGATCGGCCCAAATTTGGGCAGGTCACTGTCCAGCCGCCCGATTTCAGCGATTGCAACCATGGATTTCAAGGTCCCTATTTCGCTTCGCTTCCCCAAGACGGATTGACTCTGCCCTGCCTCCGTGTCCCGCTTCCCCATGCGTCCCCTGCCTCTGCCTTTGCCTCTACCTGTGTATACCTTGCCCCTGCCTGCTTGCAGCTCTAGGGGGGAGGTGTGGAGCCAGGGGAGGGAACGGGTGAACAAGGGAGGATGAGATGGTGAGAAAAAGCAAAACAAGAGGACGAGAGATATGGTGAATCGGGACACGACGGGAGACACACGATCTCTCAAGATCCAACGACTTCACGCGCGACCGGCTGACTCTGTCGGTCGACCGAGTAGAATCGTTTGCCTAGAATTAATGTATTGTAGCTGAGACGTGCGTTGCACGTGCAAGCTTGCTAGTTGCCTCTAGGGCATATTTCCTTCAGTCTTCCACTTGCATTAGAGTCAATAATCTAGTTCACATCACCATGTGATTAACACCCATAGTTCACATCACCATGTGATTAACACCCATAGTTCACATCGTCATGTGATCAACACCCAAAGGGTTTACTAGATTCAGTAATCTAGTTCACATCGCTATGTGATTAACACCCAAAGAGTACTAAGGTGTGATCATGTTTTGCTTGTGAGAGAATCTTAGTCAACGGGTCTTTCACATTCAGATCCGTTATGTATTTTGCAATTTTCTATGTCTACAATGCTCTGAACGGAGCTACTCTAACTAATTGCTCCCACTTTCAATATGTATCTAGATCGAGACTTAGAGTCATCCAGATTGGTGTCAAAACTTGCATCGACGTAACCCTTACGACCTAACCTTTTGTCACTTCCATAATCGAGAAACATATCCTTATTCCACTAAGGATAATTTTGACCGTTGTCCGATGATCTACTCCTAGATCACTATTGTACTCCTTGCCAAACTTAGTGTAGGGTATACAATAGATCTGGTACACAAGATGGCATACTTTATAGAACCTATGGCCAAGGCATAGGGAATGACTTTCATTCTCTTTCTATCTTCTGCCGTGGTCGGGTTTTGAGTCTTACTCAATTTCACCTTGTAACACAGGCAAGAACTCTTTCTTTGACTGTTCCATTTTGAACAACTTCAAACTCTTGTCAAGGTATGTACTCATTGAAAAAAAACTTATCAAGCGTCTTGATCTATCTCTATAGATATTGATGCTCAATATGTAAGCAGCTTCACCGAGGTCTTTCTTTGAAAACACTCCTTTATGCTTTGCAGAATAATTCTACATTATTTCTGATCTACAATATGTCATTCACATATACTTATCAGAAATGTTGTAGTGCTCCCACTCACTTTCTAGTAAATACAGGCTTCACCGCAAGTCTATATAAAACTATATGCTTTGATTACACTATCAAAGCGTTTATTCCAACTCCGAGAGGATTGCACCAGTCCATAAATGGATCGCTGGAGCTTGCACACTTTGTTAGCTCCCTTTGGATCGATAAAACCTTCTGGTTGCATCATATACAACTCTTCCTCCAGAAACCCATTCAGGAATGCAGTTTTTACATCCATTTGCCAGATTTTATAAATTGTGGCGATTGCTAACATGATTCGGACATACTTAAGCATCGCTACAGTTGATAAAACTCATTGTAGTCAACACCTTGAACTTGTCAAAAACCTTTTTGCGACAAGTTGAGCTTTGTAGATAGTAACACTACTATCAATGTCCGTCTTCCTCTTGAAGATCCATTTATACAATATGGCTTGCCGATCATCGGGCAACTCCACCAAAGTCCACACTTTGTTCTCATACATGGATCCCATCTCGATTTCATGGCCTTAAGCCATTTTATGGAATCTGGGCTCATCATCGCTTCCTCATAGTTCGAGGTTCATCATGGTCTAGTAACATGACTTCCGAACATGATCACCGTACCACTACAGTGCGGACTGTACTGGAAGACCCACGAGGTTCTGTAGTAACTTAATCAAGTTTCATGATCATCATCATTAGCTTCCTCACTAATTGGTGTAGTAGTCACAGGAACAGATTTCTGTGATGAACTACTTTCCAATAAGGGAGAAGGTACAATTACCTTATCAAGTTCTACTTTCCTCCCACTCACTTCTTTCGAGAGAAACTCCTTCTCTAGAAAGGATCCATTCTTATCAATGAATATCTTGCTTTCGGATCTGTGATAGAAGGTGTACCCAACAATTTCCTTTGGGTATTCTATGAAGACGCACTTCTCCGATTTGGGTTCGAGCTTGTCAGGATGAAACTTTTTCACATAAGCATCACAGCCCCAAACTTTAAGAAACGACAACTTGGGTTTCTTGCTAAACCACGGTTCATATAGTGTCGTCTCAACGGATTTTGATGGTGCCCAATTTAACGTGAATGCAGCTGTCTCTAATGGATGATCCCAAAACGATATTGGTAATCGGTAAGAAACATCATAGATTGCACTATATCCAATAAAGTGCGGTTATGATGTTTGGACACACCATAACGTTGTGGTGTTCCAGGTGGCGTGAGCTGTGAAACTATTCCACATTGTTTTAATTGAAGACCAAACTCGTAACTCAAATATTCGTCTCCGCGATCATATCGCAGAAACTTTATTTTCTTGTTACGATGATTTTTTTTACTTCACTCTGAAATTCTTTGAACCTTTCAACTATTTCAGACTTATGTTTCATCAAGTAGATATACCCATATCTGCTCAAATCATCTTGTGAAGGTCAGAAAATAACGATACTTGCCACAAGCATCAACACTCATTGGATTGCATACATCGGTATGTATTATTTCCAATAAGTCAGTATCTTGTTCCATTGTTCCAGAGAACGGAGTTTTAGTCATCTTGCCCAAAAGGCACGGTTCGCAAGCATCAAATGATTCATAACCAAGTGATTTCGAAATCCCATCAGCATGGAGTTTCTTTATGCGCTTTACACCAATATGACCTAAACGGCAGTGCCACAAATAAGTTGCACTATCATTATTAACTTTGCATCTTTTGGCATCAATATTATGAATATGTGTATCACTATGATCGAGATCCAATGAACCATTTTCATTGGGTGTGTAACCATATAAGGTTTAAGGTGGATTTCGAAAAGGCGTATGATAAGGTCAAGTGGCCATTCCTTCAGCGGGCATTGCGTATGAAAGGTTTTGATGAGGCTTGGCGCCATCAGGTCGAATCTTTTACGCAAAAAGGGAGTGTGGGTATTAAAGTAAATGACGATATAGGTCATTATTTCCAGACTCATAAGGGCCTCGGGCAAGGAGATCCAATGTCCCCCATCTTGTTTAACAATGTGGTGGATATGTTAGCAATTTTGATCGGAAGGGCTAAGGACAATGGTCAAGTGGGTGGCTTAGTACCTCATCTGGTTGATGGAGGTGCATCCATCCTTCAATACGCTGATGATACAATCATCTTCATGGAGCATGATTTGGCCAAGGCGAGAAATATGAAGTTGTTGTTATGCCTCTTTGAACAATTATCTGGGTTAAAGATTAACTTTCATAAGAGTGAGTTGTTCTGCTTTGGTAGAGCCAAAGACGAACAGGAGTCCTATAGGCAATTGTTTGGGTGCGAGTTGGGAAGTTTGCCCTTCTCCTACCTTGGCATTCCAATACACCATCGTAGGCTAACAAACAGAGAGTGGAAGTGTATCGAGGATCGATTTGAGAAGAAACTAAGCTGCTGGAAGGGTAAGCTCATGTCATATAGAGGCCGGTTAATCTTGATAAACTCGGTGCTCACGAGTATGCCTATGTTCCTCTTATCGTTCTTTGAGGTTCCAGTGGGAGTGAGGAAAACACTGGACTTCTATCGATCACGTTTCTTTTGGCAGGGTGATGATCTTAAAAGAAAATACCGGCTTGCTAAGTGGGATATTATCTGTCAACCCAAAGACCAAGGCGGGCTTGGCATTGAGAATCTTGAAGTTAAGAACAGATGCCTTCTTAGTAAGTGGTTGTGGAAGCTCGCTTCCGGTTCTAAAGCTATGTGGGCGCAAATCATTCGCAGCAAGTACCTCCAGACTAGGACGTTGTCCCAGGTATCAGTTAGGCCGACTGACTCGTCTTTCTGGAAAGGGCTCATGAAAGTCAAACAATTAATGTTCAATAGGACAAAAGTTGTCATTGGAAATGGTGCCACTACACGTTTCTGGGAGGACTCTTGGCTGGGCGACTCACCCTTGGCCATTAAATATCCGTCTTTATATCGTATTGCTCAACGACGTGAGGTGTTCGTGGCAACGGTATTTCAATCCATCCCCCTTAATATTCAGTTTAGATGGTCGTTAGCGGGCAATCGTTGGGAGGTTTGGCTCCAGTTAGTTAGGAGACTAATGGAAGTTCAACTTTCTGACCAACCTGATAAATTACGCTGGAAGTTGACTACGTCTGGAGTATTTACAGTGAGGTCAATGTACATTGATGTTATTAATTCAAGCTCCATTCCAACTTCCAAGAATGTCTGGGATGTCAAAGTTCCTTTGAAAATAAAAGTGTTTTATGTGGTTTGTTCATAAACAAGTTATTCTAACAAAGGACAACTTAATAAAGCGTAATTGGATAGGACCTACTAGGTGTAGTTTCTGTGATCGGGATGAGACAATTAAACATCTCTTTTTTGATTGCCCGCTGGCCAAGGTTCTTTGGCAGACGGTCCACATTGCTTTTAATATTACTCCACCGACTGATGTTAATGCTTTATTTGGGAATTGGCTAAATGGGATTGACTCTACATTAGCAAGACATATTCGGGTTGGAGTCTGTGCTTTGATGTGGACCATCTGGCTTTGCAGAAATGATTTGGTTTTTAACAGAACATCACGAATTCATTTTTTGCAGGTTATCTTCCGAGCTACGGCGTTGATCCGTTCATGGTCATTACTCACTCCGATGGAGGCCAGGGAGCATTTGGTTACTGGGTCTATCCGGTGGGAGATGGTTGCTCGAGATATCTGTTGGGGAACGTAGTAATTTCAAAAAATTTCCTACGCACACGCAAGATCATGGTGATGCATAGCAACGAGAGGGGAGAGTGTTGTCTACGTACCCTCGTAGACCGAAGCGGAAGCGATCACAACGTAGAGGAAGTAGTCGTACGATCTCCTCGCGATCCAACCGATATCCAATACCTAGTTCAATCTCGTTACCGGCAAGTCTCTTTACTCTTTCCGTAATACATCATCTCACAGCTAACTCATTAGTTGTAATGCTTGCAAGGCTTAAGTGATGTGTATTACCGAGAGGGCCCAGAGATACCTCTCCGACAATCGGAGTGACAAAACCTAATCTCGAAATACGCCAACCTAACATCTGCCTTTGGAGACACCTGTAGTACTCCTTTATAATCACCCGATTCGTTGTGACGTTTGGTAGTACCAAAGTGTTCCTCCGTAAACGGAGTTGCATAATCTCATAGTTATAGGAACATGTATAAGTCATGGATAAAAGCAGTAGCAACATACTAAACGATCGTGTGCTAAGCTAATGGAATGGGTCATGTCAATCGATCATTCAACTAATGATGTGACCTTGTTAATCAAATAACAACTCTTTGTTCATGGTCAGGAAACATAACCATCTTTGATTAACAAGCTAGTCTAGTAGAGGCATACTAGTGACACTGTTTGTCTATGCATTCACACATGTATCATGTTTCCGGTTAATACAATTCTAGCATGAATGATAAACATTTATCATGAAATAAGGAAATAAATAATAACTTTATTATTGCCTCTAGGGCATATTTCCTTGATCTCCCACTTGCACTAGAGTCAATAATCTAGATTACATAGTAATGATTCTAACACCCATGGAGTCTTGGTTTTAATCATGTTTTGCTCGTGGAAGAGGCTTAGTCAACGGGTGCGCTACATTCAGATCCGTATGTATCTTGCAAATCTCTATGTCTCCCACCGGACTAAATCCGGATGGAATTGAAGCGTCTTTTGATGTGCTTGGTCCTCTTGTGAAATCTGGATTCCTTCGCTAAGGCAATTGCTCCAAGATTGTCACGAAGATTTTCATTGGACCCGATGCACTAGGTATGACACCTAGACCGGATATGAACTCCTTCATCCAGACTCCTTCATTAGCTGCTTCCGAAGCTGCTATGTACTCCGCTTCACATGTAGATCCTGCTACAACGCTTTGTTTAGAATTGCACCAACTGACAGCTCCTCCGTTTAGTGTAAATACGTATCCGGTCTGCGATTTAGAATCGTCCGGATCAGTGTCAAAGCTTGCATCAACGTAACCGTTTACGATGAGCTCTTTGTCACCTCCATATCCGAGAAACATATCCTTAGTCCTTTTCAGGTATTTCAGATGTTCTTGACCGCTGTCCGATGATCCACTCTGGATTACTTTGGTACCTCCTGCTAAGCTTATAGCAAGGCACACATCAGGTCTGTACACAGCATTGCATACATGATAGAGCCTATGGCTGAAGCATAGGAACATCTTTCATTTCTCTCTATCTTCTGCAGTGGTCGGGCATTGAGTCTTACTCAACTTCACACCTTGTAACACGTGCAAGAACCCTTTCTTTGCTTGATCCATTTTGAACTTCTTCAAAATTTTGTCAAGGTATGTGCTTTGTGAAAGTCCAATTAAGCGCCTTGATCTATCTCTATAGATTTTGATAATGTACCTTTTCGTTCACCACCCTTCCATGCTGCCGCTCTCTATCAGCCCAGCACCTACCCTGGCTCAGGCTCACGAAGTATATGATGATTTCACCAAGGATAGTGTTGAGTTGGAGGTAAGCAAGGAAACGGTGGAGGAGGTAGCACGCATGTGGACGCGGCTACTTGTTTATGCTGCTGGCAAGTCCAAGGCGGCGCCGCATGTTGCGCTGCTGAGCAGAGGAGGAGAGCTCATCACATTCGCATGGCTAATCATGGCCCACTGCGGGTTTGGGGATACTCGTGTTAGAAGACTTCAACTTACCAATATTGATGCCCACATCGTGAGAGAATTAGATTTTACACCGCGACACCTCTTCAATCTTCCCATGGAAGATCAGATATCGGACGCTGCTAATCGGTAAGTGGGTTTGACCACTTTTATTTTTTTATTCCTTAAACTAGCTAGATCAGAAAAGATTGCTCCATGGATCTTTTATTTTCTTGTTTCGTTTTTATTTTGAAAAGCAGGTCAAAATTGGATGATGAGAACGCGAATGGGATGACGACTAAGTCTGATCGCTTCGTGGTTGGTAGCCGTAGCTTTCCATGAGGGTCCGTCCATATGTGGTTTTCTTATGTGCTTGTTTATTCTCAGTAAGGTTCATCTTGCTTGGTCGTGCTATTTTCTGCTTATTATGTCTGTGTACGTAATTTTAAATTGTGGAGTTCATTCAGCTGACTTTTGTGCTATTCACTGAATTATGATGTCCTGCATTCTCGAATTGTAGTGCATTGCTTTTGGTTTTCGGTCAGAAATCGATATTTTTAATTCGTCATCTTCTGTACATTGTCAAACTGAGGTTCCCAAACCAAGATATGTCCCATCAAGCTACCTTCTATCCAAATTGAAATGTTATAATTTCATTCTGGCCAGGAGGCTTCGTGCCGAAGCCCAACACCGTCAATGAGAATGGACACCACCGGGGGGTCATTTCACAGGAACCGTTTTACTGTATTGGCCTCGTCGTTTGGGTGATTGCGGCACTGTATTGGCCATCGGGACGTCGTGCTGCGCGAGAAGAAGCTCAGGGCGCCCGTGGCCAGGGAGATGGGCGTCGTCGACGTCGTCTGCCCCGGCGCGCCCGAGACCACCGCCGAGGCCCTCAAGCTCGCCGAGCAGCTCGCCGCCAGGAAGTGGGACGGCGCCGTGTACGCGTCGATTAGGATGTCCATGTTCCCCGATGCGTGCAGGGCCGTTGGGATCGCCGTGGAGAGCGATGAGGAGAAGAGCAGGCACTTCGCTTCCAGGCTCTGATCAGGACACAAATGGGAGGTCAGTCTCCTCTGCAACTCTGTATCCCCAGTCTGTCTAGGTGTTTGCTCAACTTACTGAATAAGAGATCACTGTTGTCCTTACAGCACAATTTGGTTACAGAACATTGCAGTTCCTGCTGTATTGGGAGATTGTGCTACTGCGCTGAAGCCAATTATAAGTTCTGACATTCCATAGGAGTATCTTCAGTTTCGATCGATGTACTTAGTTTGAGCTGCAGTTGTAGTACTCGAGAGTATCTTCAATCTGGTTGAGATCATCACCAGACACGAGCCAAGCTTAGCTGATGTTGATAATCTATCTGATTCAAAATTACCAACACCGCATAAGACAACCTTGCTCTAACAGGTCAACACAAGATACATCTAGACGGTTTGTTTTGTTTGTATAGTTCCAGTTAGAGATGAAGGCGTGAGTACCTGAGCTATTAGCTGTGCTAAACTGACACTCTATACAGCCTAGTGAAAATCTGTGCACCAATATTTAGGACAAAATTACTGTTCTGACCCTTAAGGCAAACTAAATCCCGATTTGACCTCGTTCGAAAAAAAATTCGTTTCTGACCTTTTTTGGTGACGCCAAGGTCCCTGGCGTCTGGGTTACGAAGCAGACGCCAGGGTCCCTGGCGTCTGGCCCCTGGCCCGCACTGCCCGCCTGCCCGTTGACCCGCTGACGTGGCAAAGGGGCCAGACGCCAGGGACCCTGGCGTCTGGCCCCGGTAAGTGGATAACCCCACCGGGAGAGTGTGTGGGTCCCACCCCACACACTTTCCCCAATCCAGCCCGAACTTGAAGAAGAGCTACTGCCTCCCCACTCTCTCTCACCCCTCAAGCTCCCCCCTCAAATCCTCTCCAAAAGGTACATCCCTTAGGTGGATCTTTCCATCACTTTGTTGCTCTTGTTAATCTCCCCCAAATCATCCAATTATTTTTTGTTAAGTCTTGTTATTTTGGTTGCATTTTATACATGTTGGTGGAACCCTAGTTCATGTTTTCACCCCCTTATGTTAGTGTGAATGGCTTGGTTAACTTTGATAATATAGTGCTATGCATGGTGT
The DNA here is from genome assembly GCA_021437245.1 of Aegilops speltoides. Lineage (NCBI taxonomy): Eukaryota > Viridiplantae > Streptophyta > Magnoliopsida > Poales > Poaceae > Aegilops > Aegilops speltoides. The sequence goes on along the minus strand of CM038141.1, from coordinate 415,970,741 downwards.
GTAGTAGGAATATATGTTTGTTGAGTAGAAAGATTGGGGGTTAGGGTTAGTTAGTGATTAGGGTTAACTTTGCTTAGTGTGTGTTAATTAGTGATACTTTTGTGGACATCACCAATAATTTAGTGTTGATATGATTTGGATATAATAAGATGTATTTGGACAAACACCAATTCTCATTGAAGTCTTAAATGCATTCATGTTATTTTTAGATGGAGAGACTTGTTAATGTTCATTACATTGACAAGGAGGCATTCTTGAGTAACAATGCCGACACGGGTGAGGAACCATTGGTTTTTGATACAAGCCCTAGCTATGAGGATGTTGTTGCAAAAGTGAGACAAGTCTTGAAGTGGATGGACAGCAATGTTGATGTTAAGTTAATAGGAAGGTATGATGTTGGAGTTGGAGCCAAATCTCGCTTGAAAAGTATGCCTATCACCTCGGATTTGCATTGGGATGTATACAAGGAAAAAGTATCCCAATCGGAAGACAAGTCACTTAATTGTTTGCCACCAAGGTTGAATCTCCTCGTTTTACCTTTGATTTGAACCGGCATGTCTCTTCCCCAATGGATGACATGAGCGAGAGGACAATGGTGCCACTTGTTGAGCATAGGGTTGTGGTTGATGCCCCCAATGTTTATCCCCCACCACGTCCCCGTGTACCAACTATCAAAGCAAATGAGGTTGAGTTTTATGCCCCCAATGCTTCTAGCCAACCACCAACTAGCCAAGCAAATGAGGTTGAGTTGTATGCCCCCAATGCTTCTAGCCAACCACCAACTAGCCAAGCAAATGAAGTTGAGGTGATTGCTAGTGACGGAGTAATTCAAGAGGATGAAGATGCTTATGATGACGACGAAGAGCAAGAGGAAGGGTTTCATGGCAATGATGTTGGTGACTTGGATGTGTACATAGCGCAAAAGGACATGGATCGTGACTTGACTTTTAGGCGTCAATATGCGTATGACTCGGATGACGAGGGTCCAGTTGAACAGTTGGACGAGGATGGATTCACAAAGGAGGAGAACCAAATCCACTTTGAGCTGACGGGCTTACAAAAAAGAACTCACTTGTTTAAAGATCTCAGCCTTGCCCATAAAGCTGTTGTTGACGGTGGAATGAGAATGACGGCGATTGAGCCAACACCATGCCCGGATCCAGGAGAACCAAGGGTGGAGAATGAGGACGAGAATGCTTATTTGAAGAAAGGATTGAAGTTTCTGAGCTTGCCTATGCTAAAGTTTTGGTTGGCTGACTATGCCATTCAAAACCAAAGGCCAATTTATGTTGAGCACTCCGACATGAAGTTGCGTTACACCGTGGTGTGTGAGCAAAAGGAATGCACATGGAAGGTTCGTGCAAGAAAGCTTAAAGAAACCGAAGAATGGGTGTTAACAAGTTGTGATACCACTCATAGATGAAAACCGCCATCGAAACGACTTAGAAAGACACACCGTCAACTCACATCTGAGTATCTTGGATACAAATGGATGAAAGACATAGCCTTTGATCCCACTGTGAAGGTGAGGTTTCTCTTGCGGACGGTGAAAAAACAATTTGGTTATGAAGTCAAGTATGGGAAGGCATGGAAGGAAAAGGCAAATGCTATTAGGATGTTGTACGGTGGTTATGAAGAAGCATACAACCAGCTCCCAAGGTTGTTGGCCGCCATTGCACATAGGAACCCGAGCATGTTTCATGTGGTCGAGGATCACGAGGGAGTGTTCCACCGTGCCTTCTGGAGTTATGGACAATGTGTGGAGGCGTTTCAGCATTGTCGTCCGGTCTTGTCTATAGATGGCACGTTCTTGACCGGTAGATATAAGGGCACACTAATGGTAGCAATGGCGCACTCATCAAACGACAACGTGTTGCCGTGTGCATTTGCTTTGGTGCCTTCCGAGCACCAAGACAATCGGGAGTGGTTCATGGGTCATGTTAGGCACAATGTGATTGGGGCTAGGGAGGTATGCATCATATCTGACTGACATCATGGCATACTCAAGGTAATGGACATTGTTATTCCAGGATTTCCAAAGCTTCACCATAGATGGTGCATGAGGCATTTCGTGGCCAACTTTTACCGGGCATGTAAGAGCAAGGAGCTCAGCAAAGACCTTACCCATGTATGTGTGGCCTTCACCACCCAAGGTTTCGATGCTCGGTACAACAAACTCTTTGCAGCGGTGAACGAAGGGGGAAAATACTTCTTAACTAGGAATTTAAGTGAGAAGCACAAGTGGGCACGCGCTCATGACGATGGTGGTTGGCGATATGGCGACATGACGAGCAATCTCGTAGAATGTTTCAACAATGTGTTGAAGGGTGCTCGTGCTTTGCCGGTGACTGCAATAGTGGAGTACACCTTCTTCAAGCTTAATGAGTACTTTCAGAGGCATTATGAAGAGACTGCAAAATGGATAGGTGAAAAAAAGGATTATCCGGAAAAGGTTGATGAATGGTTGCAGTTACAAGCAAGAAAGTCTTCACGGCAACAAGTTATCATATTCGATAGACTTGAAATGATCTATCAAATTGATGAGCCAGGTGGCACAACACGAGATGGTAGAAAATATGGTGGTGCTGCATTTGAGGTGAAACTGAAGACTCGGTGGTGCCAGTGCGAGAGGCCTAGTAAGTATCATTGGCCATGCTCGCATTTGATAACGGGCGGCGCAGAAACATACATGTTAATGATGGAAAAACCGTGAGGATGCAAGAGTTCCATGTGGAAGCTACTAGGTTGACATGGGCGCCAAGATTTCACCCTTTCTTGGACTAATCACAGTAGCCTGAGTACCATGGCCCTCATATTAGGCCGACCCTCTTCGAAGGTGGAGACGAAGGGTAGAAGGAGAACTAAGAGGTTCGGGGTGATATGGATGACCAGGCTGGATACACGGCATGAAACAATTTGGTAGCGGTCATTTCATGGAGGCTCGACATTATCAAGCTGTGGGGTGTGCGGTGAAGGGGACACAATGAGCGGACATGCAAAAATAACAAAACCAAAAAAAGAAAAACAAGTCGTGGAGGTGGCACCGATGGTGAAAGAGGTGGAAGAGGTGACGGTGGTGGTGGTCGAGGAAGCACGAGTGTCAGACGTGGTAGTGGTGGTCGTAGAGGGAGCACAAGTGCTAGAGGTGCTAGTGTTCGTAGAGGGAGCACAAGTGCTAGAGGTGGTGGTCGAGCTAGCACAAGTGCTAGAGGTGGTGGTCGAGCTAGCACAAGTGCTAGAGGTGGTGGTCGAGCAGGCACAAGTGCTAGAGGTGGTGGTGGTCGAAGAGGAAGCACAAGTGCTAGAGGTGGTCGTAGAGGAATGGTTGATAATGGATCGGCCTTCGGTTATTTGCTTAATCTAGATGGTTGATCTAATAATAATGGTATATTATTTGTTCATACAATTCCTAGCATTTATTCATTTACTGTATTTACGCATTTGCTCTCTTTATGTCTTGTGCTAACAATTGTTCTTTTTGTAGGCATGGCTTCATCCGGTTCCAGGACGAGGCCGGCGTGGGCGGATCAAGAGGACATGCCGAAGACGTGGTTGGAGGACAGTTTGGACAAGGAGAAGGAGAAGGATGTGCCCACACCACCATGTTGGTATGGTGATGTTTGCAAGCTGAAGGTGTCCACTGACCGCAACAAGTCATGGACAGAAGGTAGAAGGTTTTTCGTGTGTCCCAACTATGCACATGATCGTCGAAGGCCAACTAACGCATATGACATACCACCAGTATGTTAGGTGTACATATAAAAAACATCAACAAGTTGTCACTCATATGTCTAACAAAATCATGGTTTATATGTAGTCCCCTCCTCCACTTTGCAAGTACTTCACTTGGATAGATCACGAGGTACCAAAAGATGTCCAAGAGGACCAACGTGCAGATTGGTTACGGAGGCAGCGCCTATTCGAGGAGTCCTATGCACGGGGATTGGAGCGGGAGCGTCGTGAGAAGGAGGCTCGTGAGCGCAAGAAGCGTGAGCAAGAGAGGGCACGCAAAGAGAAGGCGGCTCGTCAAGAAGAGAGGGCAAGAAAACTTGCAAGGGCTCGCGATGCACGAGAGGAGGACGAGGCACGTGACAAGAAGGGAAAGTGGCCCCGTACTACTCAGTAGACAAATGGAAAGGCACCGGCGTCGATGATGAACTGTCGAGACTTTGTTTAATGTATGAACTTATTATTCGAGACCTTGTGTGGTCATGAACTATTTCTGTCATTCGAGACTATTCAAGACCTTGTGTGGTCAGGAACCCTAGCGTCTGGCTTGCTTTGCTCGCGCAGGTGACCAGACAGGCCGTCTGGTGTGTCTGATGGACACCCAGACGCCAAGGTGCGTGGCGTCTGCCTCCCACACCCAGACGCCAGGAACCCTGGCGTCTTGCTTGCTTTGCTCGCGCAGGTGACCAGCCAAGCCGTCTGGTGTGTCTGATGGACACCCAGACGCCAAGGTGCGTATGCGTCGCCTCCACACCCGGACGCCAGAACCTGGCGTCGGCTTGCTTCTTCGCGCAGTGACCAGACAGGCCGTCTGGTGTGTCGCGCAAGTGAGCAGACGTGTGTTTGATGGACATCCAGACGCCACGGTCCATGGCGTCTGGTTGTCCATATCCAGACGCCAGGAACCCTGGCGTCTGGCTTGTTATGCTCACGCAGGTGACCAGACAAGCTGTCTGGTGTGTCTGATGGTCATCCAGACGCCAAGGACCCTGGCGTCTGGTGTCCAGAAAGCATTCTTGTCTGATGGATAAGATTCGAGTGGATAAGATTTTGGGCCCACCTCTACCCTTCTCATCCATTCATCTCCACCTCTACCCCTCTCATTTCACTCATATCCACCCACTCTCACCTCTAGCCCTGCCAACGTCACTCCCTCGTCGAGCACCCTAACCCCCCCTCAGATCTCTCACAAATCGGTCCGGTTTCACCGTTGGATCTTCAGGATTTCGAGACTAGAAGGTAAATCAACTCCACCCCCATTTTTTGGTTGGTTTAATTTATCATACTTTTGTGAAAACCCTAGTTTGTTTTCCTCGTGGTTTAATGTATCATAGGTTAGCTACTAAGAGATTTGTGTGTTGTAGATGGCTAACGAAACTCAGTGGGTGCTTAGCCCTGTTGTTCATGTGCATGGCTTGTCTCCATGTATTGTGCAAGTTAGTCAAGTGGACCTCACTTTCGATTGGTTGAAGACTAAATTCATGTTGAAGCAAGGGTTGAAGGAAGAGGATTTTATGTACTACGTCAGCAGGAGGAAGTCAGATGGCCCCGGGGAAAGAAAATTGGTTGACATAACTGATGATGACAAGATTCAAGAAATGCTGGAAGAATGGAAATGGAAAAGGGTTGTTGACTTGCATTGCTACAGGAAACCGAGTTATATGTGATGTTCATGTCGTTTCAACCATCGTGGTCATGAACTACTTATGTCATTCTAGACATTGTATGTGATGAACTTCTCATTCGAGACTATTTGTGTAATTTGAACTGTGTTTGTAATTTGCTATGTCATTCAAGACATTGTATCGTAGACCATCGTGGTCATGAACTAAGTTTGTAATTTGAACTATGTTTGTCATTTGTCAACTATAGTGTTATGAAAAGACTATGCAATGCTTATGTATGTATGTTATTCGAAACTACAAGTGAAAAGACAAAACTACAAGTGAAAAAGCAAGTATTGTCTGCACCAGGACCAGACGCCAAGGACCCTGGCGTCTGGCTCCCCTGCTTTACCCTGTTTCTGGTGTCAGTAGACTGCCAGACGCCAAGGACCCTGGCGTTTGGTCCCCTAACTTACAACCAGACGCCAAGGACACTGGCGTCTGGTCCCCTGACTTACAGCCAGACGCCAAGGACCCTGGCGTCTGGCTCCCTGTGCATATAAATGACTAAATACAGATTTCATCATTCATGTCAAACATTCATATAAACATTCATATAAATGACTAAATCACAGGAAACAACAATTAACATAAATCACATCATTCATGTCAAACATTCATAGCAACTTCACGAATCCGGTGCAACTTAATTCGAACGGTAACAAGTTCATGGAAAGAAACGACAACAAGTTCATGGAAACAAACTAGAACAAGCTCATTGAACAAACTACAACAAGCTCACTTCTTGCTTCCTCTCTTTGCAAGTTCTGCAAGTGTATGCTCCTCCTCTTCGCTAGCCTCATGCTCCTCCTCTTCGCTAGCCTCCTCCGCCTCTGCATCAATGTTGAACTTGTATCTTTGCATTCCCGCAGGCATAAATTGATGAGGATACTCCGGACTATGGAATTGAGTGTTCCATATCTTCTTTCTACCTTTCTGGCCCGGTGTCTTAGCTATTGCTTTGCCTTTTTTAGAGCGGGCATTGCCTTGTGTCGGTTGTGTAACCTGTGATGGTTGTGGAGCATCAACATCATACTCATGATCCTCTTGATGTGTTGCATCATACTCATGCTCATCATGATGTGTTGGCTCCTCTTGATGTGCTGGCTCCTCTTCATTGACCTCCTCCTCTATGTCCTCTTCGTTCTGGACATAACGCCGTTTATTAGCTCTGGCGGCGCGGCTACCAGGTGCATACACGTCACTGGACTGAGCACCATGGCAAGAAAGCATAGCTGCCATCTTATGGAACCGCTTCTTGAACTTCTGCGACAACACAAAATATGCTATGATATGAGATGCAAATAACTAATCCATGAAAAAACTTTTATAATATATTGCGACTAACCTCCATCGTGCTCCTAAGAGTCCTCTCGGATAATGCACCACCGGTGGATGACTCAAGGCAACATTGGCATCGTTGACGCACAGAAGCAACTCTCTGCCCTGCAATTCATGAACACACCAAACTTATGTATTTGAAAGAAGACAACATGATGCAAGTATGTTAGAATAGGTCAAACAGACTACCATTTCGTCATGCATCGGTGCGTAGTCAACATGAGCCCTCTGGTGTCTCTCACAGCCGTGTTGAAGGTATGATAACCTTCTCCGGCCTCCGGTCTTGAGACACCAACTCCGACCACTCCTCGTGAGTCCAACACGCTTCAGCTTTAACGAGTAACGATCCGCATACCACACTTGATACTTCTGATATGCTGACTGATTGTGAGGTCTATTCTCTGATTGCACTAACGTGTCTCTTTGATTCCAAATTTCTATCCACGCACGGTGTTTGTTTACCCAATCCGATATATCCTGATTGTTCCTTCGATCGAACCTACAAATGATGCACGGGACAAAGCATTAGCAAACATTGACTTATTCAATGCTCCACTACATACTCAAGGCATGCTTGCTTACCGATGCAGAGATAGCATTTCCTCCTTTCTCTCCTCAATTGGAATACCTTGTCTTTTTCCAAATTGTCTTGCCACACAGTCTACAAAGTGCCACTCGACTGCGAAGAAGCATATCATTGGGCACCTCGCCCGCCAAAGATGGCTATCACGCGTGCACATCTCATTAAGATCAAAGTCACGATCTTCCACATAAGGCAACCAATGTACCTGCAAAACAAAGAGATACATTGTTAGCTAAATAAGTTTCATTCTTGACTAAATTTTATCTCATCGAACTTCTCAAAACCTGCTTAGCAGTCAAGGTGTCCAGCTCGTTCATATAGCACTTGTATCGCACATGCGAGCTTCCTGTGTAGACTGTCACTTGTTCCCAATAGTAAGCAAGCGTAGGGCACCGATATGGATCATCATCATGCAACCCGTCATGATTACCCCGTGGGTTTGCCATGAGGGGATTCTTCAAATTGGGCCGTCCAACCGGGATCCGCTCCCACATCCACACGGATAGGCTCCAAACAAACCCAGACAATGAGGATGTACCTCCCTTCCTCCGACACGCCAAGTCAAGCTGCAATCAAACAAACATGTTAGATATGGAGGCGCATGACAAATGCAAGATAAATGGTTGCAAATATCTCTTACCTGACGATACAAATATGCTAGTGCGGCCGAACCCCAGCTATACTTTGTATCCCAATTATTAAGTGGCTCCAAGAACATCTAGAGGGCTGAGTTCCCGGTTGCATCTGAGAAGATTACCTTGGTTAGTACATACCAAAGATAGGCCCGCGCGTACTGCTGCACAACCACGTCATTGGCATCCTGAGGGCACGGGTTGGTGTTTCCTCTGACCAGTTTTAGCCAAGAATGCCTCACTTTCGCGGTATCGGCCTTGCCTTCCTGAGGGCCCTCGGGCTGAACGCCAATTAAATCGGCAGTCCGTTCTCGCCAATTACCCACGCTGACACGACCGGTAACAGCTTGTCCGTTGATAGGAAGGCCGCTTATCATAGCCATGTCCTGTAGGGTCATCGTCATCTCGCCACATGGAAGGTGGAAGGAGTGAGTCTCCGCCTCAACGATCCACAAGTGCGGTCGCGCCAGCGTGGTTGATCCGGCGGGAGCGCCGCTTAAACTGCAACATGAATGGGAGAAGACCCAATCTCCGAATGTAAGGCTCATACCGCGGGTTGTAATCAAAGTCATCAGCGGAATGACCCCTCATGCGCATAGCAACTACAACCTGCAAATAAAGTGATGTTTTAATCAATACAAGAACACAAATGAGAAACAACGAAAATTGATAAGTCTTGCTTCTTACATTGCCGTTCTCAATGGCACGAGCACGATGCTCCTTATCCCACTCATCGATTAATCCGTCATACCAAGGTCCCTCATTATCCGCCATCCTAAAAAACAAATCCCAAACATCTATTAATACATAAACAATATCAAACAATTTGCTTCTCCAAGTTTATGCCATATGAAAACACCATTCTTATCAAAAATAACCACATCATTTCTTTCTTCTACATATGCACACATATCATCTAGAGAACCAAATTTCACCATCAAATAAGTTTCATAATCATCATCCGCCATTCTATTGAACAAATCATGTCACACACAATAATCAAATTTCATCATCTCTTTTGCAAAAAAATTGCCATCTATATATTCAACTATATTTTCATACCACTTCACACATATAATATTTTATCTAAATAAATTTGCTTGCCAAAGTTGTCTTCTCGATTCAAACAAAGATTATGCCATCTATATATTCAACATATAGCTAATTTACTAGCATATGCATATATCATCTATAATTCAAAAAAATTCACAAACTATGTCTATTGGTGGACAACTACAAACATCTAGCAACTACACTACCTACCAAATCATCTATCAACTACAAACTATTTCCTAAAACAAAGAAACCATCTACTAATCTAACATCACCTAATGTGAAATAATGCATCTAACAAAAGAGGGGAAAAGCAAAACAAATTGGAGGAATGGGGAGAATACCTCAAAGAAGCTTGGGGGCTCGGATCCACAACTTTGGGTGGAGGATGAAGTAGATCAAGGGGGGGATTGGTGTGAGGGAGAAGAGGGGCGAAGGAGAAAACCTCCTCTGTTCGTGCGCCGCAGGGAGAAAGAAAGAGATGGCTGGGTGGGTGGGCTCGGCCCGCGGGGGTTATCCACTTACCGGGGCCAGTTGCCAGGGATCCTGGCGTCTGCTTCCTAACCCAGACGCCAGGGACCTTGGCGTCACCAAAAAAAGGTCAGAACGAATTTTTTTCCGAACCGAGGTCAAATCGGGATTTAGTTTGCCTTAAGGGTCAGAACAGTAATTTTGTCCCAATATTTATCTTTCAAGTTTAGGGCTTTTGTTCATCCACTATGTTGTCCTCTTGCAGTTGTTTGTTCTGCTAAGACAAATCCATGTCTTGGACTGTTCTAGGGATCTTTGTTAGGATTTTCCATATCTATTTGATAATTGTTCTTGCTTTGGGTTTATTGAAACAACATTACTGAATAATGATGAGAACTAAGATAATAGAGTGTTCGACAATTCATCAAGATTGCACTACTGAGGTTTGCTCGTCTTTCCAATTTGTGCACAAACGTGTCTGTCTATGATAACCTAAATAGCTAATAGTATGGCTATGAGCATATGGCTTCGTGCTTATCATTATTGATGACACATCTGATCTCATGACACCGGGGTGTTCTGCCACCAGGCCTTCACAAAAAAGTCCATTATTCTACTCCCTCCGCCGCATTCACAAAAAAGTCCATTATTCTACTCCCTCTGTCCCATAATATAAGATGTTACTATATCCAATGTGTGAGTATATTGGATGTAACAACATCTTATATTATGGGACAGTGGGAGTATTTGTTTTCCTTAACACAATTGACAACCTGTGGCTTGCATTACTGATTAGATGACGCAGTATAAATCACATAAGATGGGGACTCCATTGTCAAGTACTAATTTTTGTATGATGTTTTCTTACTGTCATTACTCTACACTCACAAACCATGTTGGAACCTTAGTAGCTGTTGTATGTTCATTCACTGTATGTTGGCCCAGCTATGTGACATTAAAGCAAACAATTAAAACTTGCATCTCTGGTGATTTCTAATTCTTGCATAGAGTCTTTCTTTGAGCTTCTGAACCGACCTGCCTTTTTTCCTGCAGAGTTTCTATGGATCCTGAAATCTCTCTTGGTATTCTGCATCTGTACATCGATCGGCCCATGATGCTATGAAGCCGCGGTATATACTTCGGCTTGTATTTTGCTTGCTTGGGAAGTGTGAAACAAATAGAATGCCCGTGTGTGACTGTTGGACTGGTTATTCTGTTGCTGCTGCAGTGAGATTCACATTTGCTCCCTCTAAATATAAGATAATTTAGATCACTAAAGCTTCCAGACGCTGATCAGTGATCAGGAGAGATGGGAGGTCAGTCTCCCTCTGCAGCTTTGCATTCCTAGTCTCTGATGTGTCCGAATAGGTGTTTGCTCAACATGTGCTGAATAAGGGGAATTGTTCTTCTCATTACAGTACAATCTAGTGACAAAACGTTGTAGTTCGGTTCCTGCTGGATTGGCAGATTGTGCAATTATGATCAAGCCAATTATATGTTCTAACATCCCATAGTGCTTTGGATGATGTGCTAAGAATCTGCTTAGTTTGAGCTTCACTTGTAGTACTCGAGAGTAGCAGTAGCTTCAATCTGATTTGGCAGGTCATTCTTTGCAGCAGTAGCACCATACTCTGATGTGTTTGTCTCCCTAGATGTTTGCTGAACTTACTGACTAACGGAAATCGCTGTTCTCGTTACAATACGATTTGATGTCAAACAATTGCACTCTGGTTCCTGCTGGTTTGGTAGACTGTGCTATTGCGCTCAAGCCAATTATAAGTACCAACATTCCTATAACTCTAGTCCACTTAGTTTGAGTTGCAGTTGAAGTACTTCAGACTAGCTTGGATCTGATGGAGGTTATCAGTTGATCACTAGCCAAGCTTAGCTGGTGTTGATAATCTATCTGATTCAAATTTACCAACAGTACATACGACAAACTTGGTCTAGCAGGTCCACACAAGATACAGCTAGAGGGGCTGAAATGCAACTAATCCCCGGGTGGTTTTGGTAATTAATAACAACATATATATCATTGAACTAATAGTTAATTGAGAATCATTTCAGAAAGTTCAGTGATATGGGTATGGCAAGGACTGAAGAAGTGGACCCCTCAAAATGCTAAGGCAAGCATTGGCAAAAGCTCAAGACTCCATTTTTGGTTTAGTGATCCAAGATCACATTGAGTCCATAGGAAAGCCAATACTATTAAAAGGGGATGAGGTTATGATGATGATCTGGTTGCTCAAAGTGCTTAGTAATACATCTCCTAAACTATCAGCAACTTTCACTGCCATATACACTCATAAGTAATCTCGGTCCCACCGATATTCCAAACTCACCACACCGAGATGAACCACCTCAGCCACAAAGCCAAACCCTAGAAATCTCGGATTTTCCGATTCGAACTCGGTCTCACGAAACTTGAGTTGCCAAGCTTCAGAACCTTCGTCATCAAATCGGTGTCACCGAGATGATGAAGTCGGTCCCACCGAGATTGGCAAGCTCTTGTCTTTACACAAATCGGACTAACCAAGTTTGTATTTTCGGTCCCACCGAAAATCCCAACGTTCACATGATTTGAACTTTCGGTCTCATCGAGTTGTCAACTTCGGTCCCACCGAGATTGGTCAAATGTGTGTAACGGTTGGATTTTGTGTGGAGGCTATAAATACCCTCCACCCCTCTTCATTCGTGGAAAGAGCCATCGAAAGTACTACCACTCCTACCTTACATTTTCGAGAAGAGAACTACCTACCCTTGTGTTGAGATCAAGTTGCTCCACTCCCACCATATGAAGCTTGATCTCTAGCCTTCCCAAGTTGCTTTCCACTCAATCCTTTCTTCCATCACAGCCAAATCAGTGAGGAGAGTTGAGTGTTGGGGAGATTATCATTTGAAGCACAAGAGCAAGGAGTTCATCATCATCAACACCATCTATTACCTTTTGGAGGGTGGTGCCTCCTAGATTGGTTAGGTGTCGCTTGGGAGCCTCCGTCAAGATGTGGAGTTGAACCAAGAAGTTTGTAAGGGCAAGGAGATCGCCTACTTCGTGAAGATCTACCCCGAGTAAGGCTAGCCCTCCGTGGGCGTAGGCCATGATGGCATAGACAAGGTTGCTTCTTCGTGGACCCTTCGTGGGTGGAGCCTCCGTGGACTCTCGCAGCCTGTTACCCTCCGTGGGTTGAAGTCTCCATCAACGTGGAAGTACGATAGCACCACCTATCGGAACCACGAGAAAAATCACCGCGTCTCCAAAATTGCATTTGCTCTTCTCCACCTCTCTTTACTACATGTGCAATTTACTTTCCGCTGCCTATACTCTAGAATTGCATGTGTAGGGTGATGCTTGACTTGATCATAATTGTGAATCTGCCAAAACTTGTCTTTGTCAAAAGGCATAATTTTATATTGTCAAGTAGTCTAATCACCCCCTCTAGACATACTTTCGATCCTACAAGTGGTATCGAGCTTTGGTCTCCATTGTATTGGTTTCCATTGCATTGACTCCATAAGCTTGGTTTCACAACCTAGGAGAGTATGGCGTCTAGTGAGGGTAATTTTCAGAGAGGTCCTTACTTTGATGGTACAAATTTTGCTAGTTGGAAGCATAAAATGAAAATGCATATTCTTGGCCATAACCCAGCCGCATGGGGCATTATTTGTGTTGGTATGCAAGGTGAATTCTTCGAGGAAGGAAAGGTTCCGGATCGCTGGCTTACAACGGAAGAATTGCAGATGTTGCAAAACAATGCTCAAGCTTGTGACATTCTCTTCAATGCCTTGTGTCCCGAGGAGTTCAACAAAATCAGCCGTCTTGAGAATGCAAAAGAGATTTGGGATACTTTGGTTGAAATGCACGAAGGTACCGAGTCCGTGAAGGAATCAAAGCTAGATGTTCTTCAAGGTCAACTTGACAAGTTCAAGATGAAGGAAGGTGAAGGAGTCGCTGAAATGTACTCTAGGCTTGCTCTCATCACAAATGAGATTGCCGGCTTAGGAAGCGAAGAAATGACCGACCGATTCATCATCAAGAAGATTCTCAGAGCTTTGGATGGAAAGTATGACACCGTGTGCACTTTGATCCAAATGATGCCAAACTACAAGAATCTCAAGCCAACCAAGTCATTGGAAGAATTGTTGCTCATGAGATGACACTTAAGGATAAGGAAGAGCTTCACAACAAGTCAAGTGGTGCTTACAAAGCTACAAGTGATGCTCCCACAACCTCAAGTGACAAGCTAGTTTCCAATGAAGAGATAAGGCTAATGGTCAAGAACTTCAACAAATTCTACAAGAGTAGAAGCAAAGAGAGAAGCTCAAAGTCTAGATCATATGATGAAAAGAGATCTTCTAGTCGTGATCGAAACCGCTACAATTGTGGAAGACCCGGACACTACTCAAATGAGTGTTCGGCTCCCCACAAGAGAAGAGAAGAATCTCCAAGAAGAAGAAGCTCAAGAGATGAGTCACCTCGGAAAGAGAGAAGGAGTAGAGATGATCGTTATGAACGAAGACCCTCTCGGAGAAGCAAGGATTCGGAGAAGAAAGACAAGTCATCAAGGAGCTACACAAGAAGAAAACATCAAGCTCATGTAGGTGAATGGGTCTCCGGCTCCGACTCGACAATCAATCCAAACAAGCTATCACTCCAACTCCGACTCTGACCAAGATGAAGGTGTTGCGGTCTTGCTCTCGTGTCCTCCAACTCCAACTCCTATGACTTATTTGATTCACCAAATGAGGGAATTGGAAGATGGTTCATGGCTAAAGGCCCCAAGGTATCACACCCTGAATTCATTGACTTTGATAGTGATGAGGATGACTTGCTTGGTGAAGATGAGCTCTTACATGATAAATCTAGTGAGCCTAGTAATGATGAACATGCTAGTAGTCTTTATAGTCGAGAAGAGTCGAATGACAATGCTATGAAGGAGATTGAGCGCCTAACTAAAGAACTAAACACTCTTAAGTTAGCTCATGAAACAACTCAAGAAGATCATAGAGAGCTCCTAAGATCTCATGAGAAGCTACGCTCGAGAAGCTCACTCTAGAGCAAGAACATGAGTTTCTAAAAGCAATCAATGACGATCTTGAAAGAAGAGTTCTTCATATCTTGCCAAACGACTTCTCTTGTCTAATTTCTTGCCACCCATTAAGACTAAGCATGACAAG